>VYXD01006830.1:773133-915140 GCA_013397195.1 Hylia prasina
TAATAATCCAGTTCCCACTGGCCAGTTAGCAGAAGGAAAGGCGAGGAAAAAAAGAGGAGGAATAGAGCTGGGAGCAGTTTCAAGTCACATCATCTCATAAATTCTGCTTATGTTTGGGTTGCATGGATCAGTTAAATGAAACTGTCCATTGGTTGTTTTACAGTGAATAAAGAACTTGAAGTAATTAATTTACAGCTCAGTAAAGGGAGTATAGTATGTGGCAAATCTTAGCACTTTTTGGAACTTTTTTTTAAAAGAATTATCTTACTGTGAGACAGCAATGCTTTGTTTGTTTGTCTTCATTAAGGTAGAGTTATTTCTAGTGGCCTGTTACTAATAATTACTGTCCTACTTTAAAAAAGGTGCAGATTTAAAGAATATTTTATTGTCTAATAAGATGACAAATAATGTCCATTCTATACACTGATTTTTTTTATGCTTTCTGGACTTGAGGCATTATGGTAAGTTTATTTACAGCTGTCACATTTGCAAGTTTGACATGTACAATGTACATGACTTTGGAGTTGTGCTTTATGTGTCTGTTAAATGTTGGCTCTCCACTGCTTTGCTCTTGATATCCTCTGACATTTGCATTGATTTCTTACATAGGGCTCAACTGGTTTCCCAGGATTTCCAGGTGCCAATGGAGAGAAAGGTGCAAGGGTATGATAATTCATTCTTGCATAACGCTTAATTAACTTCTAAAATTCAGTGCTGGGGGAAAAGACTGAAACGTAAGGATGCAAGTTACTATCTAAAGAACGATGGAAACAGTCCTTTCAGATTCAAGACAGACCTCTATCTTTATGTAAAACAGGACATACTGAGGCACTATTTGCAATTCTTTAGGGTATGAATCTAAATGAACAAGAACTTGGACACTTTCTTGCCACACATACCACCATAATTATACAAGTTGAAAAAAAAGAATAAAAATCACCTTTTCTGAAGGGTTTGGGGATTTTTTGGACAGTATAGCAGAGTGAGTTGGCAAGAACTATTTTCCTGTATCCCATGCATTATCCTGCTACCATGCAGTTCACCCTCAAGGAAATTCAACTTGTATTTCATTAGTATTCTGACTTTGCCACAAGGGGGTTTTTTTCTAGGGTTAGCTTCAAAAAGGCAAAATATACCAGGCAAGATGAAGAATTTGTACTATTACATATATTAAAAAAATGTAAAATTACATCTTCTGCTGCTTTGTTTGAAGCAGGCAAGGGGAAATGTGTTAATCATGTCCTTCAAATTATAACAACTAAAATAGATTAGAAAGAAAGTCACTGTACTGTTGTCTCTAAAACTCAATTGAATATAGCAGGATACATTAGAAAGTTGGTGAAATAGAGAGATGAGTCAGAATTCATAGCTGATAGCAGCATCAAGTCAAAGAGGTAATATATATTATTATTCTTAAAGCAGAAATTCATTATTTTAAGATGAAATATATGAAATCCAATAACATTTGCATCACTTATGTACAGTTTAAATCGTTCTTGTATTATTTTATCTAAGATAAAAATGTGTTGTTAAGTGCAGGCACAAGGAACAAAGCAATGCTCAGTTCATCTTGGTTGTGAAAAAGATGAGGCAACTGCTAATAGAGGCAGCAGATTGGAAAAAACAGGAAAATTATAGGATCAAACAGGTTGCTTAAAATTATGAAAATCTTACTATATTGATCTGTTTTCAGGTCATCATAAAGCTTTAAGTGCAGCTAGGGTATTAACAAAGTAATTAATACCATCAAACTGCTGGTACACTGAAATATTATGCTGATCATCAATGAGCCCATAACTGCAGATTTTGTAATGAGAATTAGATATTATTGTTAATCTTGCCTAGAGGGTTATCATGGCGTTTTATGCTACCACTCACACAGGTACTAAGAAAGACAGTGTCTGTCCTTGAGAGGATCACAGGCTATGAGTATCACAGGAATGAGTAGCATTTCAAAAACAACACATAAATTTTATTCTGATAAGTGAAATAAAACCAACAGTAAAAAAAAAAAAAGGGGGCGGGGGGGAAACCTGTCAAGAAAACAGGTGAATGCATTTAATTGGTTTCCAATAAAAGGAAGCTTTGTGCTAAAACATCTCTGATGATTTTTTGGTTGCTGGTGTATTTACCTCAGAGATTAGAAAGTACCAGCCATCAGGCTTCTTTCTCTACCTGAAGAATAGTTATTTGAATTTTAGGATTCTTTGCATTAGAAAACACAACAATTCCAGTGCAAAGCCTAAAGAAACCATCACGCTGAGCATGATTAGGAGATATATTAAAGCAAAAAATTAAGGACTGGTATTCTGGCAAGTTGTGTATCTCTTTCAAGTGTGCATAATTTTGGTAGGTATTACAGTGCCCGTTTCTGTTATAAATGAAGACAGGCTTGCCCTTTCTTTTCTCTATTAACCTGTGGAGCTGTCCATCGGAACTTGGGAACTTTGTTTTTAAGGCTGTTCATGATGCCAAGTCCTTTAGACTACTGCTGAGGGAGTCTTCAATACTGTTTTAATGTAGTTTAAAATGTTCTAATGCCTCTGACAGAATCTGACTCTCAGGCAAATTTAGTGCATTTAGCCACAAGCCCCAAAGAACTCAGAAAGATATCCAATTTTATGAAGGACCATGATTCTGTAAACTGAAATGCAAAGTAGATAGTTAAAGGTAAAATAACATTTAAACTTAAGGGAGTTGCTCTCTACCTCCAGTAAAAAAAAACTTCATCTCACAAATAGAGTGGCTGCTAAGATTTCTGTGAACTTTTCTTTCCAGGGATTGCATGGCAAACCAGGCCCCAGAGGACAGCGAGGACCAACAGTAAGTTCTTTTGATTTGCAATTTAGAAGCTTCTCTGTGTAAATTGCCTCTATTACACTGTGAAGAATTACTTTTATTAGATTATAATATCCAGTATTTATCATCAAGTCCATCTGTGTTATACTGACAGGGTCCAAGAGGCTCAAGAGGTCCCAGAGGTCCCACTGGTAAACCAGGTCCAAAGGTAATTGTTAAGCACCCTGTATAGATTGGCTACAGGCTGTTTCTTTTAAAGAAATGTGAATCCTTGAACATACTGTCTTTCCTTTCCAGGGCACTTCAGGCAATGATGGTCCTCCTGGCCCACCAGGCGAAAGGGTTTGTGAAAGCCATCTTTGTACATGTTTTTTCCCACTACAAAGGAGTGTGATTTGAGGGTGGGAGGGTTGTTTTATTTTCAGTTCTCCCTCTCAGTTTGACCAGGGTAAGAAGAACTAAAAAAACCTCAGTTCAAATGAAGCTTTTCACAAAGTTATGAATGGGGTGGCTGAAGTTTGCTCAAAGCTTCCACCTGTATCTCAGTTATGTACATATAGGACCCAGAGAGTACATACACACTTTGTGTTACAGCCATGCACTTTGCATACATCCCTGTGTCTCACAGGTGTACTCAGAGCTTAGGCTCTTCTGAATTCCTCACTTACTGTAGCTTACTGTAAGCCTGTTCATTGGATTAGCAAACACTCAAGCAACGTCCAGAAGATGCTTTTTTGAAGCAGCTGAGTTTTTTTGTTCGGATCAGAATTCTCTTCAACCTATTTTCTTCATGCTTCAGAAATCCTATTGTTCCCTCTAAAACAAAATTTTCTGCTTGCTATTATCATACCAATCGATACACAAATCCACTAGGCACCTCATTGTACAGCACTGTAAGGAAAAAAGAGTATTAATAAATCGTATTTGTAATGGCAGCACTTGAAAACCCAGTCAGTTTAAGTGGATGAGCTTTCTGCCAAAGTTTTTGCAAAGCTTAAACTTTTCTTTTGTAGTCATATTTCATTAAACTGATAACCTTTTTCATATAGGAAACATAAAGATCTTCTCCCCATAACCATGGCATGGTCCCAGTGTTCTCTAGGAGTGTTATTCTTCAGGAGGAAGCTCCTTGTGCATTTTCCCCAGCTCCATAATGTCACTTTTTTTGGCATTGGCTAGGATGTGGGATGGAGAGAATGAGGCATAGACCAAGAAAGGAAATGTAGATTGCTTTACACTGAGGAGGATCAGAAGCAGCCTTCCAGAAGGGGAGTAGCAGATCCTTGTGGAAGAGGAGTTTGCTGACAGCTCCAAGAGTTTGCAAGGAAGAGAAATTGTGGGGGTACAAAACAATGAGCAGATCAATCCAAGATGAAGGCATCCCTGGAGAGAAACTGATAAAGGCAGAGAGATGAAGAATCATAGAGCACCATGTCTCTCATCACTTGTGTAATATAAGTGCAAGGCATCTATTTGCTTCCCAAGAGGGATGAGTGTCAGCCAAAAAATAAAACTGTCATCTCTATTCCTCTGAGACTATTTCAGCTACCAAACATGAAAATAATAAGTAATATATCCTGTGTAGCTACTGTTAAAATGAAATTTAGTAACAAAAATGAAAATGTAATTTTGATAGCACGCTGTTAGTATTCTAGTGCTTTCTCTCACATAATCCATCAGTCCATTGATTTGAAACCTGTAAGCCATATACTGATGAAAAGAAAAATGTAAAGGTTTTTTTTTTTTCTTAGAAAGCTTCAAAGCATGAGAACAAGGGAAATTACTGAGAAAGAAGGTGCATTTAAATGTAAAACTTTGAGTTGTGTTCCTATAACCCAGTTTCTGAGACTGACCAATTTCATTCAGGTATTTTGTAACTGAGTCAATTTTATTAGTTTTCCTAAATATATATATTATGGTTAGGGTAGTAAGATCACAAAGACTTCTTTCTTTGCTTAGCAGTTCTTAATTGATTCAGATTTAGTATTTCAGTATAATAGAAGTGTGCCCTGGAATAAGATTCATTTAAGATGAATCTTAAAATTAAGATCAGAAATGGTTGCAGGCTGGGCACAAGGGATCCTCTCCCCAGCTACATTTGTGCACTGCTTTGCCCACTGCAGGAGGCAGCTGTGCTCTGCAGGCCTGGAATGAGGCTCATGGAACTCCGAGGAGCAAAAGGGTAGAACAATTTGGGAGATGTGGCCTCCTGCTCTTTTGCATCAAACCAACATTTCTAACATATTTGGCAGCTGATGTCACAGCAAACACACACATCATACACTAAATAGAATAGGATAGTCTTGCACATATGACATGGATACATAACTCAGCTGTGGAACCGTGTAAAATGAATAAGACTCTTAAGATTTCACTTAGTACACTAAAAACTAAAGAGCAAAAAGGATTTTCATAAGTTGACATAGTACCTTTCAGCATGTCAGCAGTAAATTTTAAAAGCTGTCCTCTGGGTTTTTTTAATAGCAACTTCAGAAAGAGTCATGTAAACTAGTGTAAATATCTATGTGTATAGATATGAACATACATGCCTGTACTCGTGTGCACAATGCACTGTTGATCATCTTTAGCTAAATTTTTAAAACCATGTTGCATGAAAATTTTCTCTCTTCATACATCTGTATATATACAAAACTATAAAACTAAAATGTTCATATATCGTGGGATTTTTAACTATTTTCATAGTAGCAAAAATGCTGTATTTAATCCCAGCTACCTCTGAAAAGTTTATTCTATTTGGAATTTTGTACTGTTGTACTGGTTTGAAATATTATCAGGGTTTAGGAATTACCAAAGATGAAAGTTTGACTGAAAGTTAAAAAGATGACCAAACTATTAACTAAATCCCTGGTTTATGCAACATGGAAGAACAAGGCTTCTAACTCACAGTTGGTTCCTACTTTATTATGCACAGGGGTAAGATGCAAACATAGTTGATGTAAGTAGTTTTCCTCATTTTTTTACTGCATTCCTACACAAGCACTACTGCTTTCAGGAAATCCCTCCAGTGTCTGTGCATGTGAAATGTTGCTACCAATATTTATGAGTGTGTCTGAGGCTTTATGCTTAAATCCAGACATTACCTGCAGGGTTCCTATGCTTTATAATTGAAACAAACTTTTCAATCCAGCTTGAGTAAAACTTCACTTCTTTGGTTGCCTTTAATCCAGGGACCACAAGGGCCTCAGGGACCTGTTGGATTCCCCGGACCAAAGGGACCTCCAGTAAGTATCTCTTTTATTAAGTATGTGCAACAACAGGAATGGTAATTTTTGTAGAGTGCCTCTGAAGTGAATAGTTGCAAATTTATGTAAGGAATTATTTATGTCTAGATTACAAGTATTCTTGTTGAGCCTTAAGGGTTTGGACTCACATATTTAACATAGTCACTGGTGCAGCTCTTAAGACATTGAGAGTAAAACTGCAAGTCTGGTATGTCCTGCCAGTGACCATGTGACTCACTGAGTTCAGGCAAAATGCTGCTTGGTACGTTTCCTTTGAATGATTGATTCACTGAGGAAAAATGTAGAGGAAAGAGGCATTCATTAATGGCAGAAACAGAGAGTAATAGCACACTTCAGCTGCCCCTGAACCAGTTTAGGTGCTCTTCTGATGTGCCTCTGTTCATGTGCAGTACAAGAGCAACAAACCACCTCTGATTTCTTTTCTCCCATGCATTTCTTACTTTTATTTCCAATTCCAAAACCTGAAATTTCATCAAATAATTCTGTAATGCTTAGATATGTTGATTCATTAGCCAAAGAAAAGTGGAAAAGTAGGGACTTTCCATGATTTCTGAATTTACAGAAATCCATTTTGAACGTTTGCATTTGACAACAGTCATTCTCCAAGCAATTTTTAAGACACAATAGGAGAAGGACACAAGGAAAAATATTATTAAAATCCTAGCTATCTAATATAAGAGCAGTTAAAATTTACCAAAGACTAGTCTAGAAATAAACAAAGCAGAGATTCTGACAGTTAATTCCATGCTTTTTTTGAGGATGGCTAAGAAATTGCTTGATTTGTGTATTTTATAATTTCAGGGTCCACCTGGAAAAGATGGCTTGCCTGGGCACCCAGGACAGCGGGGTGAGACTGTAAGTAAATGTACTCTGCTGTGTTAGTGTTGTCCTAAAGGTCATGATTATGTGATCCAGACCAAAGAAATGGACACAACAGGGAAAAGGGAAAGAGGCTGGCACCAAGAGCTTACATAACTAATTTTCTTTAGATGTGGCATGAGAAATCTTTATTTTGCTCCCATGATATAAATGTGAGGTTATTCTTTGCTATGTCCAGTTAGTAACATCAGAATAAGATTGAATATTCAATAGAAGTAAAGGAGATTAATACACAGATCTCAATTTAAATTACCATACAGTAGTTTTCTCACTGAATGCCATGTACCAAAATAGTAACATAAAAAAAGTCTTATTGTTGACAAACAGCTAGAAAATTGAAAATCCAAGACCTTTGGAAAGTAGGATCAGGTATGATTGAACCTATTAAAATAAAATAAAATTTTGAAACTATGTAACTCCTCTAGGAATCACAATGAATAAATTCTGGCATCAGAATGAAAAAATACTATGTAATACTATAAATTGAATTATCTTTTAAAAACATACTATTTCTGTAGTGTCAGAATGTTGCTCATATTCCATTACAAAATAAAAAATTCCACTTGGATTTTTCAGAGCTAGAAAAAGCCATAAATGAATTTATTGAGAAATTTTCTCAGCATGTAAAATGTGTTTTAGGCTCCAGCTTCACTGGAAATCTCTTAGTGACTGCTGAGTCACTTGCAGTGCTGGAAGAAGGAGCACAGAGCTTGGAGTAACACATCCCTCTGAAAAATCTCTATTTTCTTCTACTAGTATTGTTGCATTTTACATTGTAATACTTTGCAATGATACTGCGTTGCTTTTTGTGTGTGAAACACGACTGACTCCTTCTTTGTTCTTTCCTTTGCCATGATGCAAAGACTGTGTTGTGTACAGTAAGGATTAATTGTAATCATTGTTTACAACGCAGGAAGCTGAAACTTGTTCTTTAGTTTGCTGTTAAAAAGTTACAATTTTCCCTTTAGTTTTACTGCTTTGAGCATGAGGCAGAAATGTGCCAGCACAGCAGAGAAAGCAGAGAGCATGCTGTGCTGCAGCAGGGGGATCTTTTCCTGCTGTCCAGCCCTGCTGGGACCAGGAGCAGTGTCCAGTTCTGGGCTCCTCAGGACAAGAGAGAGCTCCTGGAGAGTGGCCAGGAAAGGGCCACTAAGGTGATTAAGGGACTGGAGCACCTCTGCTGTGAGTAAAGGCTGATGGAGCCAGGGCTGCTCAGCCTAGAGAAGGCTCAGGTCTCACCCAAGTGCAGAAGTACCTGAAGTGAGCTGTAAAGAAGATGGAGCCAGGCTCTTTCCCTGCTGCCCAGTGACAAGAGGCAGTGGGCATAAACTGAAACACAGGAGGTTCCATCTGAACGTCAGGAAATGCTTTCTCTGTGTGAGGGTGACCCAGCACTGTCACAGATTACCCAGAGAGGCTGCAGAGTCTCAGTCTGAGGTATTCAACAGCCATCTGGACATATTCCTGAGCAACCAGCTCTCAGCATCCTGCTTCATCCTTTTCTGATTATGTGTTACAAGTTGTAACCAATATTCAAAATACAATGAAACTATGGACTCTGCTACTGTGTGAAATTTGAACCAGGTCCCTCAGGATTCACCCAGTGCTATGGTTCTCTAATTTTGTCTCACTTTAGGTTTAGTAGGGTTATACTGATTAAAAAAATATTGAGTAACAGGAGCAAATGCAGCTTTTTTCATTAGAATTGTTTTCCACCCTATGTGTTTGTAAACTTGGGCCAAAACTACTTAAAATATTTTTCCCCCATAGGTTCTCATAACCAGATGGTTTTAAATTAATCAGTAGGCTTGTTGACTTTTTTTTCCTGATGAACATCTCCAGTTCAAGTTTTTAAAAAATGTATAAACAGAAAACTTTCATTGCACTCACTGGTAGATAAGGGTATTAAGAATTGTTTCTTATTTAGACACATATCTTATTAGAAAGTTCACTGATGCATATAGGCATTTCAGCAATTAGGGAATTAGGATAAGAGACATAGTCAAGCTTAAAAAATTAGCCAGATTCACAGGTTGCACTCTGCAGTTTGTTTATGGAATAATAAGCACATGTTGATAGCAATGGAGGTAACTATTGGTGGAGAAGAGGTTGCAGCTTTTCCCCCCACTAAGACATACACACTTCGAAGAACTGACATTGGTTGTTGAAATTGTAGACATAGCAACAGTAATATCATGATAAATAATTTGGAATATAAGTGCAGAATAAGCTTTATACTGTAAACCAATATTATATCAGTTTGTCCTTAGAAGTGATTATAAATTTCAGTGATGTCAATCTCAGTTTGGCAGGAGGCATCAACAGTGAAAATTTCTAGGTTGTCTGCCGTGATGGAAGAATTTAGTGTTTCATGCTTGTGAAAGATAAAATAGAAATATACTACCTGTGTCATCTGTTAGAATTAATTGAGGGCCTTCTTCTGGCCACAATAAAACATTTCATTAAATTGTCTTTCACAGAAAATACCAAAAAAAGTAGAGGCTACATAGGCACTTCAAAACACACACGAGTCATTAGTGTAATTTTTTTATTACTAAATATTTTAGATGAAGCCATGGAAGGTTCAGGTCTTTAGTTGCCGCTGAAATCTCCTCTGCTTTTGACATATTTTAAAAATCTGGGTCTGTAGGAATAGATAAGCTTGTAACAAAAGACAGAAAGCAGAGTAGTGAAGCCATCATTAGCATCAAGAAACAAAGTATCAATGCATTCTGCAAAATTGAGATTAGCCGGTCTTCTCAAGGTGCTTTTAGTAAGTGGGTGGTGTTCAAATCCTTTGTCTTTCCTGAATAAAGGCTTACAGCGGGAAGCTTTGATTGTGTAAAGGAAGGGACATGGGAATGATTCCATCTGGAGCAGTTCTGATTTTCTATCAGTAGAACAAAGGGGTGCTTTTGTGGGGTTTTTTTCTTTTTTGTTTTTTAATCCAGATAATTTCAGAGGTCTGAGAGCACCCGAGTTTTGGGCCAAACTGAACCCTGGTAACATCTGGCTGGCAGCCAGAACAGAATCAAATTGAGGCAGAGAAGCTCAGACAGGACCTGATGAAATAGGGGCAACTCTCAGTCAGACTGTGCCCAGAGGAAAGCTGAGTAGGGCCCAATGTTTGAAAAACTGGGGGCAGATGAGCCCTTTGCTTTTGCATGGGTGAGCGGAGCAGGAGGCAGACACAGGCTGTTAGGCAGGGAATACTGTGTAGGACCCTAATGTGACTGTCTAACACTTCCCCAGTATTTGAAAGAAATAACATAGCATGATTCAAAGATGCATTAAACAGTGCTATTATAAAGGGGAATTCTCATTCCATTCATTGACTAATTTTGGCCTGAAATCTCGGTCTGCTGATTAGAAAATGAAAATCCTGTAAAATTTGCCCATGTTCTAAAAAATTGTCTCGAAAATATTTCCTTTTTATTCTGTTTTTGACATCACATTGATTTCTCATCAGCTTCATTCTTTTTGTGGCACTCATGTTGCCTTTTCTACCATTTGTATATAACCTTCACCTTCCCTGGATCTTTATTTCTTCTCTTTTTTTTTTTGTCTCACCTCCGCTTTATCTTTAATGCCCTTCCAACTTAATCCTCCATCTGTGTCTTTCTTTAAAAAGCATTTTTATGTAGGGCTTTATGATTCATAATATACATACGTAAGAATGTATTTTCAGCTGTCTTTTAGCTGCATCACTTATGCATTCAAACTCATCTAATCAAGTTCTCCTAGAGAGATCTGTAAAACTGACAGCAATTTTTACTGCTGTACCACCTCAAAGAGATGGGAACTGAGAGATGGAAGAGAGATTAATCAGCATTTCATTTCTAGGCATACACAGACAAAAAAGATTTCTCTTTTTTATTTCCTGGAGAGAAGGAATGTGTGACATGGAATTTCTCATTCACCTCTTCAGTACAGATATGAATTTTGCTCTTCAAGAACTTGTAAAGGGTAATAATATTCTATAATTATTTTACAGGGTTTTCAAGGAAAAACTGGTCCTCCTGGTCCTGGTGGTGTTGTTGGCCCTCAGGTACATAATTTCATTTCATAATTGACTTCATGAGATCAACTTTTAATGGTTATATTATGGATAAGGCAGTAGCTTTTGCTGTCTTAAAAGGACCATATCAATGGCTATATTAACTTTTGTAACAGAAGTTGCATAACAATATTAGAAAGCTATACTTAGTAATTATCATTGATTCCACAAAAAAAAAGAAAATATTTGGGTTACCTTTCCACTTTGTTTTATGTTGTGGTTTGGGTTTTTTTGTTGGTTCAGGGGTTTTTTTATGTGATTATGAAATTGGTGGTTTACAGTAGTCAAGGAGACAGATTTCTCTACCATTAAGCATTTTGGAAAGAACAATGCAATATGTGAATCTCTTGCCAGAGAAAAATGTTCAGTAACTTTTAGATTGTGGAGAGATAAATTAGCAAAATTTCACTTGATTTAACCTTACTAATTTACAACTTAATCAAGCATTTAGAACTTTTTTTAGCTAATTCCCTTAGTGGAACTTCTCTGCTAGGGAATCTGAAGAGAGATCTTTCAACTCTTCTGCCTTACAATTCCTATTATTCAGAAAAACAGCACTACCAAAGTGTTTCAAGACAAGAATAGCACAAGGATTTCTCTCCTGTGTCCTTTTTGTAACCTTCTCCCATGCACGCTGTGTTTTAAAGCTTCAGTGCTTAAGGAACAAGGTCAGGATTTCACTCTTTGGAAGCTGCACAGACGTGTCTGCAGGCAAAATGCAATGCACGATTTATTTTATAGGACAAAGATATTTTGTAAGTCAGCCTTGCCTGGAGGGAAGGTGAGGAATGTACCCTAACCAATGGCAGTAGTGTTTGGTAACATAACAGCTGGATTTTAAGAATCTGCTCCTCTCCTCTTCCTCCCACACCTCACATTCAATAACTTCAGGTGACTAAAGCTGTACTTCTGTGCTTAGGGTCCCACTGGTGAGACTGGACCAATTGGTGAAAGAGGCCATCCAGGGCCTCCTGGTCCCCCAGGTGAACAAGGACTCCCAGGTGCTGCAGGAAAAGAAGGTGCTAAGGTACGATGGTGGCTTTGGGGAGCAAACAGGAAGGGACAGATAAACTGCTGCCAGGGTGACATTTTAAATCATCATGTAAACATGCAGAATAAAATCAGAACATGCAGTGTAAAATTATGTTTGGCAGGTTTCACCCAGAAGGACTTGGAACACTGGAAGATTCCAATTTTTGAGTTGTGTCTGCTTCCACTGAAATAATGAGAATTCTCTTGAGCTGAAAATTAATATTTTTGCAATAAAAACTTTTTAAAAAAACATTTGCATATACTATGCATTCAGTATGGAGATACTTAGTACTTACATATTTACACCAAGGTAGAAAATTGCACATTGGCATTTAAAGTCAGATGTGTAGCAGTGAATAAAAGGCAGAATTTCACTGAATAAATTTAACTCCTTACTTAATTTTTAGCTACCATTGGTGAACAAGAAAAATATTACTTATTACTATGTAATTCTATTCAATGTTTGATTATAAGTGGGTATCAAAAATTTTCATTGAATGTGTCTTTAAACATTTTAATGGCTTTTCACTATTTGTATTCCATAACTGGTACTGTAGTTTGTCAAAGTTCATTATAAATTTAACCACAGACTATTGTACTGATAAAAGAATTAGTGGGTGAATAGCAAGGGGCACAATCTTTGTTTTCATTACTATAGCTAGGATCTGGTAGTTAATTTTCATTGCTCATTGTACACCTAATTTTTAAACATATTTTTTAATCAAAATGTAATATATTTCCCAGGGTGATCCAGGCCCTCAGGGCATTCCTGGGAAAGATGGACCAGCAGGTCTTCGTGGTTTCCCTGGAGAGAGAGGCCTTCCAGGTGCTCAGGTATGATACAAACACTGGAGCAATTGCCATGGTATTTCTAAATAAATGAAACAACCTATTAACTCCTTTATTGCATGGAGTCTTCTACTGTGTGTAAAATAAATGCAATAAGAGAACAGACATCAAGCATCCAACACTGTCAAATATAATTATCTAGATAAGAAGAAAGGAATTTATTCAGGTTTGTTTCATTGGATGTTTACATGTTTTCTATTATATGTGTTGCAAAATTACTCTTGAACTTTCCAGTTTAGTAAACAAGCTTTTCTTTTTTCCTTTCCATTTTTTAGGGTCCAGCTGGTCTGAAAGGAGGGGAAGGCCCACAGGGTCCACCTGGCCCAATGGTAAGTAAACATAACAATTTTATGAAAATATAAACAATATGACCCAATAACCTTTTTTCTTCCTTAGATGCTGTGGTGTTTTTATTAACACAGTCTGTAAAACAGCAGATAAATCAGACTTCTACTAAGTATCCATACTAATAAATATGCAGGTATTATGAAGGTAGAAAATATCTGAAGCCTTCTGTCACTAGATTTAGTTATGACATTTACTTGCTGCTCATTACTTGTCTCTAATACAAATTGGTTTTGAGATGAGAGAGGAAAAATCCATGGATAGTGACTGGTGGACTCATGCTGTTGTGGTGGGCTTGCCTTGGCTGGATGCCAGGTTCCCACCAAACTTCTATCCCTGCTCTCCTCAGCTGGACGGAATACACTGAAGGGACTGTGAGTCAACATAAGGACATGGAGATCAGCCACCAGTTACATCATAGGCAAAACAGACTGGGAAAATGAGTTTAAGTTATTTTCAGTCAAATCAGAGTAGGATATATAAGGTGAAACAAAAACAAAGTCTGAGAGCACCTTTTCCCCACCCTCGCTTCCTCACAGGCTGATCATCACTCCTGATTTTTGCTTTATCCTGTGCCCAAGCAGTGCAGGAGGATGGGGAATGGCCCTCAGTTCATCACACATTGACACTGCTTCCTCCTCATGTGGAGAACTCCTCACACTCTTCCCCTTCTCCAGTGTGGGGTCCCCTGACTGTGAGGCAGTCCTCCCTGAGCTTGTCTAGCTGAGTCCTTCCCACAGGCTGCAGTTCTTCACGAGCTGCTCCAGCCTGGGTCCCCCCCAGGGTGCAGTCCTACAGGAGCAGGCTGCTCCCAAGGGGTCACAAGTCCTGCCAGCCAAGCTGCTCTGGTGTGGGCTTCTCTCTCCACAGGGCCACAGGTCCTGCCTGGATCCTGAGCCAGTGCAGGCTCTCCAGGGGGCCTCAGTCTCCGCTGGGCATCCGCCTGCTCCAAGTGGGGTCCTCCATGGGCTGTGGGTGGATTTCTGCTCCCCTCTGTTGTGCATTTTTCCCCACTTCTTAAATAGATTATGTAAGAGATTCTACCCCTGTCACTTAGGGGCTCGGCCATGGCCAGCCCATGGGTCCATCTTGGAGCTGGCTGGTGTGAGCTCCACTGGACATGGGGGAAAGTGGCATCTTCTCCCAGAAGTCATCCCTGTAGGCCCCTGCCATCAAACCCTTGCCATGCAAACCCAGTACTCCTGTGTTCCCTTTGTACAGCTGTGTAAAACCATGTCACGCAAGAATTTTCCTTCTTGGCATTTTAAGCTCAGTAGTGGGGTATGCTTCAAGTTACCCATTGTCTGTTGTCATGCTTTATGCAAAGAAGTTCTACAAGGATGCACTGGCATTCAAAACATGGTAGATTTATTCCCAAATGTGAATTGTTTAGCTTTTGACAGTCATCTTGGCAACATATTTCTTTCATTCTGTGCAACTGAGGTTAAAAAAGAAAAGAATCAATCATCACAGCTATTCATGTTAGGAAAAAAAGTAATGGAGGAGCTGAATTTCTATGGGCTTCAACAAAGCTCTCTATGTCCTTGCAATTCATATTCAGATTAGAATGCATTAAACAAGGATAAAAAAGCCACACATAGTACAGTACAAGTAATACATGGGACTTGAATTCTTAAAATGAAATACTGAATTCTTAATGCCAAAACCCTGAATTTACAGTTCTTAACACTGTGCAGTGTATATATATATATTCCCAGAAGGCACCAGACAAAGAATGGAATGGAATGGAATGGACTGGAGTGGAGTGGAGTGGAGTGGAGTGGAGTGGAGTGGAGTGGAGTGGAGTGGAGTGGAGTGGAGTGGAGTGGAGTGGAGTGGAGTGGAGTGGAGTGGAGTGGAGTGGAGTGGAGTGGAGTGGAGTGGAGTGGAGTGGAGTGGAGTGGAGTGGAGTGGAGTGGAGTGGAGTGGAGTGGAGTGGAGTGGAGTGGAGTGGAGTGGAGTGGAGTGGAGTGGAGTGGAGTGGAGTGGAGTGGAGTGGAGTGGAGTGGAGTGGAGTGGAGTGGAGTGGAGTGGAGTGGAGTGGAGTGGAGTGGAGTGGAGTGGAGTGGAGTGGAGTGGAGTGGAGTGGAGTGGAGTGGAGTGGAGTGGAGTGGAGTGGAGTGGAGTGGAGTGGAGTGGAGTGGAGTGGAGTGGAGTGGAGTGGAGTGGAGTGGAGTGGAGTGGAGTGGAGTGGAGTGGAGTGGAGTGGAGTGGAGTGGAGTGGAGTGGAGTGGAGTGGAGTGGAGTGGAGTGGAGTGGAGTGGAGTGGAGTGGAGTGGAGTGGAGTGGAGTGGAGTGGAGTGGAGTGGAGTGGAGTGGAGTGGAGTGGAGTGGAGTGGAGTGGAGTGGAGTGGAGTGGAGTGGAGTGGAGTGGAGTGGAGTGGAGTGGAGTGGAGTGGAATGGAATGGAATGGAATGGAATGGAATGGAATGGAATGGAATGGAATGGAATGGAATCTTGTAGGGAGAGTGAAAAGGCATATATCATCTTACCCATCTGAAGAACCTGAAATGTCAAAAGAAAGAATGAATCAAAGTCAAGAAAGCATAGACCAGAACAGTCTCTTCAATCTAAAGGCCATATCTTGATTTTTTGTTGAAGTAGCCCCTAAGGCTGGACTGAGCTCTCAAGCAGATGGTTCAGGTGCAGTGACCCAGAGCCCTTCTGACATGCACTGAGCAGCCAGCACAGGCAAAGCTGACGTGTGACACAGCCCCCTTTGCCAGCCAGCATTGTCCACACAGGAGCTGTGCCACTCCTGTCATTGGTCCTCAGAAAGACACATCACACAAGATGTGAGGCAAAAGTACACACCTTATTTAGTGATAGTTGTCTGTATTCTGAAATACATATGTTTGAACTGAAATTCAGATGATCCATGCTTTTCTAATTCTTATAGGGTGTGTATAAGTTAGTGTTTTAGTTGAAAACATCAGAGCTTTTTTGAGAAGGATGTCTCAATTATCCCCATTTACCATCCTTTGGTTCAAATCCGAGCTCTCTCAGAGCTCATGAATAGTATTCCTTTCCTGTGAAACCAAATTGGTAGAGAAAATCCAGGAACACTATTAATGCTCCCCAGCTAATGGGAGTTCAGTGCCAGACTGAAATCATCATTAATTATAGTCCAGAAACACACAGAGTGTGGGTATCGAGCACAGTACCAAGGACTTCAGTTCATAAACCCGTTCCTGTTGGGGCCACCCTTCCTGCTAAGGTAAACACTCATAGAAACAAACCCTTAGGAGGCTGAGAATTTTTGGCATATAGTTTTTCTAGCCTTTAAGAAATAGATGCAGTGGTAGCGGGAGTTGAAAGAGAGTTTGAAGAGCAAAATTTTTAAGTTTTTAAAATATATTTTGAGCTCACTGTAGTGCAAGCAGGCCACTTGAGGTACTAACAGGACCAAGTTGCCCTTAAAGTATTCCAAGAGTCCTCAGCAAGATTTTAATCTGTTTCATCTTTAATTACTAACTTGTTATCTCAAAACAGTATTGAGTGAAAAAAGGTGTGTAGGTGCCCTTAATACTGGGTTTCTGTGCATGTTCAAGCAGCACAAATAAACCACAATTGCTTGCTTTTTTTCACAGAAGCTCACAGCAGACCATGAGCCTCAAATAGTCCCAAGATATTTTCCCATCTATTTTTAGCCAACAGCGGGTACACACAGGAGTGTAATTGTAGTGGAGTCTTCATTTGCCATTTATAATAGGAAGAGAATCCATGCCACTGGCTGACTTTCCCCCAGTTCCTTGCCAATACCAATTGTTTCTAACTAACATATATAGTCAATTACACGCTTTATTTGGCTGGTGCGTACATCTGCAAGCATACCAAACAAATGACTGCTCCAAGTGCTGTGCATGCCAATTACTCTGTTTAGAGGGATTTGGACAAAAGAAAGAGATGCATGAATGCATGTCAGAGCAAGAAGGGGTTTTGCAGGATTGAGGGGTGGTATTTTCATGGTTTGGGGATTTTTTTTTGTGGTGGGGGGTTGGGCTGTGGATGTCTTTTTGTTATTGTGGGGGGAGGGGTTGAGTTTTTTAAACAGTTCTCTTTTATCTGCTCTCTTTGTTGCTTCTGTTTGTTTTCTTCCCTTCTCCTACTACTGTGTGGAATGCTGAATCCTGATGAGAGAAAGCTCTTTGGAATGTCAAGCAGTCATTTTTCATTTGCTCATTTAGGAATAGGATGCTCAAATTAGACTCAGAATAAGCCAGCTGTAGGCTACCCAATTATCAGTACTGAACTATCTAGAGCTATCTTCATCTATCTGACAACATTTTACAGTCATGGGGACCTTCACTTGTTGAGCGTTTTGTTAATCATCAGTAAAAAGTATTGCTACTACTATGCAATGTATACAATAGCTGTCATTACATATCTCCTCACAGGAAGTGAGATAAAACCAAGGCTGCTAATGAGTTTATAGTCTGCATAGCTGCAATACAAGACAAAACATGACACTTCCATTCTGTAGAAAAGTTTAAAAAAACAAAAATAAAAAGATTCCAGGATGTGAGTACCACAGGACCAAAGGTTAACATGTGGTTTCATAACATAAGGAGCTTGTTTCATAGTGGGATAGAGTGACCGAAAAAAACCCAAAAAAACACAAAAACAAACACAAAAAGAGAGAACAGATAAATGCTTTTCTGAATTGGGACTATAATCTAATATGTTCTGTTGTGCTCAGAAACCATTGTCTCAGAGAAAGGAGCAGTTCCTTGAAAACAGAAGGTGTAGTCCCTCTTCGTAACTCATGTGAAATGCAAAGATAAATGTGAAAAGTTGGCTGAATAAAAAGAGCTACTGGAAATTATGGCCTCTGTTACTGTCTTCTGTCTGACATAGGAGAACTCCATGAGTTATCTGGGTTTTTTCCTCTCTATTCTTACATCCTCCTGATGAGATAACCTAAAATAGTTTAGTTTATGAGAGCTGACAAGATCAGAGACCATGGTAGTATGGCTGTAGGGTAATGACTTTTTCTTGTGGAATTCACTGAAGCCTTAGGATCTAAAATAACAGAAATAGGACAGAAACTTAGGCAGCCACCCAGACTTAGTAAAAACACCCCAACACCTGGAAGGATAAAGTCATCTATGATTTCCATACAAATACTTTGTTTGAACACTCATGCAAATTTAGATACCCTGAAATAACTTGCTAAAATGCTTTGAGAAACCGTTCAGCACTCTTCTGTCACATTTATGTGGAGAGAAAAGCACCTTCTTATGAAATTAGTACTAGTTATGCTAATGAGGTCAGTCCAGGGCAAGTATGTCATGAGAAAAAGCAAAAAAATAGTGTCCTCATAGGTGAAAGCATCTTAAAATTCCAATATCTAAAAGACAGCAAAGTTGATCTTCCTCAAACATGAAAAAAGGCTATGTAGAGTCTTAGGGTATACCACCTATTACTTTTCTATTCTGTGCTGTATCATCCTGCTTCTATTATATCAATTAATGAAGTGAAATTACCAATCATAACTTGATTTGAAGTGTTGCAAACTGTCTTGAAGCTGTAAAGCTGAAAAGCCGGGGAAATATTTTCTGTACAGCAAATATTTAACTGTACTCTCTTAATGCAAAAATTGTAAATTATTTAAAAGACAGACAACAAAGATGCAGTTGTAGTGGTTTTCAATACATAGTCCCTGTTGGTTCACCTTTAATTTGTAATATTGAATTTTAACTTTTTGTTAAAAATTTTGTTTTGTTTGTGCCTATCTAAAGATGCCTGTACATAAAAAACCTCCTCTGTAGAACACACTACAAGTATATATATTCAAGTATAGTCACTAAATTAGTCACTATGCTTGAATCGATTTTTACAGTGATTTGAAATGTAGAAATGTGATCACAGCAAAGAACAGCACAAAACTTTACTAAAAATTTTGGTTGTGATGTGACTTAGTTCTGTATTTTGATATGGTGAATATTGTTTCATCAAAATAGTATGTTAATATATTTTGTAAACACAGAAGGAAATAAGTTCTTGAAAACAGGCTGGTTTTAAGGACACTCTCATTTATGATAAACAAACACAGAAAGTGGTATTTACAAAAAATAAAACTAATGTTTATGAACTGTGTTGACTGTGTATAAACGTCAAGCTGGTCCTTTCAGCCTTTTTTCTTTACTTGCACACATGATGGATGTGTAACCTTCAAACAGCTGGGCTCACACTGATAAACATCTTCTCTGTTGACTTGCCTCATGTAACCCACCAGCATTTCCAGGGCTCTCTCCAAACTCCTTTCTCCTCTGTCTCTTTCCAGGGCTCGCCGGGAGAGCGCGGAGCCGCGGGCACTGCCGGCCCCATCGGTCTGCCAGGCCGCCCTGGCCCCCAGGGGCCTCCAGGCCCTGCTGGGGAGAAGGGTGCTCCTGTAAGTAATCCCAGTCCCACAGAGCTGTCCCAGCACTTCCCATTCCAGGCCGCTCCTCACTCCCACTCTGGTATTCGCCTATTCAGTATGGATCCTCAGAATACCCAAGCTACTCATTTTAGAGTTACAAATATGTACATAGTAAAACATTTCTTATGGTGCTGTCTAAGATCAGGAAGGGTTAAAGCTGTTAATGTCACAGCAGGGAGTGGATATAAATCAGTCTTTCATTAAAACTTTGTACCCAGCCACTCTGCATTAGAGTACAAGTGTATTTGACATCAGCTTCCATTATTACTTCATATAATTCTCTTATATGTTCTCTTCCCTTGATAGTTTTCTTTCTGTTGTGGTGTTTTCTGCTTTTTGGGTTTTTTTGGGGGGGAGGGGTGGGTTTTTAATTTTGTATTGGTACTGGGACTCCCTGTCCTGAAGGAATTTTCATTACTCTCCTGTGATAATGTGGATTGCTTAATTTTCTTCAAAACCAGGGTGAAAAAGGTCCCCAAGGTCCAGCTGGCCGTGACGGAATACAGGGTCCTGTAGGACTTCCTGGTCCTGCTGGCCCTAGTGGTTCTCCTGGAGAAGATGGTGACAAGGTGAATCATTATAATTGGTATTAGTGCATCTGGGAGAAGGTCTGTCAGTACAGTTCTCTGTAGCTGTCCTCACAATAAATAGGGTTATGAAGCAACAAATCTTATCCCTGCCTCGCCCAAATTCCCTCTGCCTACTGCAAAAAATAGCTAAAAACCTCTTCTGGAACCAAATGTCTGAGGGACAGATGCCATAGGACATTGGGATTTATGTTAAAGAACTAGTAGAATAACATTTATCCTGGCAAAGAGTGAAGGATCAGAGTTTGGCAAAATATGGCAAGTGATGCAAAAATTGATTTTTGCCTATTTTAGAAACTTGGTCTACTAAATGAGTAGGGATTCAGAACCACCAGAAGTTGTGCTGATGGGTTGAAGGTGTCAAAATAATTATGTTCACAGCAAAGATATTCTGTTGACCTCAGGCAGAATTTAGAATTCGGCACCTTTCAGGATCATCTGATGTGGTTGCTTGACCCAGCACTTCTTTTAGCACAGGGTAAAGATGAAGATTTCAACATTCATTTCTGTGATGCATGAGTGTTATTTATCCCACAGACAGTACTTTCTGTGATTTAATTTCATCGTCTTTTATTATTGTTTAATGAAAACATTTATTTCTATTGTGGTTTCTTGGTGATTTGAATAATTTTGAAGTTTTGAAATACTGTGCACTCCAGTGAGAAGCAGTTGTTCAGCCAGAAACAGTTACATGAGTCTGTAAATCAGGGTACTTTCATTATAAGTTCATATTAAGGTGACATGAGCAACACAATTTCCTTTATTTAGAGCTCAGTTACATTATACTTCAAAGCCAGGTCTTGTTGCCCTTTTCAATTCAGCAATCAATATCTGGATTAATATGACATATTATTGATCACTGCAGAATTGCTCCCTTTAGGCTTTCACACTTGAATCAGCAGCATAAAACATAGAATAATCATATCAAAGGGAGCATTTAGAGCTACCATGATACTGACTTCAGCTAAGTGTGAAGGAGACCATTTTAAACAAGTCTAACTTTTAACTTTCAATTACAGGGTGAAATTGGTGAACCAGGTCAGAAAGGAAGTAAAGGTGACAAAGGAGAAAATGTGAGTAGCAAAATCCTTTGTGCATTACATCTGTTCTTCATAAATAAAAGGCGTTCATGCATGAAGTATGCAGGTAGCCTTGCTACATAAATGAGCAGTAACAAAGACACACTCCAAAAATGTTCCTTCAAAATAATTTTAATGCAACACTAGAGGTTTGTACTTACAGATCCAGGCATGTATTTAGTATTGCTCATATTCCTAGAGCTTACAGAATCATTACTACATTCTTAAGCACCCTGTATCACTGAAATTACTCCATTCTGCATTTGAACTGGAGTGACCAAGAATTCCCATACGTTCTCCTACTGTGTTGAATTTGACTGACTGCATTGTGTGAACAAACCCAGCTTTGGCTTCTTAGACCTGAGGATAAAAACTATGGAGACTCAGTTGAGGAATCTACTTAATGAAGTTTTAAAATTTTTAAAGGGTATCTAATTCTTAGGGAGCACAATTAACTGATGGCAGATGAAATGGCTTATACAGGTTTTCATATATTATCATTAGGCCTATTAGTGAGCCTAGGCCTAATCAGGTTTCTACTGTTTTGATTTGATGTTTTTTGTCTTCAAAAATTAATTCTAAAGTTCAAGCACTTCTTTTTTTTATTTAGGCCACACGTATAAAATTAAGCTTTTTTCACTGTGAAATTTGAAGCTAGAAAGAATAAAATTAGCATTTATTTATTTCCATTTCATTGTGGTTTCTTCCCTAAAAATTAAAAATTATATGCTTTCACTTCTGTTCAATTTCAAGATAAATTGGTACTTTACTTGAATACTTTTCCTTATTGAAAAAATTGAGAAGTAATGGCAGAAAGATCCCTTTTACTATTCACAGTTAGGAAGCTCCAAATTCAACACAGGGGTATTCATGGCTAAGTATATTTATCTTGAAAATAGTGATTTTTGACACTGACAAGTTACAGAACAGTATAGTACTTTTAAAAATTACCAAATCACCAAATTTATGGTTTGCATATTATCAGATGATGTTTATGAGAGGATATGTACATATGCAAGCAAATCACTGCTCACAGAATTACGGAGTCACAGAATGGCTTGGGCTGGAAATGAAGCTCGGGGTCGGCTGGTTCCAACCTCTGATCCAGTTCCATTTCAGGCTTTGCATGTGATCACATCCTATTTTCCCCTTTGCCGTGCCTCTTCCTTAAGAGATGCTTTGCATCAGAGAAATTCAGGAAAAAAACACAAGCTGCACTCTTCTGTTTCAGATAATTTTAGCATAGCTAGTTATGCTGAGCATTAGACTGTGACCACAGTTCCCATAGTGAGTACTGATGCATTTGGGCCTGTTCCAGCAGACCTGCTTTACAAATGAAGTGTCTGCAGCATTATCATTTGAAAATGAATCCTGGACTCCCAGTGTCAAGGTTTAATGAATTTGAGAATATTACACATTTTTCTTGAAATACCAGATTCAGTGTTGAAGCTTTAGTTGACGTGAATTTAACTCCAGTTGAAGTCATGTGCCTTGAATCTATTTGCCCTCAACTGCAGTCATTCAACCCTAACAATTTCAGAATGTGTTTGTTTTAAATCTGCTTTCCTTTCAACATGCTGACAGATGCCTGTTGGGGCAGAGAGAAAGGGCTTGTTGCTCATCTCTGGAAGGTTCTGAAGAGGAACTACCCAGTTCTGAAATCACAAGACATAAAGAAGAGATATTTACAATCTCAAACCACCCACAAAAGGCTTTGGTGGGCATTTAGAGCCTGATCACAGCAAGGATCCTCATCAAAGAACTGATTCATCTTTCCTGTTTATGAAGAGCTGGAAAAATCTTCAGTTCCCCATTGAAACTGACAAAGATTTATTTTTCTGGGTTTGAAAATACTGTGCCTAACTGTGTTGGCATATTCTAGCTAAGACAGCACAATTTTGTTGTTGATGTGCTGTCCTCTCTTGAACTTCAAAACCTCTGCAGTTATCACAGCTGCCTTAATTAACTGAAGATCCTCTCATGATTCTGATCAGTCTTTCTCCATTTGCCCTCCAGAGCAATGGAAAAAAAAGAATCTGGCCATGTGTCCAAATAACTCCTCATTAATCAGTTGCAGAGTACGTTCCAACAGTGCTTGATATCAAAATGGTTTTTTAAATGAGTTTAAAAATGTGTAGGCCTCATTCCAGAGCCTATAAAATGAAGGAGCACATTGAAGCATCTCAAAGAGTGTAGAGAAATCCATGCATGCAAAATCCCTTTCTCATGGTAACAGTTCCCAGTCAGCTGTAGCATTCCTTGGAGTCCTTTCATTTAGATATGGCAGCACAGAGGCTAGAAAGCTTTGTTTTATGTATTGCCATCAGGTATGGCACAAAAATAAAACTGTAAAGAGAAGAAATACAGAGCTTGATGCTTCATACTCCCTAGAAAATAAAATGTACCAATATATATATAAAACCCAGAGAAAGCAATAGACTACAAGACTTAAGTCCCTTTATTTAATTCCCCTTATAAAGGACACAATGATCTAATTTTAGCCCTAGTAAAGTCTACAAATCCCAGCATTATTCTGCTCTAAACCAGAATTTGAAGGCTAGAAGTTGCAGGCAACTTGGCATCTGAAATAGGCTAGAATTAGCCAAGGCCAGGTGTTAAGTTTTGTGCCTTCTTAGTGTCACTCTTTATCAGTCTACTTCCTCTAGTGTTGCAAAAACAAGATTCAAATTACCACATCATTTAAACCTCATCATAAAGTAGTAGCTTGCATTCCTGTACTCTGATAGCTTCATTATATCACATCTGCATGACTGACTTCTAATTATGTGCAATATAACTTAGTTATTATTCTGCAGGGAGAAAGGAAAAAAAAAAATGTTCCTCTCAAAGACTGGTTTTTTTTGCCATTCTGTTGAAAAGAGACGTAATATCAAAGAGAATGTGATTCCCAGTGCTCAGCAAGAACTTGTACTTCTTCATGTCTCCTGGAGGTCAAAATAAGCTTTGTGCCATCACAAAAATAATTAGCAGTTTCATAAAAACTACTCCAAATAATAGGCATTCAAATTAAAGATAGATTTTTAGATGATGCTGAAAGGTTGAGGGAAATTTTGCATAAATCTCATTAAAAGTTTTGATATTTTTAATTGTGAAAAAGAAATTTCATTTTGATTCATGTTTGCACAGAAATCTATTCTGAAGCTATTCTATCTAGTCATTAAAAATGAGCTTCTAACAAATGGCAGCATTGTCTAGTATAGATGTGAAAATGGGAGTTTTTGAGCGATAAATAGTTTGTACTGAATGGAAAGGACTTGTGAATGATGCTACATCCTCTATGGAGAAACATGTCATCTTGCAAGTTGGGTTTTCTCTCATGGCTGTGTTTGCTTTTAATCTCTTTGCAGATGCCACAATCACTAACTTGTCCTTTTGGATGTGTTTGTTGCAGGGTCCTCCAGGTCCACCAGGTCTGCAGGGTCCTGTTGGAGCCCCGGGTATAGCTGTAAGTAGCTCGTTCAGAGCCAGCCCCAACCACCACAACTCAGCTGATACTGACTTCTTTGAACTTTTGCTCCTTGCTCATGAATATATTTCTAACAGTTCTGTCCCTGCCAACTTACAGACAGTTCTTTATTGTAAACAAGCCTGCATAGGTGTTACTGTATTTACAGCAGGGCAATAATTTGACAGAAAAATTAAAAATGAAATACTATAAATAGTGAATGGGGGCCATTCTTTCAGTGAATTTGTTTGGTGGTGTGTTTGGCAGCTCAGTACAGATGCAGTTAAAAGAGCATGTCTCTTTTTAAAATCCACCTGATACCAAGTGAATTAATTCTTATTTTTATTTAGAAGGCTCTAAATAAATATTTATTTATTCCTTTTACCTTGAATATTGGTAGAACTCTTTGCTACTCATATTTATACAGGTATTCAATGTAAATAGAATGTTTATATAGATGTGATGGGGGAATTCTGGGAAAATTTTTGTGAGACATCCAGCACTAATTCTGTTTGTGTAACAGATTTCATCCAGCCAAGATTATCAACGTGCATTTGTAAAGACACTTGGTGTGATTCTGAGCCCTTTTGTAGTTGTTTTCCAGTCATTTCCATGGAGCTTTTCCTGTTGCTGTTATCAGAGCTGTTCTAGTTTTGCTCTTCATTGTTTCCAAACAGGGAGGTGATGGAGAGCCAGGCCCAAGAGGTCAGCAAGGGATGTTTGGGCAAAAAGGTGATGAAGGTCCTCGAGGCTTCCCCGGGCCCCCAGGCCCTATTGGCTTACAGGTAAATGCCTCTATTATTTTACCTTTCATCTGTAAGAACACTGATTTCTGTGTCAGAAACTGAATGATTATTGTCTTCTATTAAATAAGTGATAGTATCAGTTAATTAGAACTGAAAGATCCCGTACTGATGGGGTTCATGCATAAACAACAGATTAATGCTTATATATTTATCAGAGCATAAATTACCCAGACTCCCACCTGAGCTTTGGATAATGCTGGCAGTGATTTTAAAATTACCTAGTACGGTATTTCTATGTACATATGTGCATTTTTTTTTGTTTTTTCCCCCAAATTTATTGTGTCACCTAGTTTAAGCATCCTAGGACTACCTATACATATTACATCTACCGTAATATGAAAAACACCCTTCCCTTTCTTTCAATTTTAATGCAAAAAGGTCTTTTTCTTCTTGTTCCACCGTCCTGCCCCCTCCCAAGTTCACAAGTTTGATGTGTAGATCTGATTGACATTGTTTCATATTGATTTATAACTAATCATTCCTGAGACCCTACTTATAGTATTCTTTTCTGTGTTTTTAGGGTCTGCCTGGCCCGCCAGGTGAAAAAGGTGAAAATGGTGATGTAGGCCCAATGGTAAGATTTATTCCCAACTTGTCACTCTGAAGGACATAAATATTCTCCATGTATTATTGTCTTTTCTCTATAGCTCACCATTTGATAAGATACTCCTGAACTTGGTGACTGAGTATGAAACATTTTGTGTAACATAAACCCTCTCTGGGATTTACTTTGCTTTCCCACATTTATCCCTCATCATTAAGAAGAAGATTTATGTAACATGAGAAAATACTGAAAAATAGATAGCAAAGCAGATGCTCTGTGTGCCTGAGACAGGACAGTGACAATCAGGTTCAGGAAAGAAAGAGGAAGAGTAGATACCACTGCACTTTAGAGTCTGCAGCTGCCTTCCTCAGGTTCAGGCCATTGCTATTAACATAGTGTCAGGTACTTGCAAGCCAGATGATGGTAAACACTATTTGGCTCTGTTTACTTTCCCTGGGTGATGCATTTTCCAGCTGTTTCTCCTGCTGACAGAATGCCTTGTGGGCTGTTCCTGACTGCCATGCAAGCTCTCTGCTCTCTACATTAGCCTCCAGCACCTGGTGCCAAGTCTGGATGCTTCCCTCCTGCCCATGTGTAGGCACCATGGTGCAGTTCTGCCCCAGGGCTGTCACAGACACCTGAGCTGGTGCAGAGTCTCTGTCTGTGGGCTGGGCATGCAGGGAGCCTGCAGGGAAAGAACCAATCCTCAGGGGGATCATGTCCAGCTCAGGTACTATGTGACACAGCCTGGCTCTTCTGTCACCTTGTGAACTCATCCAGCAGGCAGCAATCTGGCCCTGCTCTTCCTGTTGCATGGTGAAGATTAAAAGCCCTCTACAGATTATTATTTTTCATTATTCAGAAATTCTTCATGATTGTGACTATATTGTATCTGTTCTATGATTCTGTCATATCACATTGTCTCTTTGATACAGGGTCCACCTGGCCCACCAGGTCCAAGAGGTCCCCAGGGTCCTAATGGAGCTGATGTAAGAATCAACTTATTTTTTTGTCTTGCTAATTGAGTAACAAGCACTCTATTTTGGATAACGATATTTGGGGTAACAAATATCTTTTATCACTGTAGGGTCCTCAAGGCCCCCCAGGCTCAGTTGGCTCTGTTGGAGGTGTTGGTGAAAAGGTGAGTGTGGATGGAAACCCCCTAGAAAGAAAAAACATTGGAATAGGAATGCTATATGACATTCATTCATTAAAATTATTTTCATTGCTATTTTCAGTTCTCTGTTCAGAAAATTGTCTGCCAGGATATGGAGTGGGTTTGTTTGGGATTTGTTATTTTCATATTTTACCCAAGGAGCATGCCAGATTGTATCTTCCTTGTTCTTAAAGGAAAGATGAGGTATGCAGGGATGTAAGGGCTTTTATTCTGTGATTTATTTGAAGCAACAGAGTAAACTATTATATAGTGCAAGCAAAAAGTTCAAAAGAGAGTCTTTAAATGCTTGTTTATGTTTATTTTATCAAGCTACGTGACCTCGACCACATCACCTATGTAAGCCTAAAAGCCTTTTGCTGTAATGTCACAGATTTAACATTAATTTTTTCCTGAACTTTCAAATGAGAAAGAACATTCTGAGTGGAGCATCGGATGGAGGAAATAAAATAGAAATATATTCCAGGCCACTATATAAATTGCTTATTGAGAAACTATGTGGATTGCTCTTGAGTATTCAATAATTTGCCACAGACTATCACATATATTCAGAGAAACACTGATGTCAGTGAATGCTGGAAAATACATCTCTAGGAATGTCAGTATTGGTAGTTTTTCAGAAAGCTTTTCATATTGTCAGCTTTTCAGAACATGAAGCAAGATTTCCCTTTTTCTAACTAAAATAGTCTTTTAAAAGACTCTTCAGGTTTTCATGGTTTTTTTTTCTACATGTCCATCACTAAATCACCTGCCAGTGCTCTGGGATGTCACAAAGAGAGCACTAGAATAGTATAACATAATATGGGGTTTGATGGAGAAATATCCTACTGGCAGTGCTTCACTGCAGTGCTTCTTTCTCAGGATGGGGCTCTGAGCATCAGCTCACCACTTGGTGAAATATTTTCAGTATTTTTTCCCCAAAATTGCACAAGACACACAAAACACAATGCCCTCCTGCTTGACTGCATTATTAACAAGGATAGTCCTAATGTCCCAAGTTCATCCAGTCTACTTTAAAAAAGATCTTGGCCTCATGAAGGGCTGCAGGATTTGTTTTTGCTTTCTGGGAAGAGTACCAAAAACACAGTCTAAGAGTTGAGAGAAATAAAAAAGTTACTGGGAAAAGGGAGTCTGCATGTCAATGGAATATAGAAAATAATGGGCATTGTGGGAAAAAAAAAAAATTCCTGTGACCACTACTGAGAAAAATGTTAATTATGACAACATCCAGGGTAGCACTCAATTATATTCAGTGCTTTAAAAAACCCCACCTTGTATAATATTGTGGCGCATTGTAATTGATAGGAATTTTGCAATTGGTTTCAGTCACCTCTTTAATTTTCAGAGTTTCATGATCAAATTATATTCCAATCATTTTCTATACACATTGCCTTATATTGAGCTGCCTTCTCCTTTGTTTCTCCCTGCAACTCATCTGTGTGATTTAGAATCACTGTTCGTGATGATTAGGCCATGAAATTTAATTCAAGAATATGAAGTTCAGACTGTTTATCACTTGGTTGTCATTTTTTATATCCTCTAGCTTAATATCCCATATTCTCTGCATTCACAAAGAGAAGATTCCAAGTGCATTACCCTGGAAGTTTATATAAATTGTAATTACTTTCCTCCCTCCTCCTCAAGTTTGAGTACATGCCAGGGTATTTACCTTGTTAAGATATCTTCCTTCTTAATTTCAGTTCCATTTAAAGAGATTTCAAGCTGAGATATCATCAAGAGTTGTTTTGTCAGGGGGAGTTGCTGCAGTGGGAGGACAGGTCATGCTTTTAAACAAAACATGCATTTTTTCTTTTCCTTCTCTTCCCACACATTTTTCCCCCAATGTTTTTATTATGTCAGCTTATGCTTTGGCCTCTGCACCCCTTTCAGGAAAGACACACCATACTCCAAATATTCAATGCAGTGAGTGTAGAATGTGGAAAAACATTTTAGCATCATCCCTGCCACTGTGGAGAAGAGAAGTATAGGTTTGCTCACTTGCATATTTTAAAGGTTTGACCAGGAGGTATTTTTTAATTAATACAGGGGTTTCAAAGCCCCCTTATCTTCTGGCAGAGATAAACAATTTTAGTCAAACTTAGTGCTATGCATTTTTAACTAGCTTGTTGTTTCCCCTGCTCTGCACACAAGGGCCTGAATGTTCAAAGGCTTCAGCACTGCAAATTCCTGTAGCTCTGCATTATTAATGCTGTAACCTCCACTGAGGGCCTGGCACTTAAACTCAGCAGAACCTCTTAAATCCAGCTGCCACACTGAGAGCAGTCCCTTTCTTCTGATTTTAATTAAGAAAAATGGAAAACCGAAATGTACCTACACATGCTTATCTATAATTTGATATCAAAGGTCTAACATGCAGATATTCTAAATGGCCAGGAAGTTGCTCATGACTTCTCTAACCTCTGCCTTAGAATGTACATAAGAATTTACAACTGAGGGGAAACAGACCAAGTAATCTTAACCCCACACTTCCACAAAACCTAATGAAATAAATTTGCCTTTCTAATTTAGATTAATTGGTGATAATTGCACTGAGCACTATGCTGTTCTTCTACCCCTTCTCCCTTCCACAGCACGTTATAAACCATCGGAGTTAGAGAGGAGTGCATACCCAGCGTCTGCAGAACCTGAGCATTCATTCTGTAGCCTCTCAGAGTTCAGGCCTGGTATACTGCATGAAAAAGTCTGGTGTTAGAAAACCACTATACTCACCTGGGTTTAAATTTCTTCCTTTTATAATGTTCTAGAAAACTTTCCATAGTACACTAATAAGGAGTCCAACACAGTAAACAAGTGAGATCAATAGTTCTCATGCTTAATCATTGATTGACACTGCAGATGGAAGTGAGAGGACAAAATCGATTGAGTATCCTGGCTCCAAGTTTAGAAACACGTTTGATAAGTGTTCACTGACAATTTTATGTGTGCATATCATTTTTACACACATCTATGTATAGGCACTGCTAAGGTGCATCTCTGACAGTTTAGGCTACCTGAATATCCATCCTAACAAATTACTTTACATGACCTACTGACTGTGATTTTTTTCTCATCCTTCTCCATCTCTCCAAGATGCTTGTAAACAAGAGCCCTCCCAGAAAACACAGCCTTTAGAATTTCTCTCAATTAAATTTAGCTCTCCACAGAGCCATTATATGTAACTCAGATGCAGACCTATGCAAAAGAGTCTCTTCTAGAGTTACTATTTCTCTCTCTTTTATTTTTTTTTTCCTATGGTGAGAATGGCAAAAAGGAGCAAAACTAACTTTCCACAACCCAGTCAGTGGCAAAGTTGCCTCTCATTGTTATAAAATGAAATACCATGTCCCAGAATTTAACCAAAAGGTGGCAGCCTTCCATCCACTATCTCTGTGCTTTGTATGGACAGTTCTCTAGAACTAATCATAAGGAAAACGACACTTTTTAAACCTTAAAACTTTCTAATTTTTTTTTTTAATTTTGACTTTTGAACTACTTTGCCTAGCTTGGTAGAAACCATTCTGCTTGCTTAATCCAAGGAGGTTTTCTGAATTGAGCATGTCTGCAAAATGACATGGCCCTTTGTAGTTTAGGATGTCTGTCCTTCCTTTTTGAAATTCTGTCAGAGGAAGGGTTTGCCTAAGAAAGACCACAGTAACTTTTAAAAGATCTGAGCTGCTAACAAAAGAGTGAAAAATCTCCAGTGATGGAATAAATCTATTATTAGATCATAAAATCTTTTTCCCAACAGAACATGAAATATTTCCCATAAAAAAGGTGCATCAGATTCTGAATTAATGCCGTTGTTACTAAAATGCAAAGAAAGATGAAGCCAACAATAGCTATAGATTACACAGGTTTTAGTAGCTATAAATCTGCACTCCGTAAATATATATCAGCTACAATCTTCTCCATCAAAACACTATTTAACCCCCTTAACAGTTACCTAAAGCAAATGCAGCATTTCATAGTACCTAATACTTGGAATATAAAAATCACTGTCAGGTAAAACAAGGGCTGCATACATGGAAGAGGCACATTTTTAGTAGAACAATGATACAGAAATATTAATGTGAGATGAAACTTTAACTGGTTTCATCTTTCACAAATGCCCTTTAAGGGAACATCTTGACATTTTCTAGCCCTTCCAATTTCTCAGTTTTCCACACTGCTGCTTGCTGGGGAGCTGCTGTGCACAGAGCCAACATCGTGCTGGAGCTGGCACCCCCAGCGCTGCCCTGGTGCTCCCAAGTGTAGGTCAGAGGGAGCCCAGTGCTGCATGATAGAATGAAGATGTGTTTGTCAACAGGAAGGGTAAGAATTGTGTTATAAATCAAATGTGGATCCTCACAAATTACAGTATCATTAGGCAGAAAGGAAGAAAAAGAACTCTCTCTCTGAGAAGGCGCCAAGGGGATTACACTGCACAAGTGCTTGTCAGCAGACTGGGCACAGTCAGTGCTCTTATGTCACTGCTTGATTGTGTCCTGCCATGGGCTCACCTTTGGAAAGGCTCTCTATAGTGGACTCTGTGGATACAGTTTGGCTACTCACTTGAATAACATATTTTTGCTGATTCCAGACTTCATTCTCTGTTGCTACAAAAATCTCATTTGATTGATAGTAGGCATGGACAAAACCCCAGTGCTAATGATGCTGCAGACTCAGTAATTGCTGTGCAGAGAATAAGGAAATGAAGATTATGAATTTTCCTGGAAAACATACTTAATGCTTATTGACCTGAAGCATTCACTAGGGGTTTTGTTTTGTTTTAAAATGAATGCTACATCACTGAAGTAAATTAATATTAAATACTAAAAGGGATCATTAATTTTTGAGGTTTCTACAAATTTAAGTATATTTAATAAAATATAGCAGAGTTTCTAAAGGTACATTCACCTTTTTGGCACATAGTGACCTTTTTAAAGGGCATTTTAATATTGTTCCTAAAATGTTGGCTATCTGTTAATTATCCTAGTCTGGAGTTCAGTTGATGGGTACTGAAATATTTTCCTTTAATCTAATAAAATATTTGCACTGGGCCAAATTCTGGTCCCTGTGAGGTTATCATGCTGCTATGAGCTTCTCTGAAAAGAAGTTCAGTACCTACACAATAAGTTTTGTTTTAAAACTGTATGTTATGATTTATAGTTTTATACTGACCACGTGGAAATGACAGACATGCATGAATTAACTGAATTGTAAAATGAAGAGGGGCGTGCAGGTCACACGTTAGGAAGGATACACAAATTTATTCCAAGGCTGTGAATTCAGTGAATTGTTGGGTAAAATGCATTTTCAGCACTGAACTACTCTTGTTCATAGATAATTACTGGCAACATTAATTTGATTTGGAAAAAGAATATACTGGGGGATGAAATTCCTCCTATTAGCAGTTGGATTGAAAAATCCTTTGGGATGGGAGTATGTATTTCTTATCTAAGCACTCCATAACAATCACAAAGCATATTCTGTTATTCTTCCATGAGTTGTGTCTCTTTGATGCTAATAACTAAATATTCTACTAACAGAAGAGTTTTCTATAAAAGTTTATGCACTAGACCACTGAGCTAGAAACTAATTGGTCATAACTAAATTTTAAAATGAAGAACTGAAAAGGCAGTCCTTGAGATAATACAGCGTACTAGCTCAGAAGGAGACTGAATTATCTTAAATATTCACTTAATAGTGCAATCTTTGACTTGCATGGGTTTTCTTTTTATACAGTATCATCCTGAAAGCCATCTGCTTTATGAAATAAATTCCATCACTGGTAAATACACAGCATACACCTTTGTAGCCTGTGGAGAAAGTTTTTCTAACTGATGCTATTATTTCATCCTTAGGTTTTGCTTTATATAATTTTTTCTTCTTCAGACAGTAGCTATAGCAATAATCACAAACAGGAAATTTGCAGTATATGGGATAATAAAGGGGAGCATCTTCCAAAGCCCAAAGGGAAGTTTAGTCTTCCTGACTCAAGAAAATACTAGTTTGATGTATTATCTCTCAAATTTCAGACTCCAGTTCTGCAAAACCATATACATAACTCAACCCCCTCTAGGTAGAGATCTTATAAGCTGTTTACATAAATAAGCATGGGAAAAATATGTAATAACAGAATAGAAATATTCTCCCCAATGACTCATAAATTTATTCTTATGCATCTATAGGGTGAGCCTGGAGAAGCTGGTAACCCTGGACCTCCTGGAGAATCTGGAACAGCTGTGAGTATTTTTGTTATCATTAGCATTTATTATGGTGAACTGACAGTTCATTAACATTTATTATGGTATCTGGCAGTGCTTGCTTTGGTAAGCATTTCCTCAGATCACTTGTGCACTTGTGTATGTTTTCTTTGAATTTTCAGTGAAGAACTTATACCTTTAAAATGACATTTGTTTCCATACAATCGTAGCCACATCTGGTACCACATCTGGTACTAACAGAGGATCGAGACTTCCAAAAGAATACCTATTTTTCCTTCCATCAGTATTAACTTTGGCTTGCATGTTTTTCTTTATGAAAACAGTTCACTGATGCAAACTGGGTACAGAATTTGGCACTTGACCTGAGAGGTCTTAATTTCCCACTCACATGACAGCATTTATTGAGGAATGACATGGCCCTTGTCTGAAAAATAAGTTTGCCATTGTCATCCTTTTTTTTTGGTCATTCCATTTCCAGATGATATTTTTGTATTCATGTGTTTCTCCACAGGGTCCAAAAGGTGAAAGGGGAGAAAAAGGTGAAGCTGGTCCACCTGGAGCAGCCGGACCACCAGGTGCTAAAGGACCTCCAGGTGATGATGGGCCTAAGGGTAACCCAGTAAGTGAGCTTCATAATTCTAACCCAAACCACTGTGAAGCATTGCTGAAGTTGTGTGAATACAGAACCATAGCATTTCCTACAACTGCACTGTGTTCATTACATGCTTCATAAAAGATTTGTGATGAGTGCTACCTGATCGACAATGGATGACACGTTCCTTGCTTTTTGTCCTGATCTATCTAGGGCCCAGTTGGTTTTCCTGGAGATCCTGGTCCCCCTGGGGAACCTGGTCCAGCTGTAAGTATACCTTAAAAACATAAGAATTTAGTGCAAACTAAGACTAGGACCTAAAACTAGTTTTAGGTCCTAGTCTTAGTTTGCACTAAATTGTAGTTGAGCCTGGCTTTGCCTTGTCTGGGGATGGGCTCTTGCCAGTAAGATCTGTTGCTTTTCTGTTCACGCATTCCTCCAGGCTTAAAAATGTTTAGAAATCTTTGAAAAGTTTTGAAAAATAATGTCCTTGGGAAAATGCTCTGTAGAAAAGTAGTGCTCTTATATTTATATATGAAAGTTAGTGACTTAAATTTGCTGAATTTTAAATTTTGTTTATTTTCCTTGAATTCTGTAGGGTCAGGATGGTGTTGGTGGAGAGAAGGGTGAAGATGGTGATTCTGGTCAACCTGTAAGATTTTTCTCTCATTTTATTTCACTTGCATGATCATCTGATAATAAATTATCTTTTGCCAAATCACTGGTTTCTATGCAGTCACACTCTTAAAAATATTTTCAGAGTGGATGCATTTTCTATCATACTGAAAAATAGCTATTTATATCCTTGCAGAGGTAGAACTGCCCATATTAGAGTAACTCAATTAAGCAAGAGCTCAATTTCTTTTCTAAGTAGTGATGTGTTAAAGGATTTGTGCTGGAGCTTCTGAGGAGCACTAAAAATAGAGCAGCTCTGAGCCTAAGAAATAAATGCTGCAGCCAAATAATCTTCATTATCTGAACTAATGAAATTAAGCCAAGATCTTAAGCAGTATCTGAGCAATACCCACATTAAGCATCAAAGATCTATTTCTGTAGGTTCCATCCATTGAAAGGGGCTAACACATGGCAGATGTCTGTGGCATTTAGTAAAGATGAGAACTTCCTTTCTTACTGCTGAGTTTTTAATTTTCTGTTGCAGGGTCCACCAGGTCCTTCAGGTGAAGCTGGCCCACCTGGTCCTCCCGGGAAAAGAGTAAGGAATATCTCATGTTCCCTTGTACATTTCTCTTTCTGAGATACGGTGTCCTAGAGAATTTCAGCTACTTATTCCATGCTGGGACACTCATATATGATGTTTGTCATTTCTTTTAAGTAATGTAATGAGAGAAATGAATAAATAGAAACAGCAGAGAAAGCTCTTTAACGTGGCTAACACGGAATATAGGAACAAAAATGCATAGGGAAGAATGTATTGCTTCCCCATAAAGGTGCTTTTTCTTTTCACTCAAGAATTCAGTGTCTGCTGAATAAGTCTGCTAACAGGAGTGAGTTGGTACGACAGGAACAGCAGACATCATCTTCAGGCACATGTCTGCTTTCAGGGAGCAGGAAAAATGTGTCTGTTTTGGTGTCTTTAGTCTCAGAAATAAAATAATTTCAGTGCAGCTACTGTGCAAAACTATGTCATCCCCTTTGCATACAAAATTAACAAGCAGACATTTCTGTCACTTTTGAAGCTATTCCATTATTTCCAAAGCCTTTGAAGGTTCATAAGCTTTACAAATATAGCTAATCAAACCCAGTAAATAATGTTGCAGTCCCAGAACTATAGTAGATGCATCAACCCTTACGTCTGCTTCAGAGAGCAATTAGATGCAGTTTGCAGTTTTTACACTTTAAAAAACAGAAGTGGCATTATTAAATGTAAGCTGAGAATTATTTAACAAAATATGTTAAATTGCTTGATTTAGTGGGCTTGAGTGAACTGACATGCCTAATTAGTTGTATTTATTTTACACAGTAATCTATTTGATCCACCAACATGCAAATTATTTTTCATGTTCTAAATGATTATGGTAACATTAGCAACCTTATCACTAGAACTGAGATATGGCTCAGCTGAATATTAGCAATTAGTATGTTTGCTTGACATCAAATTAAAATTTCCTGCTTTATTATACAGAAAGGCAATAGCTCACTCCTCACAGATGGGCTATATTCTATCTCATTGTACCTGGACAAAAAAAAACAATTTTGAAGCACAAATTCCACATTCCCCACAGTTTGACACAATTCTAATTTAGGGAAAATGCATGGCTAAACATTGCAATGTAGTCCCTTTCTGAATTTTGAAGAAAGCATTTTGTAGAATCAGATTCAACATTACTTGAGTACCAGAATGTTTCAAACTGGTAGGGAATCTGTATTATGTTGATGTTACACTAGAAAGAAACAGTGAAAGACTGAAAGGTTCATACTTAGCTGGAAAAAATGCTTTTCATTAGTTTTCATCACTTGTATGGTAGAATCAATTTCAAGAAAAAGCCCCAACAAGATTTTTTTTTTAATTTGGACTGAGAGAGACACACAGTTTCAGTAGTAATATTGCTGTCTGTGTGGTGCAGCTCTGGCTATACTACTAGAGAGCAATATTCCACCCCACTTTTTTGGCTTCCTGTCTCAGGTATAATGAGCTGGCAGAGCTCAGAATTCATACTTTAATTAAAGTCTCTTGAAATCCTCAACAGTAGGCTCCTTATTTATTTTATTATTCATTTTCATTCCCCTCTTCCATTCTATTTTGTAACTGACCAGTTAGTTTTACCAGTCAGTTTTACTGCCCAGTGTTCTGAAATCATATTTATTACCAGGTGTTGGAGTTTTGAGCAATCTCTGTTTAGTTGCAGAGTTACAAAGTTTCCCCAGCTCCCCCTGGGAAGCAAGTTCTAGTGAAAGACATCCACATAAATAATTTTTCCATTGTATCTAAGAAATTTATAAGCCAAAACCATAATCTACAAAGGGTGACTTTTGTGACATAGTAATTAATAGTCTTTTAAACTGTTTTTTTTATTTCATTAAATAGTAATTATTATTTTACACATTCTTACTTCTTAAATGATCAGCACATGCACCAGATCAGAATATTGCAAGTTCAGAAGGCTTTATCCATCAATGTAATTTAGCTGCAAGTAATGGTAGTAATTGTGGCTGCTTACCTAGAAATACAGACTGAACCCCTCTACTGTTATGTTGTTATTTTTCTGAAACTTAATCCCTTGCTCTTACTTTTGGGACTTCTTTTTGGTTTGCCATCCAGTACTGGGTTACATGTCTAGTTGGAATTCATTGATTTCCATCTGACAAATGTTAAAAATAGCATGAGGAGAAGATACCATCAGAGAGTATTTGTCCTTCAGCTCAATGTGCATACAGATCAGCACAGACAGCACTCGGTGCCTGTGCTCCTCCCAGCCCTTCCATGTGCCAGGCACTTGAGCTCTGGCATCTGCTGCTGGGCTGCTTTCCCCAGGAGTGACAATCACAAGTCCACATCACGTACACATAAACCTCCATATACCAACCAAAAAGTACTAGAAATTTAAAGATCAAGACTAAGATATATTTATTTTCTCAACTGGAGGCCATACCATTTTCTTCCATTAAAAGAAGAGATGTCAATACTGAAGCAAAGCCAGCAATTTTGCAAAGCAGAAGTTTATTTGGTTTGTTGCCTTTAAATACAATGCTGAATAACTTAGGAAAAAAGAAAGTGTTTCTATGAAGGAGATTTTTTTTTCCAGTTTGGCTACAGCATGATGCTGCCTCAGCAGGGTGCACTCACCACTTAAAAATTAAGCTGATTTTCTCTGTTGATTGCAAATGCACAGAATACCAAACAATATGCCAAGTTCCTATCTCAACAGGCTGATTTAATGTGGTAATGGTTTTCTGTATTGGAAATCATGTTTTAAGCCAACTGACAGACAGCTATAAACAACAATTTAAATTATTTTAATGAAACGTGGAAGAACAGAGAAAAATATTCAATAGGTTCACGTAACAAAAATTGAGAACGAGCTTGTTTCTGCATGATCTCTTTTGTCTTCTTGGTTCATAAAATGTATCAGGCAGTATGTCCAAAATTACAGTGCAATGTTCATAAAAATCAGCATGGTAGCTGTGGTGATGAGGGGGAGAATCGTGCATTAATGTAAAATACTGTTACTGAGATCCTTTCTGTCAGTTAAAATTTCTCAGCCGCTCCACCAAGGGCAGTGCAGGAAGGTAAGATGAATAATAATGAGCAGTTTGTCTCTGCAGAAACCCCAGCAGTGCCAGGCCAGCAGCCACAGCCTGAGCCAAGGAGCAGCTCTGTGCCTGGGGCAGCCTTGGCACTGCCAGCCCATGAACACCCCCTGCTCAGCACTCGTCAGTCATTCCATTTGTATTTTAGCCATCACAGTGACTTTAGCCCTGCTAATTAATTCATGCTGCAGCTGCATTTCTAGATTACGCAGAGACCATATTTCTCAAGTACAAACTGCCATGTTCAACCCTTTTCAGTTTCTTAGATAGGGTGGATTATAATCCATATGGGAACTTCAGGGCAAGGAATTTCCAAGCAGTAAAGACAATGGGCCTGTAAATTAATTCATGTAAGATAAAAAGTCATGTTTTTTCTAAAATGTTTCTGAATTTATATATGTACCTGTTGATCTTTCTTGTTATCACTGCAAACTGATCCACCCAACAAATTACAACCTCCATGAAGTGGTACATGCATCAGACATTATTAATTAGTATTGGAACAGCAGAGATTTCAAATATTCTTCCTGTTTCAAAGAGTCAGCGTTTGACCCAGGGCTTTTAGGGTTCTCTGTATTTTGAAGAAATAAAACTAAGTCCTTTACTCCTTACAGCACTTAAAAATACCAAAGAAAAAAGCTGTTGATACCCACAACACATGGTCAAAGTCCTGTGTGGGTAATTCAATTCATTTGGCATTATTTTTGCTCTAAGGTCTGAGCTATCTCTGTTGGCCAAAAGGTTCTTGCAGTGCTGCAGATGTTCAGTGTCACCCTGGAGAAAGCTTAATTTCGGAACCAAATGAATGATCTTAATATACTCCTATGTAAATAGCTATAAAAGGAATATAAATTTCCAGGAATTAAAACCAGTGCAGTTGCTCAAGGTATGTGCCAGTAGCAGTGGATAGTGAAATATATCAGGCTATAAAATGTTTGGGCTAAATTCAGCTCTAGTATAAAAAATGGCTTTAGGTCAAACACTGATCCAAAGCCCTGAGCTCACAAAGCAAACAGGCAGATGCTTGACTGGAAGTACAGTTCTTATCTGTAATACTAAATTTATGTTCTGATGCTTTACCTTTAGGGAGCCTGGATTGTTTTTCTATATGTTGTTAAGAAGTAAAAAGCAGTAAATAAATGGAATTGATTGAATTTTTCTTGTTGCTGGTCTTCAGAACTTTTCTTTAGTTTCTACATAACAATCTGCCTGTTGCATTAATGAACAGATGAGTCCTATATAGATTCAAAAAATGACAGCATTTGAGCATGGTCACTTTCCTTTCATTTTCCTTTAAGCTGCTCATTGGTTGGCAAGAAATAGCTACTTGTAATAAAGACATTTCCCAGGCTAAAAATTAACCTTGTAGGAGAACAGTTGGTCCATTATCTTGAGTGCATCTTTTCTAAACTAAGCATATAAGAGAACCATTTTCAGAAGAGTACATTAAATTCTAGACACTGCTCCTGTTCATAACTGAAGCTATGAATATTAATTACCTGACCTAAAAATCAGCCCTTGATGTTTTGGAGGAGAAAAATGTCTTTTTATTTTTCACTTTCATATTTGGTGGATAATATGTCAATTTTTGGCTGTCCAAATGTAATCAGGCCCCTTACTGAGCCCATCCCTGACTTAGAGAATAAAGAAGTATTTGCCACATCTGTGCACTGTAGAAAGAGAGGCCTTTTTGGAATCAGTGGATAAACCACAGCAAATAGATAGAAGTCAGTGCAAAGCAAGTTTAAAAATAATTGTTATTGTACATATAAATTAGAATTGCTTTTTTTTTTCTTTTATATCCTGTTTTGTTGTTTGTGGTTTTTTTCCCAAGCTAATTCTTTGGTTTGAACCTCATCATCTTTCAGATATTCTATAAACCCAGAAAATTTTATAAGGGAATAAGAGCTGTTTGGTATTTTTTTATCCTGTGAATAAAATGTCAAAAAAGAAATTTAAAGTTACTTTGTAAGCATTTGCTACTTATTAACATGGTGGGAACTGCAGTTTCAGAATTTTTTTCACTGGTTATATTTGGAAAAACCTGAGATTATGAGCTCAGTGTCCATATTTTACAGGGACCTCCTGGAGCAACGGGTGCTGAAGGCAGACAAGGTGAAAAAGGTGCAAAGGTAATACACTGAAGATTTTTTTTTTTTAAGCATAGAAGTATAAACTATTTGTAAATTAAAAGTAAATTGCTTATGATGCACTGAGTGTGGAACTCTTTGAGGTTATAATAGGTAATCTGTAAAATCCAAATTCAGACCCAGAATTAGTAGCAGTATGTAATGGAGTGGGCCCAGCACTGCTGGCCCAACACAGCTCACAAGCAAGGGGAGCCTGCTCTGCTGGCCCCACATCTCCCCATGAAGGCAGAGACATTTCACTCAGGAAATCATCCTGTACAGAGCTCTGGCTTTTAAAAAGCCTCTTGTACACCTTTCCAGTGCCAAACTCAGTCAGCCCCCCTTCTCTGACCTGGTCTGTTCTTTCCAGGGTGAACCTGGTGCAGAAGGGGCTCCTGGAAAAACAGGGCCAGTTGGTCCACAGGGACCAGCAGGAAAACCTGGCCCAGAGGGTCTCCGGGGCATTCCTGGCCCTGTGGTAAGTAAAGGAGCACATCATATTTTAAATGTGGCATTTCCTGTATATACTCTGGTAAAGGCAGCTTCTTGTTTTTTTCCTAGGGAGAACAAGGTATGCCTGGAGCACCAGGTCAGGATGGCCCTCCTGGACCTCTGGTGAGCATCCTTTTCCCACGTCAGTCACAGAAGCCTCCAAAAACATCACCAAAAGATGAGAGCTTAAATATTCTGTTAAAATCTGAAGCTGAGAATATTAATCAACTATATGCCTACAAATGCACAGAACTCCTGTCAGCTCAACAAGAACTTTTCAATGCATTGCTTCAAGTTAATTCTGGATTTTAAGAAAGTAAAGTTGATATGTAAAAGTTTCTGAGGTTAGGTTTTGCTCCTTCCCCTCCCATCCTCCACAGGAGATTGCTATCAGGAGAGTGTGAAGCCTGATTTGCAGTAGACACTGCACACAACACTGCAGGTGAAAAGTCTGATTCTGCATTCCAAAAGCTTAAAATTTTCACATTCCATTCATGAATTATGTATTTGCCTAGGCTTTTGAATCTAGTGATATCCTGAAGTGAGATGGAAAGCATAAGCACTGAATAATATTTTGTACATGAAATGTTATGGCATTTTTGAATATGTGCCAGGTGGAAAAGGTCTCTTATCACTCCTACCTATAGCAGAAGTTGTCCACTGCCACCAGGAGAGCAGTGGTGAGGAGACACAGACTTAGTGTAGCAGCTCTTCTCTTCTCATGGACACATGTGCAGTGTGAGATTAGCAGCCTCTGAAAAATTCATGTCTTTTGCACAGACATTGCATGGCCTGCATTTTTTACCTCATTCTGTACAAATTACACAAAACAAGCATTGCCATACGTACAAAATCTAAAGATTTTTCACATCAAGAATTTAGTTGACCCTCTGCTTCATAGGTTTCTATTCATACAACCCTTTATAGATTTCTAATTATAAAGTAATTTAAATACCACTGTAGCATCATTATGACTTCTTAAACATACATTTCAACTTCATCTTGGGCTCTAAATCACATCACCAATCACAACCATCAACCACTGAATGTATACTTGGATTTGAACTGCCTTTAAGAACATTTCCAGAAAACGTGATCTGAGCAGCATGTTAAAAGTTATTTTACCATTACTTCCCTTGCTTTCTGTAGGGCCCACCTGGATTGCCTGGACTGAAGGGAGACCCAGGTTCCAAAGGAGAGAAGGTATGCTTTGCTAATTGGTTGTGTCTTTATAACTTCAGCCCAGTCTAAAATCTGTATAAAATTAGCAGAAGGAAGTAGCAGGGTTTGTATCAGCAGGGCATAGTACCATGCCATCAAACAGCTTCCCACAGCCTTAACAGTCATCATGAAATTTTAAGCCAAATCCAATATCCTGGAAAAACCTAGAAAGAAAAAGATTACTGCCTGTGTGGTAATCTATTGACCATGTGATCCTTGCAGTGAAAATCCCAAAGATATTGATGTAAAGAGAACTGTCAGGTTTAAAAGAACAAAATAAAAATATTTTAAATCTATAATACTTTCTTTTGAAATAATGGATTGAGACATCTGGGATAGCATTTTCCTATGGAGTCCCAACAACGTATTTATTGCTTGTGTATCAGAAAAAGTCTGTAGAGAAAGAGACATGAATGTGCCTTGTGAACTGCAGGTTTTGTTTAGCTGCTTGGAACAACTGTTTATGCAGCCATATCACATGTGGAACTCTGTGAGATGCTGATAGCAGCTACATGTGAAAACTGGTATGAAATTTGTACCCAGGGTACTGTGATTTCTGTACCAGTTTCAGTAAGGGCTACCTTGCACTTAGATCTTTGACTGAATAGCAGTCACAACTTGCAAATAATCTGAAAGTTTGAAAGACCAGCTAACAATAATAAATATACTTTTAGAATTTTTTTTCATGTTGATTGTTGACAAGCAACAGTGGTAACATGTGAAAAGTCTAAGTTATGTGTTTGCAAAACACATTTACGTTAATGTATGTTAACTATATTTTCTTAAATCTTGTTTAGGGACATCCTGGATTGATTGGCCTGATTGGACCTCCAGGAGAACAGGGTGAAAAGGGTGATAGGGGCCTTCCTGGCCCACAGGGATCTCCTGGAGCCAAGGGTGATGCAGTGAGTACAACATACTTGTGTTTCCATTCAAATTCCATGCAAGCAAGTAGTATATATTCTATGCTTCCTTTTGAAAGACAGAAAGCTGTTATAAACATTTAACACCCAGAGTCTCTTGCAAGAGGTTAAAACTTTCTTGTACAAACACAGCAAAATTAAACATCTTAAAATGAAATTGTGGAGTGTTTGAGAAAATTAAGGAAACACATACACCCCAATATGCACACAAAACAAGTTAGCAACAAGATAAAAGTAGTAGCAGCAATCTCATCACATTTACTAATTGCATTCCCCAAAGCAGCTCCCTCTCTTCTAGGTATTAAGCCATGTTTTTAGGGCACTATGTAAAATGTGAGGTTTCCAAGTCAATCTGAAGAGGAACACAGCTGTGACAATCCACTGCAGTCAGTGTAAGAACAACTATAAGCAACTCAGATTGTCAGATAATGTTTTAAACTTGCCAACTATTTTGGCCTCTAGCACATGGCCTAACTCAAAACTCATCACAGGTGGACACCTAATGGGACTACCTTTTTCATAGATATCATTTTTTAACACAGTCCAGTATGTAGAATACTTTAGTTCTGTGCTTATTCTCTTATTCCTTTCTAGGGCATTTCTGGTCCTGCTGGTCCACTTGGACCCCCTGGTCCTCCTGGATTACCTGTAAGTAATTTCATCCAGCCCTCCTGCTCTAACCACCCCCAAGCTGTGTGCAATACACTCTAACCAGGGTTATGTGTTCGTGCCCACAGGGTCCCCAGGGTCCCAAAGGTTCCAAAGGATCCAGTGTGAGTAACTCTCCTCTGCACTTTCTGCTCTTTTCCATAGCTTTTGTGTGTGTTATTTCTAAATGTTGTGTAGCATGGTCAACACTGCACTTCTTTCATTGCTCTGTAGGGTCCTGCTGGTCAGAAGGGTGACAGTGGCTTACCTGGTCCACCTGGTCCTCCAGTAAGTAAGATTCTTATCTTGCATTACACTGACACGATGAACCTGTTTTGACAAGGGTAGAAAACAATGTTTGGGAACTAAAATATTAATTTTGCTTGAAAATTCATTTTTCAGGAAACCCAGATCCACCAGGCACAGAAATACATATCTGCACTGAAAAAGCCAGAAGAAACTTAAAACAAATAAATAAAAAAAACCAAAAAGAACACCCCAAAAAACCCCTATAAATCCCCCCAAACAAAGAAGCCCCTCATGCAACAATTATTTAAAGTGTTATACTGGAGCACAGAAAACAGAATTCTACTGGTTTCCCCAGTGATAATCTTCTGTTTCCATATTTATTTTTATATCATAACAAACTAAAATGAAGAGTCCAAATCTGAGTGAAGTGTTTCAATTTCTTGAAATTAAATATTGTTTCATAGACCCCAAGTGGAATTTTCAACTTTTTCATAGGAAACATCCAGAGTTTTCAATTTTCATAGAATATGTCTGTGCTTGAGGGAATTCACAGAGATACAGAGGCAACTGTGAGTCAGTTCTGCGTGTCACTTTTGTGAGGTCAACACACTCTTCCCCAAAAAGCAATGTAGTGAGAAGAGTTTGGAGCACAACAATGGTTTGGCCTTTTACAATATATTTTTCCAAGTTAATCAAAGCATGAATCTAAAGGAAAAAAGGTGAAATAAATGCCTTGAAGAAAGCCTATTCAAAGTATCTCCAAGCCACATTCTCTGTACTTTCTGTGCTGAACAACTAACAGAAGATATAATTAAATATGTTGTTTTCCACTTAGGGCCCTCCAGGTGAGGTAATCCAGCCACTGCCAATTCAGTCACCCAAGAAGACGAGAAGATCTCCTGATTATATGTTATCTGATGCTGGTGATAATATTCTGGATTATTCTGATGGCATGGAGGAGATCTTTGGCTCCCTGAATTCACTGAAGCAAGATATTGAGCACATGAAGTTTCCAATGGGCACTCAGAATAACCCAGCCCGGACCTGCAAGGATCTGCAGCTCTGCCACCCAGACTTCCCAGACGGTGAGTTCACACTGCAGGGCACAGGCCCAGGGCTTGGGCTCAGCCAGGGCACTTTGGCAGCATTAATCTGTTACTGGCTCATACAGATGTTCAACAAATACAGTCTCACTGAATCCATTTTTACAGACATAAAAGTTTAAAAATGTAAGACGTGCTCTCTTGGTAAGAGTCAAAGTTCTTTAAATACATAACCTGATCTACTTTTTGAATCAAAACCTTTTAAAGTGATGAATAAAAAGCAGTTGTTGTTTTGAAAGGTGGGCCTTGCATTTCCAGGACAATCAAAATAGGAGTGTGATGAAAGAGCTTAATATAACAATATGAAAAAGTATTGGTATTATATGAGATTTATGTTAAATAATGATTTGTGGGCCTGATATTTCTCAGACTCAGAAATATCAGGCCCACATCGATTCTCAAAAACTTTACTAGTCTTTTAGTCCTAGAAGCAATAATTCTCTCTACCTCATCAGCACTGTTTTTAATAGATCAGCCAGCAAAGATGCATGGAGGTCTCTTTGATGCTGTTTAATGCTACCAAGCAGTAGTGTAATAAAACGCAAAGTAATATGAAGAGACCCAGTGTTCCTAAGAACTATCTTGTTTTTATTATTCTTTGTTGTTTTCTTTTTTTCTTCTAAATAATTTTACGCCTCTGAAAACGTTTAAATGAAAGCTAGCCTTCACTAAATTTTCATCCTTTCATAATTTTTTCAATTGCAATGCATATTTTTCCCAGTTCAAAGCAATATTTTTTTCTGCTTTTAAATGGGAGGAAAAATAGATTTTGACAGTTTAATAATCTTTTATTGCTTTCACTCTAGATAGATAAGAACAGATGGTTGCCTTGAGGAGTAGTTAAGCAGTGTATGTGCTATATGAAAAGGACATATTTTACAATTCAGTACCCTCCATAATAAGGAATGGTTTTTACAGAACACATTCACCTTCTTCATTTACCACTATTTGCTTCTTCTTTAGGACTGTCTTCATATAAAAGTAATCTTATTTTGGTTAAAATAAAAGCAAAAGTGTTCATTAAAATTCAAAATTCTCCAGGGATAAGATTTACAGAAAGGAAAAACTGTTTTCAATATACAGCCTAAATCAACAGAACTGTTAAACCCCATAAATACTTTGTCTATGCCCTATATTCAGAAGACAGAACTGGTGAAGAGATTTGTCATTTCTCTTTGAAACCTCTACTGTTTGTTTGAAGCTGGATTAGAACGTAGTTGTCAGAAAGTGGCTTTCTGCCCTGTTTGTGAAACATCTGAAGATAAGATCCCTCATCACAGAAATCATCATTCTAATTAGAATAGCGGATTTTAAAAAGCACTGAGTGTGAATGGACCTTGGATGGGGTGCAGCTCTTTTCATGCCCACCCTTCACTGCAACTTCCTAACCCAGGAGTAAAAAGGTCTTTGCTTGAGGTGAATCCCTCTCAGTGGAAGCTTTAGATGCTTGTGCCAGCTGCAACCCCACCAAGCCCCATGCAGACACCTTTGTGTGCAGATAAGGATGCAAATCACTCCACATTTTGCTCCCTGACCAAAACCATTCAGATAAAATAACTCTCCTACAAACTCTGGAGGACCATTAGGTAGCAGTAAAGCCTGGTTCTTCTGAATACTGTATTTCTACTGTATAAGGCAAATATTTTCTCATTTGTCTTAGGGGAATATTGGATTGATCCTAACCAAGGCTGTTCTGGAGACTCCTTCAAAGTATACTGCAATTTCACAGCAGGTGGGGAAACTTGCATCTACCCAGATAAGAAATCTGAAGGAGTAAGTACCAATCTGTGTTTTCAGTTGGCTGTTGACAGTTCCTACTATGCTGTTACAATATTGAACTAAACAGGATCATTTCATTGCCACATTTTCATGTATCTGGCTTTCTAATTACATTTGTATTTGCATAAATCTGAATGGAGCAGTAAAACTGCACATAGAGTTAACAAATACCATTTTCAACTTCAGACGGGGAATCTGTGCACCTGCTTGCTAACATTTCACTACATTTCAGAATGCAACACAGCTGAGCAGCCACTTACAGAACATGATCTAATATTTGTCACCTTTCCATGTTTCTCTTGCGGGTTCATTTAAATCTATTTATTTTTTCCCATGCAAAGTAGATGTAAAAGACAGTATTGATGCCTTAAGTTTTAGCTTTCATATTTTCCAGGTTCTGTACTGCATTAGTATGTAACTCTGAAGTTCATATAAAATGTTAGCAAGCTCTCCTCACAGCTTAGTTAGACAAAACAATCCTTTTCCAGCCCGAGAACCAAAGACACTGTTGCAGCTTCAGGCCCAGAAAGTACAAACCATTACTAATTGAGGAGAGCAAACTGGGAGGATGGGACTTCATAACCTGAAGCTGTAATGGGACAATTGACCCCAACACGTAAAAGGACCAAAACTTATAAAAGTGTGAAACTCGTGATTCAGGATCCATCTTGGTTAGAGCCACAGCCAGGCTCTTGTACTGCCCAAGGTGTATCTTCTGAAGGCCTTTTTAGTAAATACCTGCTTTATTCCTGTAACACTGTCTAACCTCTGTTCCAGGTAGCCTCTCTAGGCATCAGTATTAACAGTTTCCTTACTCACTCTTATAGATTACATCTGCTAGGGCATATGGTGTAGAGGAAAGCTTTTCTTGCCAAAATTACAGCGATCTGTTAGCATCAACACTGGTGAAAAGTCATTCAGATACTCCATAGCAACAATTTATACCAGCAGTTTACCTGACTCTTAACAGATTATGATCATCTCCCTCAAACAGAACTAACTCTCTCTTGGATTCCATTTGAAGTCACTAATTTGAAGGCATTCTCTGCAAGAAAAACATTCTATTTTAGACCTTTAAAAGGTGGCTGAGATTTCAGGAAGAACCATTCTTTTTTATCTCATGTTATATTTGTCCCAAGTAATGTAAAACTTTCATATCTGTCAACATATGTTTAAAATATTTCTGTCTGCTGTTTGACCACACAGGTTAGAATTTCATCATGGCCAAAGGAGAATCCAGGATCTTGGTTCAGTGAATTTAAGCGAGGCAAACTTGTGAGTTGTCACTGCAATATATAACTGTATTCACAAATCTGGTACATGTCAGTGATCAGCAGATCATGGGGAATTTTATAAATATTTACCTGATGAAAAGACCCCCCAGCCTTTTTGCCCTAAATATTACAGCAGCTATGTGGCCTCTTGCCCCTGGACATCAGAAGCCTGGTCTGTATTGTCCCACAGTGATCCCAATGGTCACCTGCACAGCTGGTGGTGAGGATCTGGCCTCTGGCAGAAACACCTCACTGCCAAGCCTTAGGGAAGCAGCTGGAGTACAGATCCCCCACCTCAGTCTAGGTAACTGGAAATATACTGAATATGCAGGGGTGAGGCTGCAGGCTGACTAACTTTATGATTAACTGAAAACAGATTACCCAACAGATTATGCTGCTTTACGCTATAAGGTAGGAATAACTCTCCGTCTTTCCCAGTAGAACGAAGCTGAAATATGTAATTCTTCATCCTAAATATACTGGTACATCATGAAAATCTATTTACTGAGTCATAGCTGTATTGACCTTTAAAACTTCATAAAATATTATGTGTTGGTTGGTATTTTCATTAATGGCAGTTATATGGTTCTCTTTTGTCAAGAATAATTTTGGTTTGCATTGTACCAAAGAAAACAGATAAATATTCATCTAACTTTTTATGTTTTCCAGCTTTCCTATTTGGATGTTGAAGGCAATTCCATTAATATGGTCCAAATGACATTCCTTAAACTACTGAGTGCCTCTGCCAGACAAAATTTCACTTACAACTGTCACCAGTCTGTAGCCTGGCACGACGCACCCTCTGACAGCTATGACAAAGCACTAAGGTTCTTAGGATCCAATGATGAAGAAATGTCTTATGACAACAATCCTTACATCAAAGCTCTCCATGATGGCTGTGCAGTAAGTAGAACTTCAAAGAGTCTTTACAAAACCAACCTGTCATTTAAAGTAGAAATCAAACAAATCTATTTTTTTACAGCTTTCTTCTGAGAAAAGCTTTGCAAACAATTTACTTGTCATATACTGATTTTTAGTAGATTTTTAACCACAGTAAATTAGTGCCATATTCCGTTTTCACCTATGTACCAAAAAAGAAATAACCACAAGCCAAGCAGTAGAAAGTGAACCAACTTGGAATGGATGCAGGCTGTCAGCCCCACTGTGCTGAAAGCAGACTATCTGCTACTGTGTATAAGCACAGAATAAGGGAAGAGCAGAAGCAAAAAAGATAATGAGAGGAGGCAGCCTATAAGCAGAATATATTTCTACTAAAAATCAGGGTATACACAAATCAAATATTTATTGACTACAGCAAAAACATGTATCACATGAGTCCTGTGTACGTACCCAGACATAGTGACTTAATAGTTTGATATGTGACTTTGTATTTCCTTTTGTTGTTTTGTGTATTCAAATCAGGTGAAGATTTTACTTTTCAGAATCCTCCTTTAGCTAAAAATCCCCAGAGGTGTCCAACCATGCATCAGCTCTCTGAGCACTCCCCTGTCAGGGTCTCTGTGGGCATAGCAACTGTTACCACTTCTCAGAAATAGAACAGTCTCTATTTAACACTTTGAAACAAAGACATCAACAGAACAAGTGACAGTTGAAGCCTCATTAATTATTTTGGGGTTTGACATAGGAGCATTCTGAAGGCAGTTTCTGAGAAGTCAGAGATACAGAATTAGAGACCTGAAAGTGTCAGGATATACACCTGGCTCTGAGATGCAAAGCACCCCCCTCAGCAGTGAGACTCTAATACACAACTGCTTCATGTCAGCCTTTCTATGTGCCTTGTATTTTCATTTCACTTTTGTTATCCACAGAAGATAAATGTAGAGCTCCAGAGAGAGCTGAAAGTTGCAACTGTCACTAAGCTGAGAACACTGAGGTCTGTCAGCTTGGGTGCTCATCTGAGCTCCAAGACCCTGGTGTAGCTGAAAGGGGTCTCAGCAGTTATGAGACCACCTAAAGGAAGTGCAATGCTGATAAGTGACGTGATGATGGGGCTGTGTGATACTCAGAGGAGCTAGAGAGCCTTCTTCAGGCAGCAAGGGTGTGCCTTCAAAGCTGGCTTCTAAGTGCAGTTGGCAGTTCTGTCAGAATACTACTTTCTTTCCTGTCCAAACAGCTGCTCTAATATTTTGTCAGGCAGTTACAGTATTTCTTCTTAGAAGTGGATCTCTCCTTCAGAACTAATTAGTGATTTTTTTCACAGGGAAGATGTGCACTGCTGTGAGAATATTATTGTTTAATAGTATAGGCATGAACTGAGAATTCTCTGAGAAACATGAAATATCTTACACTATTTTTCTTTTGTAGGCCTACTTTAGTAAGTAATAAAAACTATGGGCCATTCTCCAGCTAAAATCAAAACATTCCATGTCACATTTTTAAAATGAAATCATAAGAAAACATAAGATTTAGTGTTTGCAATATCTGGTGCATGATGGGGCAATAATTTAAAACTTCTACCCTTCAGAGATAAACTATGAAGATCTACAGCGCACGTTGAATGCTCAGATTTATAACAGTTTGGGGTTTTTTCTTCTTTTTTTTAACAGTCAAGAAAAGGCTATGCAAAGACAGTGCTGGAAATCAACACTCCGAAAATAGACCAAGTGCCCATAGTTGATGTGATGATCAATGACTTTGGTGATCAGAACCAGAAGTTTGGATTTGAGGTCGGTCCTGTCTGCTTCCTTGGTTAAACTTAAGACAAAATCAGATCAACACAAATGCTGCACTTTGGTGCTACCAACCCACTTCATGCCACATGCAAGTTTTGAATAAGGATGGCATAGAAAATGTCTTGCTGTGTATGTATGTCTTATCTAGAAAGTAAACGTTGCCCTTGTAGGGCCAGAATCACCTGACTTAAACTTATTTTGCAAAGATGCTGTGGCACAGACAGACAACATAGGGCTCACTTCAGGAACACCCCCTTTGGATTCCTTTGGTGCTGTAAAAAACCCAACAATGGTGCTCCTTCCATTACAACAAAGAGGTGTTTAGAAAGTGTTTAATATAAACTGTAATTATTCTATGTACAGTACTATACTGTGATTTCTCTGTCCACTTCCAAAACTTGCATGTGTCTCTGAATTGCATCTGGCTCTTATTTTACAACTACAAACTACATTGTCAATACTGTGTATGTATTCTGAAAAAAAAAAAAAAAAACCTGTAATTGCCAGTGAAGCCAATTCCATTTCTGATTAATAATAAAATCCCTTTGTATATATTGTTGTTGAAGAGCTTTGTTATTTGAAGTCGCCAGTAAAATTAAGGTGGCAAAACTGGAAGATCTTGAGCAGCACACTCAAACAACTCCTTTCTGCTGATATCACTCTGTGAATTTAGATAATGAAATGAAGGCACTTTCAAAGGTGCTGTGTTCCATGGTGCTATACCTCAGACTTTTTATTTTCTCTTCTAATTCCATAATTTCATAAGATAACTGTATATACCTAAAATAAACAATTTTATATTTTTGGGTGGGGAAAATATGTAAGAAAAACCCAAACTTCTGTGTAAGAGAACTGTTTAAAATCTGTGAAATAAATTAGTAATATAGCTTTCCTTTTTTTTTTTTTTCTTTAATGTCATCTGGATTTGTTTCCATTTTGCTTATTTGGGCTACATAAATATAAAAACTGGATTTGAAACAGTTATTTATGGATTTTTGCAGTGTTTACTTAGATGTTTATATAAGCAATGATGGATGTTTGCTTCCTGAACTGGATCCTAAAGGTTTCACAGAATGCTCTATACAATATTTGCCCGTCCCATTAATATGAATTATTTTTTCTTCCTGTTACTCCACCTGAAGGCCAGGGATGCAATATGTCTAGGTCATGTGATTCTACACAGTTGCTAAGCAACATAGGAGGGACTGCTTCCTCAAGAGCTGTCTTTGACCCAAACCCTTACAATTCACTATTCAAAGCTCACCAAAAACATGTTGGTTCGGCCTTCCCTCTGAACATTTTATTCAGGTAGTTGGAAGTAGAAATTACATTTTAGCTTTACAACACAAATCCTTTTGTAATTATTTTTCATAATATATGTAAGACTTGAAAAGAAATGTTTGTTTCTATTTCTTATAAATTGTTAAATTAAATAGTACTAGTTTCTGCTGGCTCGTTTCCAACTGGTATTTTCTTATGCACGTTTATACATGTAAAAGTGAGATTCCAAAAGTCAACTTCTTGCTGTTCATATTTTCTTTTATTTTTGAACCAAAGTTTGTAACTGTCACCTCAAAGAGGGAAATACAAATTTTATTAATAAAATCAAGTCTTGTTTATCTGGATTGGTCATTCTCTTATTTCAATGTGCAAAACTCACCCACTGCCATTGCTGTAACTTCATTGTGCTTCCAGACCATCCAGGCTCAAAAGAATGTTACTAGATGTCCTGGCAAGCACTGGGCACCAGCACTGGGAAGAGAAGTGTTAATAGAGAGGGTGCTGATCTGGCCATTGGCAGTAGGCAGCAGGGATAAATTCACACCTGGTTGGTATGGGTCTGTAGCTCCAGCAGTCCAGATAATGCCATCAAACACAAGACAGGAGCCTGATACTCCTTCCCCAGCCACTCACAACCTACAGTGACTGTCCATTCCTTAATCTTGTGCTTATCCTTGTAGGACTCCATTGAGTAGGCAAATGACCCTATTTATTAATAGAAATCGAGAACGAGACTAAGACTTGGAACACAAAATGTCCAGCACCTTGTTTTAGACTGTGGAACCAGAGCCAGTGATGGGTCCAGTGACATGACATATGCCCCCTTCTCCAAAAAAACTTCTCTCTTTTTAATCTGCTACCTGTTCTTTATTAACTCTGGCTATGTCTAAATAAGACACGAGGAGAGAGGAACAGCCACTTTCTCCTGCTCAAGGGGGCTGGGTTAAATTAGGAGCTGACCTGTTCAAGCCTATCTAAAAAAACCTCCTTGGCTGAGTGCTTTAGGGTAAAAAATAAAGATGGTTGTGGTTTGGCTAAATCAGGATTAGTCTGTAGCAGAATGCTGTTTCTAAGAATGCAATGATGTATTCAAGCAGCCAAACGAAACCAGATCTTTTCCAGAATTAGTTCAAGCATCTTGCCAAGGTTTGTGTCAGCAGCATCACAAAGGAGGAAATGAACTTGAGTCTTCTACACTTTTCAGCAAAGACCCTTCTGGTTTATACTTTAACCTTTCTTAAGCCCTTAACCACTTACTTCACTATTTATCTTTGTCATGAAAACATCTCACCATTGCTTGTTATCTAACTTCTCTTTGGCCATTCTTTTGCAATCTGCTGTTCTTGTTCTGTCCAAGTTTCAGATTAAAGGGAGGGAAAATGCCATTTTATATTCTTGCCTTCAAGCAAAAATTATGCTCCTGTTTTTCCCTTGAAGGAAGTCGTCTATTAGGAGTTCTTAAAACCCAAACAACAAACCAAAAGGGCACTTCAGAAAAGAAAAAATTTCACATCAAAACTCACAGATTGGTCTTCCTGTGAAAAAAGCTTCAGATCCTATAGTCAAATCCTAATAGCCATAAAAACATAAAACCTCAGATTCATCATAAGTTATTATAAAATACATAGAAATAAATCAAACCTCCAAAACTATGCAAGTCAAATTCCTTACTCAACCAAAAAAAAAACAATGATCAATAGTCTTTATATACTAAAGACCTGTGCAATCACAAAAAGACTGAAATTGTTATATAACATCTGGATTTTACCTCTAGAAACAGAACTTGGATGTTCTGCAATCTTGAGATCGTGAGGGTTTACCCTACCTAAAACAGACTGGGCAATTTGTTTTGAAAGTTTGCTTCAAGCCCCTCTAAACAGAAAGCCATCCTGGAGATGGTTCCTTCACTGCAAACACAGATTGTGGTTGTGTTGCATGGAAACAGAGTAACTCAGCACGTGGCAAACCAAGCCTGAAAATACTCCAGACTGAGGCAACGTTCTGCCCAGAATTACACGGACATACAAGAGAGACTTAAGTGACAAGCTATGACTAGAGTGGCAGAAACTGTTCTGCGTACATGACTGGAGTTTCTTTGTCTCTCTCTCTTTCTCCCTCACCCAGGGTAGGGCAGTATCAACTCACCATGACTGGCACATCTTGCAAAACTTCATAAAATGCAATGAAGATTTTTTTTTCCAGTCCAAGTGAGAGCCATAATGGCTAACATCAATAGTCACCTTGTGCCACAAAAAGCTACAAAGCTTCAAAAAATAAGGACAGTCAGCTCCCTTGGGAACAGCTTTGTTACTTTTAAAATTAATTTTCACATGCTAATGGCTGGAAGGAGAAGCCTTAATAGCCACTGGTTTTCTATTGCAAGCACACTCATTTTTCTGTGAAAGAACATCTTCTATTGTAGATGCACCAAAAAAATTGAAAATTACGAAGACAGGATATTAAATGTCATGTCTATTATATTTACCTGGAAATGTGTCTTATTTGTGTTCCTTTTGAAAGCACATAAATTATGAGAGGCTCATTGTTAGTTCAGTGAAAAGCAATGCCAAGATTATTGCCAAGGAGTAGATTGCTCTAAAGCTATTTATACATTTTGTTTTCAATAAGAACATTGAAGATTAATACAGTGAGGAAGGGTCCAACTTTACAGATATTGAGACACTTTGCTCTAGCCAAAATTGGCCTTGTTTCTTTCTCAGCTGTGTGAATGAAGGCTCTGCTCTAATGAGAGAGGATGCAGCCAAAGCCCACAATGGACATGTTTTGTCTAGGTTGTCCAGGGAGCTTTGGCAGACCTTGGCTTTGTTTCCAGTATCTCAAGGGTGGAAGAAGTGATCTCCATCAAAACATACATAATTTCACTAAGACAGACAAGAGTTGTTAAAAACTCAGCAGTGGGACTGGGATCTAAGTGCCTCCTCTGCTCCCTATTATAATCTAAGAAATTATTTTTTTAACATCAAAAAGGCAATGTAGCTAAATCTTGCTAAAGCATGAAAGAACTCCAGCTCGCACTGTGATTAAAATGTGGATGAAAATTAAAAATTCAGTCCATCCAATAAGGTACTGGATGGAAACCAAATTAATTCTCTTCTAGCCCCAGAAGTTCTCTAAACTGGATCTTCCGTTGTGTTTTCAATGGTTAATTAAAAGAACCTCTCTGAGCTCACAGGACTGGGACAAGGCTGCCCAGAGCCCCAAGTTTATCTTAATAACCAGGAAAGAATAAAGGAGCCTCACACTCAGCTCCCCTTTCACCTGAAACATTTCACAGCCAGAGATGTTGCATATGGCCTTAGCCCCCCATGGGCTGCAGAGTGCCAGCAAGTCCTGGCCTGCAGAGGCTCAGCCTGCAAGCTCAGAAGTTCCCCAGCACAAGTAAAATGTAAACATAGCTACAGCAGAGCCATAAAGCTGAGTTTTTAAATTAAAAATGTTAACTAAATGAGGAGACTCAGGAGAGTAAATTTCCAAGAGATGTGACTAACAAAATAAAAACATTACACTATAATTATTGTTTCTGAAATGGAAATACTGATTTCTTATTTGTTAGTTTACTCAGAAAGCCCACACTAGTCAGGCAGGATATATCATGGAGCTGCATGACTTCTAGAGCAGGTTCTCCTCATTACAGCAGGAAAGTATATTAAGTGGAATGAGAGGTGGAAAGATTTAGAATGAAGTTTTTATTGACATAAAAGCTATTCTGTCAAATACTAACTAAAANTATAGTCTATCTTTACAGTCTCTGGAGCCTATGCCCTTTTTTTGTCACAATATCATCTCAATGGCAGCTCAGGTGAGACAATAGCTGTGCTTTAAGGTCCTGGTGCCCAAATTAGCTCACAAAATAACATAGCACAATGTCAGGGCTTGAGCTCTGGAGAATGCATAAATAGATAATCTTCCTAATATTTGCTATTCAGTAACATTCTGATTTGGATGTATAGGGATCACTTATCCCTTTGTCATTCCTCAGAAGGATTTTAGAAATATCTACTTTGCTCTAAGCCTGCAGAGTTAGTCAGTGCACAGATATTAAGATCAAAGCTGTTTATTTTCAGAAAGGGCCAAAAATGGAATTTTAATTTGTGAAAACTCCACAGCACTCCAAATTCTGAGAAGAACAAAGTACATTTCACCTTCCAACTTCCCCCCCTTTGTTAATTGTGATGTTTCCATTTGAAATATTGAGATGTGTTTGTCCAAACTCTTTGAAAGCATCTGACTGATAGGAGGAAATCCACTGTTACCCTCACCAAGATTGTTTTCCCATGTGCTGGGAGGCAAGAGCTGAGTACAATACTAACAGTGGAATAAAGGCACCTCTAGAAAAGAAAGGCACAATAAAATAGTTCTCAAGGTATAACAGAAAGGAGGTAAATGTAGTAGGGGGGGAAAGGAAACAAGAAAGCAGTGAGAAAATATGTGGGGAAAATGACAGGAGAACCTGCTTCCCTCAACATAGGGCAGGAGGGTGAGAAATCTTTATGGACAGCCTGGGAGCATCCCATGTGATTGCTGGGTCTGCAAGGCTCAGGTTTGTTTCTCATAGTCAATGCAAAGACAGGGTGCACTGGCCCTGTAATTTGGAGGCAGCAGCAAATGTGGTTTATAAAAAACACACCCGAAGAGTAGCAAAGATTGCAGGCCCCTGAGGGAAACACCCTAGCACTGTCTGCAGCCACATCCCTGTGCCTGGCTCTCCCTCCCCTCCCTTCCCACACTCACCTCTCAGACACTCCTGACACTGTCTCCTCTTCAGGACCTCTGTTCTTGTGGAGCAGCCACATTTTGCTGGGGCACTGGAAGCACAGGAGATCTCAAAAGGGGGATAAGATGCTTAACTTTTAAGGTGAAGAGAGAATGGATGATGGGGGAGGGTTAGCAGGCTCAGAAATCAATATACACCCACACTAACACGCTGCCAGACTCATAAAATATAAAGTGGATGGTCTGGACCATCCAAATTAGGAGCAGGAAATTTCTGTGTCCTTTTCCTACCACAGAGAAGCTTACAGACCAGGCAGCACTGAGGGCTGTCTCTGAAAGGAAAGTCAGATAAAAACAATGGGGAGATAAGCTCACACTGCTGATCCTTTGTGACCTCTCTCTGCACTTTAAAATTGACCTGTTTCATTCTCTGAATACACTGACCTCGAACCAAAGCCACAGTACCTTGAGGAGCCACCACATTTGAACTAGCATCACATCTTTCCATGAAAATATTCCTGAAAAAAGAAACAAAAATATTTAAACTGGACAGTCCACATGAACTGAGGATACCTGAAAATGCTACTGATTAAATGATTCTTTACTATTTCAATGCATTATGCAGTTTTGCATGTGTGCATTCCTTTCTTATGTTTTGCATAACCTTTCTGATGACTGTATGCACAATGTACCATGTAGAAACAGCAGCGAGCCAATGTGATTACTCATTAAATTTAATAAGAAGGTTAGAATTATATACTGTAAAACTAAGATGAAAGCAAAATCACAAATTTGAAAGCTAAGGGCTGAAACATATGCAAGTACAGTTAGTTAATACCCTCTTAACACACAGAACAATAAATACGTCATATACAGCAAATCTGGATGTATGTTACCAAAGTGGAACTCAGCTGTGATGGTGTATGAAATGATACATTTAACTCTAATCAGATCCATAACTCAGAGGAAGAAAAAACACAAAGTACTTAAGGGCTCTCTTGCAACACCGGAATATTTTTTGATAGCCAGATAGCATTCTGGCCTTTTCTGTTTAAACACTGTGAAGGAAGACAGAGCTTGATGTGTGTCTCCAGATCTCTGTAAATAAATACAGGGTGACTCCTACACACAGAGGTCAGGGCTATAACACAGCAAAAAACAGGAAAGGATGAAGCCCAGGGCCTGCAAACAATGTATGTGTGACAAGAGAGAGGTACAGAGGAAGATGACCAAGTACAGCTGAGGGATGATACATGGAGTATCCTGAGTTCAGAAGGACTCACAAGGATCATCAAAGTCCAACTCCTGTACAGGCCCATCACCAAGAGTCACAGCCTGTCCCTGAGAGCATTGTCTAACAGCTTCTTGAACTCTGCCAGGCTTGGTGCTGTGACCACTGCCCTGGGGAGCCTGTTCCAGTGCCCATCCCCACCCTGGGGGAAAAACCTTTGCCTCATACCCAACCTGAGCCTCGTCTCAGTTTCACAGGAGTTACCTGAGCCCCACTGCCCATCACCAGAGACGCCTGCTCCTCCATTTCTGCCTGTGAGGAAGTTGTGGACTGCCCTGAGTTCTCAGCTGTGTCTCCTCCACACTTACCAAGCCAAGTGACCTCAGCTGCTCCTGATTTGGCTTCCCCTCAAGGCCCTTCACTGGCTTGGTAGCCTGCCAATAGGTTTCAATCTTTCTCCTATTGTGGCACCCAAAACTGCACTCAACACTTACAGTTCAGTACTCCGGGAAATACTCAAAAGCTCTTCTTTAAGAGGTGGCTTTTAAAGGATGCTTTTAGCTGTTTGTTCTGACCAAAACTCCCAGCAGAGGCCTGGGTTTGGCGCTCCTGGCAGCAGCCCCCAGGTGACCACTCAGGGCCCGTGGGCCTGGCCTGAGGGGGCTGTGCTCTACCAGGTGGTTCCAAAGCCCACAAGGTGACTTGGAGCCCATGTGTGGGTCAAAAGAGATGTACCTCCACTTACCCCTGGCCAAAACCCAACGTCATCTTTTTGTCGGGAATTTTCCTCCCCTCAATCCTCATTTCTTCTAAAAGCATCATATTAAAAATGCACCACCCACACAGTCTATGCATGTGAAAGAGGTGGATTCTCATTTAGTTGTCACCCCTTCAAAGGCATAATTAAGTGAAAAAAAATCCACCAACAAAATCTCAAACCCCACCAAATACAAACCTTGCCCTCTCCTCCTCCGAACCCCGACTCCCTGCCCATGGTGCTCACAGGGCATGGAGCTCTGACCTTTCTCCCTGTCATGCCCTGCAAAACACTTCCCATGAGTTAGCACCGCTCTGGGGATCGTTCTCTCCAGAGCTTGATGTCTGCAACCTGAGATGAGAGACCTTTTTAGAGTGAAGGAACGAAAAGGGTTTGTTTTCTTTATCCAGGTGTTTCTGTGGTAGAATGGGCTGCAAAACCTGAGTAGCTGTGAGCATTTGAACAATATTTAAACAACTCTGTAAACGAGCAATGGATGTGTGTCATTGGTTTTGAAGCACTGTCTAAAGAGTTTTTATGCTGAAAACACTTCCATTGAGACATGAGTCACATTAAGCAGCTTTGTGGCAGATAGGGTAGCTCCTCTTTCATGCAATCTCTTTCTCTGAAAGCTTTACTTGAGAACTAAGCCACTTTAAGGGTTTAGTGGTTGAGCCTGGGAGCTTCCTTCAGTAAACTCCTTCCTGAATTAATTGCTGCTGGAGCTCACCACCCATAATAATATTTTCAGAATCTTTCCCCTATTATCTTCCTCTGTCAGGTTAAATTCATCTTTTTGATGTGACACACAATAAACGCTGTAAAAGAGGAACAAAAGTTTCACTACTCAATAGGGAGGAACAGCACAGAATGTTTTTACAGTCCACAGGTCTGCTTTTGCACTTGGTGAAATATGAAAGACATTTCAAAAGAATTTTAAAGGTAAACAGTTGAAAATAAAGAATTCTCTTGTCCACAGTCCATCACCTTTAAGGACCATGGCAAGGATTCTTCTACATTCACAGCTTTAGGATGTTTCTATGCAACATGTACAACAAAGTGAGGGACCTGCACCAGTCTTACACATGGAAAAGCATCAAATTAACAGTTGTGGTTTAGACTGGGCTCTCTTGCCCTGGTTCTCCTTAGCTGTGAATTGTCTTAGGCTGAAGGTATCCTAGAGAAAAAAAAAAGGAATGATAAGTCTTGCTCAAAATACTCAGCTGCCAGGCAGGCAGGTGGGGATGGCAAGGTAAAATAGCAGGGTAGAATTCCAGGCCATGGTAAATTCTTAAACAAAGGTGCAAACCATGCATTCTCCCTTGCTAGGCACTGCTCCTATGGGGATTGCAAAAAAAGGTCTCACCCTTAACAAGCTAGGGTCTAGTTATGCAGGAAATGCAAAGACACATTTTAAACACCTAGAAATGAAAGGACAGAAAGGTTAAGACAGTCTTGATCTGTATCCCATCTGAAAATAAATGCAAATTCTCTCTCTGGCAGATGTTTTTAAAACTTGGAAAAAAACAAACCCACAAAAATTATTTTCCTCTAATGCTTTCATGAAAATACTAATGAATTGAAAAAGATTGCTTGAGCTGTAAATATAAATGATGCATCTTACAGGTGTCCAACCTGAAACTGTTTCTGTAAGTTTAGATTTCTTGTACATAAGTGGAATATATTTAGTTTTTCAACTTCTTAAAAGCTTTTATATGATGTTTGAAAAAATTTTCCCTTCAGTTAATAAGACATTGTAAATATATGCCAGTATAAAACATATAAAATATACTTTTGTAAAAGTTACTCACATAAATATAAGTTTATATTAAGATAAAAATACATTCACTCTTCACTGTGGTGAACTCAACCACTTATAAATACACTTGGTCTAATTTAACAAAATTTCTATGTTTTGTGATGGTATCAAACCAAGACTGCAGAGAGCTGAAGGCTGATACCAGGTTAAGTGAAAGGGAATCAGAGCCATTCTGCTTTTCTGACTGCCATTATGGTAATGTGATCAGTACCTTGACAGATGCTAAGAAGAATAATTTTGCTGATTGACTTTTCTTCAAACCTAAGGCTGTGGGCAATCAAAGAAAATATGAACATCTGGCTGAGCTTTTGATTGCCATGCTCACTGATATAGTGCACCCAAATAAGCAACAATTAGTACAGCTTGTGTCAAAAGACCCATTAGTTAATTCAAATTAAGTCAGGAAAATTGAATCCAATTGGCATTCATGCATATTTGTATGCAAAGTTTAAATAAGATTTTTCTGCATTACATTATCCTTTATTTACAAGGGAAACACATGCAAAGTTTCGTGGTTTAAGCAAATATTTTCAAAAGCCTTTTGACTTCTTGAAGCTGAACTTCTGGGAAAACTGTGTCCTTTCGAAGGACATATTCAGCCTAATAAACAGAAAAATGTGTTGGCTTTCTCATGTTCATATTTCTCACTTCTGAAAAAATTTTACTAATTTAGACAAGTTATTCATAGGCATTTTGTCAATAGCAATTACAATAATGCAGAACTGATATGTGGGTAAATTTACTAGCTAAGATGGTGGCCAAGATAACTACCAGACTGCACTAAGAAAGAAAAATCTGAAAGCAGAAGACTACTTTCCTCATGTTTTTGCTTGATTCTGAGTGTAAAACCCTGGGAATATGTATTTTCTTTTTTTAAAAAATAACTTTCCTGTTGTGATTCTAATTATGGTAACAGCAAATTAGGCTGCATGAGAACCTGAGATTAAAACTAATCAAAGGCAAAAGACAAGTTGTGTGCCTAATTTTTTAAAATTTAGGAAAAAAGATCAAATTGATTTTTTTTATTTAAATCTAGCTCCTTGCAGTAAATAAACTTTAGTCATTTTGTGGCAGATATTGTTGCCAAGTTAAGCTGTTAAATTTTTATTTGTAACTTGGATGTGAAATCTGGGTTTTTTCTTAAAAAACAGTGACAGACTCTCTGGCTGAAGTGCTATCTGTGCTCAGCTAACTAGAAGCAAAATTTTCTGTAATCTCACCTAAACCTCAGTTATCTTAATCTGACCTGACTCTAAAATCCTGTTATGAAATTCTAGGATTTCTGCAATTCAGATGTGTGAATGAGCTTTACATTTAAAGCCTAACACAAACCAGTGTATCTCAGACTGCACAGGGGTCCAGGTGACACTGTTTGCCTAAATTGCATTTCATCCCTCATTTATATTTGTCATCTACACCATAACGTTGTGCACGTTGTTCTCTTGCTATCATCCACATGACACATCCCAGCTGCTGCTTTGCCCATGGGCTGGGCTCACATTGCACCTGTAGCCACTGCTCCTGAGTGCCCAGTGTTGTCAGAGCCAGGTGCTTCAGAGCAGAGGTGGGAATACCTAAAATACCGACAGAGCAGGAGAGGGACCATGTCACAGGAGAAGGCTGGGTCAGTCCATTGGCCAGGACTCACATGTTACGTTGTCAGCTGCCACTGATGCAGTGAGTGTGGCAAAGCACCTGTTACAGTCTTTTATTTTTCTTAGGGTTCTCTTTGTTTTGATGCCAAGAAATAGGTTTTCCTAATCACTAACTTCTGTGAATATTACTACTCAAACACTCTTGAGAACAATCAGATCAATTAATTAGAAAACTGTTACTATGCTGCCTTCATAAATCAAGAGTTAGCTTGTGATCCATAACTTCAAACAGTCTTTTGGCAGCTGTTTTCTTGAAGTCCTTTCCTTTAAAATACTAATGTCTCTTATACATCCATCTTCTGATTCAGAGGTTAAGAGTTCTTCTACTAGTGTTACCTTTAGAAATATGGTTGATGGAAAATCCCCTAGGTAGTCTAATGATATGGTCCAGTTACTCTCAAGTGCACAGGCCCCTTATAAATGCCACTCAAAAATCAATACCAATCCTTCAGTGCCTTCAAAAGATGTGGAGTAAGAGCCATAATAATGGTGATTGCCTCCAGCAAATAACTGTTCAGTGATTATACTGCAGTGGCCTGGAAGTCCAAATCCCCCTCAATAACTTTCAAAATGGATGCATGCTGGGAAATGTAAAATCATCCCTAGCAGGCAGGTCAGTAGCTACAGTTTCTAGTCAAGTACCTACTTATTTACTGTGTTGCTCTCTCATTATTGACATAAGATTTTGGAGAAGAAAGTCTGCTAAAAAAAAGGTAAGCTGCAAAACAGTAGGTCAGCATTTCATGTTCAGCACAGCAAAGAGTACTGTGCACCACAGAAGAATCAGCTGGCAGCCCCTCCCTTTGCCTGTTTTATTTAGGAATCTGAAAGTAGACTAAGCAGAATACAATTTCAAAGACTGTGTTAGTAGGGAAAAATCACTCCAAGTGTAAACAACAAAGCAACACTCATAGTTATTGCCTCTGATATTTATTCTCTGAGTAAAGCAGCTGCTTGCTTGGAGTCAGGAACAGGGGAATACTTAGCAAAGTTTGAAGTAGTGGGGCAGTTACTTTATCACTAAGACTTTGAATGTAATGTCATAGCATTTGCCTGGAGTTCAAGTTTCCATAGTTTGCACATGAGCAGGTGGTTGTGGACAGTATCAAAAGCTCAGGACAGGCCAGGTGTAGCAGCCATTGCTTGGACTCTCCACTGTCGGCTGCACCGCAGGAGTAAGAGACTGGCTACAAGTCACCCAAAGCCCAGCTTGCCTTAGGGCACTGCCTTCCCATCTCATTATCTTCTGCATGCTGATGCTGAATCAAAACTAGCCAACACACTAAAATGGTTTGCCAAGACATCAGGGTTTCCTTAAAGTCTGCTCTGTGGTTGAATCCATGCTTGACCCATGTATACAATTCACTCTCAAAAATAAAAGACATGACAAAATTCTCTATCCAGAGAATTCTTGGCAAATGAGTGCTCCATCTTTCCTAAGATAGGAAGTCTTTGCCATACAGAATAGAGTACCTTGCTACATTTACACTTCACCCTATCAAAACTCTTAAATAAAAATACTTGAAAAAAATTGTCCATATACATACATAGATCTATTGCCAGGGATGTTGCTTGCTACAAGACACAATGAAGTTATGATATAATAATTTAAAAAAAACCTTCAGAAATTGAAAGACAGTGATGTTTTTGTCTGTTAGAAACAGAACTACAAAATAAAGATTGAAGAAGGAGAACTCCCATCTGTTTGTTTTTAACACTGCATTGGATTTAAACTATTTTTATTTCAACCATTTCTCAAATATTAAAGCTTATTTTCTACCAGTATTCCTACCAATTTAATTGTCTTAGCAAGTTCTGGAAAACCAACCTTTTTGCAGACATATTGTACCACTATGTTGAGTTCTACAGCTCCATTAACCATAACAAAATCATTATAATGCATTTTTCCTGCATGGATAATGTAGTGTTTGTATGAATGCCTATTGCAAATGGAAATATATTGTGCCACCTAGCAGCTGACAGTTCAAGCAGTCCATAAATATTAGAATAGAGAAAAGCTCAGTGTGATTTCAGAGCCAGTTTCACTGAAAATTCTCTGAACTGGCCACTCTCTTTGTGCCATCTGTTCTCATAGGAAATTCTGGTAGCTGAGGGGGTTTTTGTTTCAAAAACTTTGAGAACAAATGTTATGTCCAAATATATTCTCTGCAATAAGCATTAGGTGGTGAAATAAATTAGACTAAGTACCTACCCAGGAGTAAAATTTAGGTTTTACAGGCATGAGTGCTACTAGTGTTATCAGATTTAGGGAACCCATTATGATTTAGACCTCAGTGATATGGCAATAATACGATACCTTAAGCAAGCTGCTGGCTGAGTCAGTCAAGTTAATCTCAACTGTATGTTAGTGAAGTCATTTTATCCACATAAGTTGATTTTAGTCCATTAAGACAGCCCTCTTACTTCGCAGTGTGCATACTCATTACATTTCCCTACGTTCATCTGTCTTCATTCAAAGGAGCACTCCACCACCTTGGTGCTTATTGCCATTAACAAGATTGTGGTTTACCTTAATACAGTGTCAAATGAAGTCACAAAATGACATGTGGATGATAGCAAGAGAAACTGCATCAGTGTGCACAACGTTATTGTGTGGATGAGAAATATAAATGAGGGATGAAATGCAATTTAGGCAAACATTCAGATGGAAAACAAATGTGCCATTGCAGATAAACAATTCCTGAAGCAGCTGTATAGGAGTCCTCCTTCACTTGTAATTCTCGCAATGGGATTGGAAATCAGAAGAAATCAGACTATTAAGCAACCAGGAAATAGCAGATATTTTCACTAAAGTTGTTGTATTTCAGTGAAATTATAATCTTTACTGGCAAGATAAGAATTATAAAACATGGAGAGTTAACTGCATGAGCATCCTAAAAGCTTGTGTATTAAAGCTCAAAAGTTCATTTGGCAGAGAGACTAATAGGCCTAAAAGCTTTCTAGTTCATTTTAATACCTTCTGTTTTTCTCATTAGTGCTGGCACTGATGTTCAGTTATTATTGTAGGATCTGATAATATTTACAAACCCTTGCTACTTTTCCTCCTTAGAGACCTCATCTGAATCACTTTTGAATATCTAGCAGATGTTCAAGATACTGAGGTCTTAGAAAGATGCAAGACTCTTTAAATACCATGTGAAGCACAGCTACAATCTCTAACTACTGTGCTTAAAAAGTAAAACTTTCCTTGAAGACCCTGTCTCATATAAGTACCTGCTGCTGGTTTTATCCTCTGAATCAGCTTGTCCTGATCATGGAGGATTAAGGATCCCAGACCAGACTAATCCCACACAGCTGTACAAAGTCCCTGTTAGTTTTGTCTCTAGAACTTATTATGCTCAACATTTCCAGCACTACTTTTGACACAACAGTCTTTTACTATGAGTCCTTGGCCACCAACGTTTGGTAGGAAAAGAAATGTAACTCCTGAGGCCAAAGTGTATGGATGGGAGAGGATGGCTTTGCCTTTTACAGTACTGATCTTAGTAAATTTTAAAATGCACACTCAAGGGAATATATTAATTTGACTGAGTACTCCTCACTTCACTAAAGAATCAACTTTTATCAGCACCTCAGGTTTGCTCCCAGCTCTTGTATGAAATGAACTCATGGGGGCTGTGCACCGCTAAGAAGTCCAGTGCTTTTTTAGAAGCAAAGTGTTTGTCACAAGTACAGCAGCATATGACCTGCTGAGGTCATATCAGATGCAGATGTGTTTCAGAAACACTTGCAATATTCATTTTCTCTAAAATTAAAAATGTCTACAGGATAAGAAACATCTTCATTAAGGATGTGTTCCTAAATGTGCTCCTTCATGTACACCTTAATCTCCTTCCACATTTGCCATAGGGGAGTTAATAAGATGCTAAAAGTTAATTTCAGTGAACAGGCAGAAGCAGCAGCTGGGTCAGAAGGAATCACTCATCTCTCACTGGCATAACAGTTACATTATGAATGTGGATACAGAGCTGAGAGGAACAAGAGTGATGCTATCCAAATTCAGAATGCCTTGATCCATCAGCAGAGTCAAACTGCAACCCCACCAGCAAGGGAGACCAGCCCCAGATACAAGCACCACAAACTGTAATTTTGTGAGTAAGCAGCAGTCCAGTAAATTATCTATGTCCATGTGTGTTAACTAAGCTCTTATAATCTATAGTTCTGATGCTAACACACCTTTTTCCTAACTTTTTTTCTACGACTAGCTTTGGAAGCAGCTTTCTCTTTGAAGAGCTTCTCAGCTCTCTTTCCTGCCTGCCCCTCTACACCACTTTTCTAGAAATATATTCCCATGTATTCATATTTGCTGTTTTAAGCCTGCACTAGGACTTTGTAGATCAAATCTAATGTGCTAAACTGCTAATTGTTGAACTAATGTGTTTTTTAGTGTGTATATTTATATGTACCTGCCTTGTCAAATTCCCTGACCAATGTGTGTTACCAATAGCTAACCCCAGTACTGCCACTGCAGCTGCACCTCCTAAGAGTCTTGGCCTATTCTGCACTCTGAGGAGAGTGGAAAAGCATCAACATGACATCCCACTCCCCTTGAAATCTCACCAAATCCTGTTCGTGCAGGACAGCTTGCTCTGATTCTGTCAGTGTTTACACTTAAGGCAAAAAGGGCATGACACCGATGACTAATGGTAGTAGGACACTGATGTATAAAACTGTATCAATTAAAAGGAAGCATCTACTTTCATATAATGATACAAGAATACAGCCAGAAATCTGCAAATCCTTTTTTGTTCTTCCCAAATTAGATTACACATATATCATTATAGTCATCATTTATGGATATGTGGAAAAGAACATGTATGACTGACCTTCAAATCAACCCTCATCTTGACAGCCTAGATCGATGTATTATCCAGACCTCTATTTCTCATTCTGTTTCAACTGTCAAAAAGAATTTGTTTGTTATAAATAGGAACTCTCCAACAACAAGAGAAAATAAGATACAGGCAGCCACCATGCAATGTACCTGTTCTCAAAATTCTCTTTGCTTTTTAAAGAACCCCAAGGTTTTCAGGCTGCTTGCATGAAGCAGCATCCTCATCTCTTGGACTGGAGTATTCATAATGAACTGAGATCAACTATTTACAGTGTTTCCTGGAGGTCGCAGAGGTGACATAAGTTACAGATTAATGGCTTTTTGTTCTCTGTGTAGGAAGGTCACAGGAGATCTCAGGTCCTAGTGGGTCTCATTTCATAGGAGGTCTCAGTTTCAACAAAAATGTAAACCACAGATAGAAACTCCTGGACATGGACTCTATAACTTAACTCCAAAACAAACAAAAAAGTGGTTTCCCACCACTTTTTGAAGTCCATTTTTGTTCTAATACTGTATTTAAAAAAAAACCTGGAACATTCTCCCAATTTTTCTTTACGGATATAGAATAATTGAGAAATTGTAAAAACACCCCACTATAATCTTAAATTACAGCTTCAAATGTCCAGTATTCTAACAAATGAAATTATTTTTAACCCAGGGTTTTTAACCTTTGAAAGCCATAAATGTCACTGAGATTCCTTTGTTGTGAAGACAGGTAAGGAGTGGGTGTCTGAAGTCATTGTTAGGCTCTAACAGACTTGCATTCATTGCAGGTACAGCTTTGTTGGAGTACATAAGCAAGCCTTGGGAAGAGCACATGCTGGGCAGGTGTCCTCAGGCCAGCAGTAATTAGCTCCCCTAAGAATCCTGTAGCCATGAGGTGCTGTTAGCATTAGGAAATGTACTGCACTTTGAAGTTTTAAAAGGATTTCAAAGGGCTCATTGGGACCAGATTATCCACTACACTGGGATTGCTGCATTACTGTTTTCAACTCTTATAAAATTAGAAATAGGTACTCATACAAATTTGTAAGTTTTTTTTGAAAAACAGTTACTGTACTTATTACTTGAAACCCCAAAACAGAAGTTTTCTCTAGGAATGTCCCTTTTGTGTAAGGAAACAAAAGTTTTTTTTCATTTATTAGGGAGCCTGAAAATCTGTTCACTTTTCTTTTTCCCCTTGTGTACTCCTTAAAAGAAGTTTGTGGTCTGTACAAAAGAACAGGATTCTTAGAAGTAAGTCATTTTTTCTTCCCTGATGATACTGCAAGATTCAATGAAAAAACCCAACAAATCACAGAAGGATTTTGTCAGCTTTTTATAATAGGACAACAGAACAGAAATGTTAGCTGCAAAAGGCTTTCTTTTGCTCCAAAAGCTCAAGATCAATATGAAATTAATAATCAAAAAACCAAGTTGAAGGGGAGTCACATAGACACCAGAAAAAAACTTTTTCTCAAGGAAGGTAATGCTGCTCAGGGACAGAACACCTGTTTTTTTGTTTGAGACTCAGCAAAACAAGGCCAGGACTGGCTGGACCAAGCAGTAGTAACAGCACCACCTCAAGTGGGGGCCTGAAGTCGATAACTCCCAGAAGACATTTCCAAGAAAAAGTTGTCCTACTAAAGTTACTGAAACTACCCAAGAATCATCTAAGAAAAGAGATTGTAGGATTTTAATATAAAGATTAAATATGGTACACCACCTAAATATAGAAAAATAAGCCAAATATTGAAATCCTAATGCAAAAAGAGCAAAGCTTCAAATAAGGAAACATACATTCCTCAAAGCCACACTGTAATTTAGGGCTTTTCACTGAGTTGTACATACTAAATGGAAGCTAGGAAGGGACCCACAACTTTTTTTCCTTTCAATCACGCTAACAAGAATCAGATACATTTACTCTATCACAGCAAGAGTCTGTGGACAGATAAAATATTTACTAAACGTTACCCATATAATCTGTCATCTGCATTTCAAAAATAAACATGTAATTTTATACAATAGAAATCCTTTAAATGTAAGTACTATCACTTGAACACACTTTTCCTCATATAAGATTTTCCTTCCCAAAATTTCACCTCCAACACTTCAAAATGTAACAAGAAATTTTCTTTTATTTTCCCTGTTCAGCACTGTTTATACTCAGGCATTCAACTCAACATTCAATGCTAGCAGGGTTTGTAATTGGCTGGATAGGCTGCCTGTTCTGCAGGTTAAAAAAATATATAATAAATATAAATAAATCTATTAAATTCCTCTCTAATACTTGGATCAGTGTATTCCAAACAGGCAAGAAACTGATACTTTATTCTATCATCCTGAGAGCACATCTTATTGTAGACAAGCTAAAGAGACAACCCAGCATGAAACCCAGCTTCCCTTCCTCATAAGTACATGTCCAATCACTTTATAAGATTGTTCTACTTCTTTAATGAACAAATAGATCATGATTCCACTACAGATTCAGATACAGCAAATTCAAATAACTCAGCTTTAGTCTGGGAAGCTCACTCTACAACTGGTCATAATTTTGAAATCGGGAGATTTTTGGTTCATCTTGTGTACCAGCCAATATCAAAGACATCTGTAGCAATATTATTTTTCTTGCACAGGGATTTTCACATATATTTGGACTGAAACCTCAGAGAGAATATGTTTGAATCATGGTGATTTCACTATGAAACCAAAAAAAACGAGACTGACATTAACCAGACTCCGAATTCAGTGCCTATATCAATTCCCTACATGAAACAAGTGACCATCTGCTCCACTTGCCTACAAGAAATAATATCTTCTCTCTTTGCTGCCCTATTTATCCCCCCTTGCCCCCTCCCTGCTTTAGCTTTAAATCCTTCTCTTCATATAACACTATCCACCTATTTTTAACTCATGTCTTCCAAATTTCCACTTGGCTGCTCACCTCATCAACATATGGTGGATCTGCTCACTGGTGCTACAGACCTCCTGTCTGGGACCATTTATGAACCATCTTGTAGCTGGCACAGTCATTTACATGTCTTAAAGGCATCCACAAAATGTCACCACCACAGAATATATCCTCAGAAGAAGTTGTGGCCAGATCCACTTAAAGATCTTGATCTTAAATTTGTTCACTCTGTAGTGGATTATAATTTCAAAAGTTAAAATAAAGCTTGATGCTAAGTCTGGTATTATTATTCTAATCATCCCATTCTAATCTTGATGCTTCTATTTGATCTGGAAATTTCTCTTATATTGAAAAGTAGGGATTTGTGAGATTAAGAAACTATTTAGTATTTATATTTTTCCCCTCCAAAAAAAGAGGAAAAATACATTTCTACTCTTAATTTCTTCCAGTCTTAATTTATTTGGAATACTAGATTCCCTCTTTAGAGTCAGCTCTACCAGCTCCCTAGATGTCCAGTGAGAAAAGTGCACCTTAATGAGTGTTCTCCTTTTAAAAACAAAATGTAAGGATGTTTCTGACCCTGGAGGGTCTTATTGCTGAAGTTTGAGTCTCTAGTGAGTATCTTGCAGCTGTTAAATACCGATTCTGGGTTTCATATAAATGTATAAAGTCTTTCTTGTAAGCCAGAAACATAAGCCAGGAAACAATGCAGAGCTGTTCATCTGAGCTTTTCTAATTGTTCTTATACCATCAGGAAAGGAATTCTTGTAGATAGGTTTGTCATAATACCTCGTTGGCACTTTTTATTTAACAATTGTCTCTTGAAGATAAGCAAGCCCTCGAGAAGAATAAAGCTGTGGTGAATACAATTGCAACACTCATTGACAGACATGCTAAAAATGAATGTTTTAGTTAGAATTTTAAAAAATATATATTAGATATCATGCAGGCAGGAAATACATGGAAAATCAAGTTTTATTTCCTTGAAAATTTGACACTCTGAATGAGAATATATTGAGCTGAAATGCTGGGCAGCAAATTAAAGCAAGGGCCTTGTGTGTGCCCTGTGCATTATTTCTCCAGTGTTGTTACCTCAGCTGCCCTTTGGGTAGACTGCAGAATCTGGATGAATATATAAACTTCTAGGCTCTTAAATACTGCAATACAAAGTACTAGCAGCAGTCATCTGGAGGAGATTTACTGTTTGGCAGCCCAAGTTAATTATTAAAGACATAGTAGTTTTAACACTGCTGTCTCATGTTTGTAAGCAAAACAAAGGAAGCATCAGCAACAGATGCACTTTACCATGTTCTGATACTTTGGAGAATGTCAAACCATGTTTATGTAAGAAATGTAGAAACTCATCTGAGCTCCTCTGCAGAAAAAAACAATTGGTAAAGTCAAAAGATAAATGAAAACAACTAGCTTTGCTACTATATTGTCTCATTATATCTGATATTGTTGTCCTTGAGTATCTAGAAGTGCTAATATGCAATGTTTAAACTAATCCTGGCTCGGAGGTGAGGTCTGAAAGTCGATACAGAGATTTTATTAATCCTCCCCAATGATTTTACTCTGCTAATATTAATTCTTTTTCTCCATCATGTGGAGAAAAATATATCCTTAGGGTCAGGCTACACTTAACCCAAATATCACCTAAAAAGGAAGCTGTAACAGATATGATTGATTTGATTTGTCTTTATCTAGTTAATTACTTCATCCTGCACTTACTTTCCTTTATTTTTTGCAATTTCCTGAACCAAGAGAATGAACTGTTATTGCAAAGGAAAAGGAGAAAAAGCAAGGGAGGGGTAGATAGAGAGGAGATGAAATCTTCATTTGTCTGCATTTCTCTGAATCTCAACTTCTTCTTTGCATCCAGGTAGATTCAGTGCTAAAAAATCCTCATTAATAAATAAAAGCAACCTTCTAGCTCTGTATTGCTTTTGGTCCTGAAGAACATCAAAAGACTGTGCAAAGCTAAAGTAAAATGCAATCAATTACCAAGCTCTGGGGATTATTTCACCAAAGCAATTGATTTAACTTCACCACTGCAGCCACCTCTCATTGGAAACATATCAGCTATTAAACAGCACACTCATAAAACAAGGTAACAAATTACCTCAACATTTCCTAGGGAATAACCTTTCAGTCTTTTACTAGAAGAAGATAGGTCAAAAATCACCTCTTTTTTTCTTTTCTTTTCACTTCAGTTCATGTGGTCTCTACTATACCTATAGGAAATGCATTATAAAAGAAGGGAATCCAACTGAAGATTTCATACAGTAGAATGTATGGCCTAGGTTTCAGTAAATAGATAATGGGATCTGTAATGACTGCATACAACAAGGATTGGGAGTTGTCACATCAAACAGCATTTCTATTTAACAGCACGACAGGAAATAGACTTCAGGGAGAAACACAACTCAATTCACAAATGCAGGGTTTCCATTAGTGAAGATATTCTACCCATGTGTGATCCATGCAGGACTTTGAGGACTGACATTTATCTCAACAAAATGGAGAGTTCTGAGCTTGACAAGGGGCACCACCTAAAAAGGGAGGCACTGTTTAAGATATTGTATCCAAAGTAATTTGTTTATTTCTTTGTTTTGCTAAACATTTTTTGTTCTGTTAAATGGAAAAGTGATTCCTTTTTTTCCCTTCTCTTGGGCCAAGGCCACATCTTACTTTCACTACATGTCTAAAGAGACAACACCTTCTGATGCTGATGCCCTTCAGACACTACCCATACTAGTAATAAGCAAATTGTATTTCCTTTTTTTCAAAAGTGCTGAGAAATCTAGAATTGCCATTATCACTCAGCAAGATACTGCAGTGTTTTTCACTGTGTTGTTGGTTATGAAAAACTACATAACATCATACAGAAATAAAATCACTTCATTTTCACCACTGATTCCTTCTTTCTACCATTTTTCAGTATGTGGATCATCTGTCTTGTATTCCCATGATCAGATATTGAAACTTGGCTTTAAAACTTTTCTCAGAAACCATAATGCCAGGGACTAGAATCTTTGTCATGTCAGAGGGTTCTGTCAGGGAAATCCAGCAAGGTGAAATCATTGGAGCAAACACAGTTACACAGAGGAGGATAAAAAAGTCATAATATACCCACGTGGACAATCGAGGAGCCCCGAGTGCAGAGTAACAGCTGCCATTGTGATGGAAGTGCTCATTAAGAGCTGCCAGGGCTCAGGCAGTAAGCTGGAAATGCCTGACTCCAGGAACATAATAGGCCAGAAACTGCCAAATGTCAAGAACACAAAGTGCACACCACCAGCAGCACTTTAAAGCTCCTGTAATTCCTGAACATGTGTTTGGAAAGGCATTCCTCTTGAAATCTGTTAGCCCATGGGTCTGCCTGACCTTCCTTGCAGCTTGTGTGGAGTCAGCTCTACCAGCATGCAAGTGTGAAACAGCATTTCCCTTGCTTGTAAGCAGTCAGAATGAAAAAAGGGTTATAAATATTGAAATAGATTCCCAGATGCCAGTGTCTCAGGACAGGTGGGAATATGACAGTGCACAAGTCTGTCTAAAAGCACACAAGAACTGTACAGGTAATAAGAATTTTCTCTGGCTTTGGCAACAATTACCCATTGATGTTTTATTTTCTCCCCCTCCAATCATAATTGTTCTCAAATCAGGACTGTTATAAAGAGGACAATTTAAAGTGTAATTCAATCTTTATTTGAGATGTATTAACGTGTATAAAGAATTGTCTTCACTAAGGCAATTTTCAAAGGTTTTTTGTGTTTTGTTTTCATTTTTTCCCTCTTTTTAGCCAAACCTGTAACACAGTACTGTTATTTAATCATTCTCAGAGATTTTTTCATCCTAATTCTTGAAAAATAAAAAAAACAACTTTATTGATATGTACTCTAGATACCTCATGATTTAATGAAGAAATTAAGCATTCATGAATGATATTTTTCACTTTGCTGAAGGTACTACATTTTCACATAGCAGCTGAATACCTTGAAAGTATACATGACATACACAAGCACTCTAAAAAGGAAATTAAGGCGGTATATAAGGTGGCATTTCTTTAAGTAGAAATAAAAAGTGTGACAAACTAGTGAGAGAGTCACTGAAAGACATTTGGCAGCATTGGTTGTGTCTGAAAATAATCCAGCTGCCATCTTTTTTAGACACTCACGGGAGTCTGATCTAAGAAGCTGTCATCAAAGAGATCTGAAAGCTTGATAAAGTACAAGAGAAATCAAGAGAAATCAATTAGAGAAAGAGAAATCAACTTTTCAAACCCTGCCAATCTTCCACTTGGATGCTTGGGGAACACAGCAGAATAACTGACTGGCATAAAGCAACTAGGAAAGCTAAATTACTCAAGATAATACTGGATTTATCTATTTGTTCTGTCACCCAGTCTCCACACATTAATATTATGTTTACTGTACTGTTACTCATTCTTTTTTCCAGTTAACAGATAAAATGGACTCAGCACTTCCACTTTTGGATTATCTTTTTTCCTCATTTGCATATATTTACAAAACAATTGTTCCATTTTTTCTGCTAAACATCTTCACCTACCACTACCATTTCTATTTCTGTGTGTTCAAGTGTCTAAGTTCTGCTGAAAGTCAACAGACTTTTCAAAGAAACTCCAGCAATTATTTTATGAAAAATACCTCTGAATGTACAAAAGGCTTAAATCACTTCTGGGACTGAGCCAACACTGTTGCCTCATGTTTTCTCCATGGCTGTTTCCTTGTGATGAAAGTTGTGGTGCCCCTGTCTGTAACTCATTTACACAGCTTTGAAAATGTAACCTGAGATCTCCTCTCCATTGCTTGGCTCCAAAGAATTCTCCACCTTCTCATATAATTTCTTTTAAATCTATGACTTCCAATTAAACTTCCACTAAACAAGTTTAAAAAATATATTGCTGCTTTAAAATTACTGAATTCCTCTTTCTGTTTCATGCTCCCTCAAGGAACATTTTAAAGAGTGTACTTACATATTACATTTTGCAATTGCCTGGGCATGTTGGATTTTAAAAGTGATCAGATTTCAATTATCAATAATGACCTTGCAGGACCTCAACAATCACCACAATTCTCACAGGGTGCTTATTAAACTTTTAATGGTTTTTTCTCTTATTTAAAAAACTTTATTCCTTTCGCACAGAAAAAAAAATTCTAGATGATTTCAAGAGGACTATTTATGCCTAAAGCTACTTACTGATGATAAAAGAGTAGCACTGTTTGCTCATATTTTATTTTTCCATATTTGCAGCTATTTAGTATTCTGCCCTACCATGCTATGTACTAAATGCTTTGCAGCTTTTAGATGCTTGATGTTATAATTTTTAACAGTCCTTATATTCCTTTCTAGTGACATCAGATGTAATTTTTATCTTTAATTTTCTTGAAATAAGTGTTTTGGTTTTTTTCCTTTTATCATAATCACCTGTAACATCTCACAGTAAACAGCAGGTGGTTCTAATCAATCTCTTTCCACCCATTACTTATTCCCATGAATGTTGTCTTTTAAGAGTTCTATGAGTTTGGAACTGTACATTGTATAAAACTGTCACGTAATTTTTATTTGTGATGATCCATTATCACAAGATACCAGATGTGAACTACTTCTTCTTAATTACCACACTTAGGTCTTATGTCATAGAACTGAGATAATCTTTGAGATAACCTTTCACCTGGGTATTTTCTTCCAACACTGGGAGGACACAATATTACATTACCTCAAGATACGCTCACAGAAGATTTAGTAATTGCTCATAGGAAAAGCAATTTGATTGTTTGAGCAGTGAAAAGTCTGCAAAACCCGCTTTTCCCATACATTCCTCAATCCCCTGCAGTCCATAAGGCTACACCAGTGCTATGTGTTGAAGAACTACCTTGTTAAACCAGCAAAAACAAATTTTTGTTAGGTAGGAAAAAAATACATGTACAAGAAAATATCTTCCTCAGTCCTGAATGATATCTTATTTTAAATATTGATTCTTCTCCCATAGATCCTCACACCTCTTACCAGAAATTACATTTTAGAAATGACATTCCAGAGATAGAATAACATGTGTGCTGTCCAAATAAGAAAAAAATCTTAAAAAAAATTAGAATGAAGAATTTTTTCAAAAATTTTAAATTTAATTTTTCCTCCAGTAAGTATTTCTCAAAATAATGGATGTTTTAGCCAGCAAGTTGTTTACAGCCTGATTTGCTAGGCTGATGCTGCCTCATTTCAGAAGGTATTGTCTGTCTTGACCACCTGGGAAAGAGATGTTCAGCAAGTCCCTGCTGGATTGTACAGCTCACAGGTCATTAGGACCAAAGTCTCTCATGATGATCACTTTCTCTTCTAAGAGTTGCAGAATTTTCAGACAAGTTATGGATTAAAAAAAAATTAGTTTGAAGCAGATTTAAGAGTTAAAAGCATATTCAGCAGTGCTATTTTTACATTGCCAAGTAAGCATAAAACTCTGTTTTAACTTCTGAGGAAAAGTTGAGAGGATAGCTCATCTTCAATGGGAGAGGGAATGTCTGTCTCAAGAGACTGTGCTGCTTCATCTAAAGCCATCCAGAAAACACTGTGTGCCAATCAGTTCAGTTCCACTGAGTGCTAAAAGGATGCACAGGCAGGTTGATATTGCAAACTGAGGCTGAACCTGGCAGTTTGGAAGCTTGGCTTCCTTTCCTTGCCAAGTTTTCTCTAACCTTAGTTAGCTGTGCACTGCTTCACTAGTCCTTAGGTTTTGTCTTATTTTCATTATTGTTTTGAACAGGAGTGCTCACAGAGGAAGCTTCTAAGAAAACTTCTGAAATATTTAACTGGTAAAAATAATACATATTTCATTGTTTGACTTAACATTTGACCTACTGCAAATAAAACACACCTTTGTTTTCTGCAGATATATTATATCAACTATAAAGTCAGTTTGTCTAACATATGGCCATACCTTAGGCTTTGCTTTTGTGATTATATTTTCAATGCAATTTTCTAACAAGGTATTTAAATTACAGTTGTGAAGTTCCCAATCAGAAGTCAGGAATGTGTTTATTTTCAAGAATTCAGACAAATAGTGAAAGATAATCCAGAAGTAAAGATTTTGGAATAGCTAGCATAGAAAACAATCTTTAAATATTTTTTCTTAGAAAAAAAAATCACCTGTTCAAATAGATCATGATTATCTTCTGTTCAACAGTCTTAAAAGCAAATTTTTCATTTGGTGTAAATTGATGTGGCTTCACCAAAACCTGTATGTTTTGCAAGCTGGAGTTCTAACCCTTCATTATCCAAGTGACTTCTTAAAACAATTTTACAGCCCTGGTATTGTTCTGAACCATTATTTTCCATGTATACAGACTCTCAGAATTCTTCTAGCTTCCAGCCATTGTAATAGCTCCAATTTCATGACAGTTCTTCAAAATTGGATCCCAAATTACTCAAAAGCACAAAACGTACCATCTGACTTTTAGAATCTACACACAAAGTTCCATCCTGATTTATATATTTCTTAACTCCACTGCAGATAGCTGAGAGACAAGTCTGCTGTAGTTTGCACTAATATGGATGATCTCACCAGATCATTCACCTACAGATTCTTCAACAGCTTAAACAAGCACTGTCATGGTTTGTAGTCCTGTAAGAGGAACCATTCTGCTATCATCTTCACGCTTCACAGTTTTAAGTATTTCTATCTTTTGGGAAGTTCTTTGCTGTAGCAATAATAGATCTGTATCATTCAATAACACAGACAGTTCTATCCTGTGTATCTGAAGCCATCAATACTGTTTTCCTGGAATAAGGTTCTTGTTCATCACTTGCAGCTAAGTGGTTATACATGAAGTCTCTAAAGAGTGCCTCACAAACCCTCCAAAAAGGGACACATTTGAGATAAGCCTGAAAAAAGGGCAGGCTTTTCAAAAGCAGGGCTGTTGCAGGTAGAGCTGCAGAGGAACTTGCAGTGCTGCTGGCCTGTAGGCAGAGACAGATTGCTCTCATTTAGATAGCTCCTTGGGGCTTTCAAAATTATGCCATGGGCCATTCCATGGGTGTGAGTTATGAGCTGCAACTCTTTGAAGAGCAGCACTGAATTTCACCTCAATGTATAGGCTCTGCAGCCTGATATATATCATGTTGACAGAGTCACTTCTTTTCCATCAGAGCTCTGTTGTTCAAATGAGTGAATTCAGAACTTATCCAGATTAGCATCTGGGGCTAGTCCCTAATTTTCTGAATTTGGTAGGCATATCTAATGTAATTCAGATCAAGCTTTTATTCAGATTTCTATGCTTTTATTTTCTACACTTTCTTGTATTTTTATGTTTCAACCACAGAGTAAATTACCTATTGTAAAGAAAACCACTACTGATGGATTCATTACTTAGTTTGCAAAATTGACACTCAGTTCCAGCATATGAATATGCAGGACTAGATAGTGAACAAGCCTCAGCAGGGAGAAAAAAAGATGATGAGGAAGAAATTTTTACCTGATACATTATGCCAGCCTCATTCTGCATGTTTTAGTTTTTCACTCTAGCTCCTATTTTTTTAATCTCATATTTATTTTTCTTCCTCTTTGTACACTGATCATTCACAGTTTGTCTTTCATACAGATTATTGCAGTCACATTTTCCATCAAGCCATTGCCATTGGAATAACCAATGGTGATTTCTCTTACTAGAGCATGTTACAGTTAACAGTAGAAAACACCAAATAATGAACCCAAGCAACAAACAAGTTACCATCAGATTAGATCTCTGTTTTCTTCTGATCCAAAATGTCCCTTCAGATAACAACACCAAATAATGAACCCAAGCAACAAACAAGTTACCATCAGATTAGATCTCTGTTTTCTTCTGATCCAAAATGTCCCTTCAGATAACATTAGAGGTGTGTAAAGATTTCTCCAGGTGACCTTCAAGTCATTTAAAAAGTGAACCAATTATTTCTTCTAGCAATAACCCTTCATTAAGGATAAAATATGCTCTAATTTGATAGAAATCTTCAGTCAGAGAGATGCTGCAATTCATTCTGGACAACAGTAGTCACAGTTCCATTGACCCTTGCTAAATACAGACTTGGCACCAAGATTTCCCCAAGTGAAAAAGCAAAGGAGCTGCATTCATGTCTAGCTTGGCCTGCTGTGTGAGAAGTCATAAGAGAATGATGAGAGGATCAGAGGCACTTTGTAGCTTGGCTAATCCTGCAGGGAAATCAGTGAAAGACAGGCTGCACTCAGTACCATATTCCCAATCACCTCCCAAAAGGCCTTCCAGGAAAAGTGTGGAAGTGAATGTTTTTGCACAAGCACCACGGATATAGTGCAGAAATTTTCACATTCTGTAGCTTACTCCAAATCCCTAACAAATTTGGTCCTGCAACTGTCCAATCCTGCATCACTCCTGCAAGAAAAAGCCCACATTTGCATTCCTGGTTTTAAACAGCCTTAGGATGGTGTATCCACAAAGGCAAAAACAAGATTTGGGCTGTGCAAAGACAAGAAAGATCCTTTGCATCCTTCACCACTGCCAATCAGTCACATCCAGCAAAAAGAGGAAGTCTCAAATCCATCACTGTGTTTCAAAGTTTGTTTCCTCCCTCAATTTTTTGAGTTTCACTGGGCTTTGAAACAGCAAAGCCATACTTTGAGTTCCCACGTTGTTCACAGAAATTGAAAAGCCTGAAACACAACAGCAGGTGTTTAATATTCCAGGACATTTGGTTTGTGGGATGTATTACAAGCCAGATGCACTATTTTTCAGTATCTTGTCTCACCTTTTTGCTTCATTTCACATAGTACTTCACTGGGTATTACATCAGCCTTTTTCTCCTTTTCTTCTTTTGCAGTTTGGGGAACTGAGATAAAGCTAATTCAGAACATGTTCAGCTACCAGGATTGACTTTATGTTTATGTAGGCAACTTGCAACTACTGCTATTATTATAAATTATTTCTTCTGCTTTACCTTTTATGAAGTATTTACTTTTCAGCTACTAGATTAATATACCAGAGTAAGACTACACCAATTTTTACAAAATTAATAATTGGGGGACTCAGTGTAATATTATCTGGCTCCTGTGGAATTTTGTTAGCTGTTACATTTTTGCTATCAAGACCATAGTCTGATAAATGTTCCTTCCCCATCCCTACCCAAAACAGAAGGGGTTTTTTTGATTATTGCAACTGGTTCTCACCAGCACAATAAGAAGTTTCCCTTCCAAAATAATAAAAAAAATTCATTTAAATTAAAAGTCAACTAATACTTGCAAAAGCCCATAATTGCTAAATTCAAAATAGTAAAAATACAGTTCAGTGTGCAAAATAGATTCAAGCATACATGTTCCTGGAAGACTCTTGTATTCCTCCCATTTCTCCAATTTCTGTATATAACAACTAGACTCTGAAGTAGGACTAGAGCAAAACCACTTTGAGTGTACTTTAATACCCCTCAAAGAAATTTTGTCAGACACAACTTGTTAGTCAGTGTCCCCTCCTTGCAAATCAATAATAGAGTTGGCAGTATTCAAAGCACAAAAGGACTGGAAATTGGCTTTCTTGGCAAAATATGCTTCTGAGTCAGCCCTCAGCATCTCTTTTCAAGACAATGCTCCTCTGCTTCAAGTGCTGTATTCTGCCACTGCCAGAACAGCAGTGCTCTGCTCAATCCATCTCCTGCCACAGCATGTATTCAACTCCCACAGCTTCATCAGAACAAGATTTCCTTTTATTCATCTTGTAAAATGACTAATTTCCTTCTTCTGGATTTAGATATACTTTTTGTGACAAATACTAATTTGTAGACTACATGCTAAGCTTAATGATTTTGATTTCTTCATTTTCATGTTAGAGTCTGCTTCTCAGTTTCTAGAACAAGGTGGCTGGGTGAACCTTATTGACTCCAACTAAGCCTTATTTATAAACTAGGCTCTGAAAAGCAGGCAAGGTGAGCTGGACACTTCATCCATCACTTATTAACTCTAGAAAGCTGCTAAATAGCTAGATTGTAATATTTAGTTTACACATAAATTAATCTTTGCATTTCTCATTAGAAAGCATTGTCCATTCTTTTACCCTTCAAAGATATTTGTCACTGATTTTGAAGTTTGTCATACTTCTATATATAATCACTTCCTTTGGCAACTATCCTGTTGTTATTTCACTGGTTTGAACCTATTGGCCTGTTGTTCAGCCACCTTTTCTGACCCAGGTGAAGCAGTCTAATTTTTTCTTGTATCTGCTGAGACTTAAGCAGGTAATTAAAGAAAGTATATTTCCAACACAGTGGATTACCTCTGTTTCTTCCCCTTGTCTTGAATTCCATTCCTAGACACAGTCTTCCATTTCTCATCCATTCTCCCCACCTCAAGGGAGATTGTGGTTAAGCTGTACAGAGAATTGGCAGAGAATTTCAGGAGGTGGCCTGGCACTGGTCAGGGAGACCACAATGTACACAAGCCCCCTCCAGGAAAGTTTTGAGTGCCTTTGCAAGACACAAGTCACTTCTAACATGCATTTCTATTGCTTGGGTTAAAAACAATAGCTTCCTTTCCCTTGCAAGGTCATAGTGTTTTAAGCAGCTGTGATTTAGATTTAAAAGCTGTAATAATTTCTTCTTGCTGAGAGTCCAAAGACACACAGGCAGTTAATTTGGGTGACAAATTCAGATGGTGCAGATTTCAGATTCTATACATCTTGTCTGCAGTCTCCCTCGTTCTGGTTCAATAGTAGTTCACATGAGACTTCAGGCTTTTTACAATTTATGTTTCACTGCATTCCTCCCATGGACCCTGTAAGCTCTGCCAACCCAAGAGTTTCTGTTAATGAGACAGACAATTCATCTGCCATCCCATCCTCCTCAGTCCTTAGCTTCTCAACTGCAAATAAGAATGAAAATTATTCCTAAGCATTCTGCTTGACAGAGAGTAGGGGTTTTGTGAGATATGAGAACATACCAAGGCTTTTTTAGGAAACAGTAAGCCTTTCCACCTAATATTTGGCAGGATTTTCTCTCTCACCTTTCAAAAAGTCAAGATTTCCAAAGAATCTAATTTTTTTCACTAAATCTTTGTGTTCTCAAAGGAAAACAACTCTACACTTGTAGTTTTAATTGCTAATGTTCTTCACAACTTGCTATACAGAAGAAACAAAGGATTTAATTTTCTACACACTTGCAAGGAACCACTAAATTCTATCAGTGCCAATGGCAGAAGATCAAGATTTGAGACCCAGCACTCAACAATCATTATAAATTCAGCTGTCTAGTGGAATCTGCACTGAGACACAAGATAGGTGCTAAGCTTTCAGGGTTCATTTCTGAGAAAGGAACAGCATTCCTACACCAGAAACATACCTTATCTTGCATATTAAGTACTGGGGGAAGGGCAGGGAATACCATAGCTTACAGCTAGGTGCCTAAATCCAGGTCTCTGCAGTTTAAAAAAAAGAGTGCTACCAAAGTGTGATCAATAGATTGACAGCTTGACCATCAGATGAGCCATCATGTCCAATTGTAAGGATACTTAATTCAAAACAGGCTCTTCAGCCTAGCCAATAGGAATTCATTTCCTCAAAAGAAAATCAAAACATCCTGGATTTATAAACAGGTTAAGTGGTAGGTTTTCCACCCAGTTGGACCAAAACACCATTTTTGCTGCATGAAAGCAGTTGAACAACTGTATGTTCCAGTTCTGGGGCTAAGAGTTTTGATACACTAAATTAGTTGCCTGTTGCCTACTTTGACTTCCAACCAGCCCAAAGTTTCCACTTTTTTGAGCTGCATGTGTCATCTTGAATGGGATGGAGCCATTTCTTTCCACCTTAGTCTTCCTAACCAGATACAGGTAATTTCAAAGTAAAGTAAATCTCTCTCATACCAAACCTACAAAATGACATACATAATTACTCATTCTGACATATCTTTAATCAGTAGGTATCCATTCTTTCATTAACTAGTAGCATTGCTAAAAGTTATGTACTGAATATGCACCATTAACAAGCTGGAAAAAAAAAAAAAACCCTTTGCATAATTTTTGAAGCACACCAGCTGGTTACAAAACATTGTTTTTTTCCCATTCAACCTTGAGCAGAGTTAGAACTTGCTAGTTGTCATGGCAATAGAAGCATTCAGGTGGTAGGAAAGAGAAATTAGCAGATTCCAGTTGAAACTGCTCTGGCAGGGTTTGTTCTCAGGAAGATTTATACACCAGGCAAAGATTGATAGTATTTATATTTTGATGTAGTTGAATGTTTTGAAAAATCAGTCAGTATGATAAATGTGAGTTTCTTATTATCTGCTATAATTTTATCCAGCTGTCATTTGCCAGAATATGCCACTGACTGACTAAACATTTTTTTTTTAAGTTATTCTGGTAAAATAAATAGGAAGGAAATTAAGTATGATTTTATTTCAAAAACTCATAGCAAAAAAAATCAACAGAAAAATTGCCACATATAGCTCATTTTGCAGGAGGATTTTTGATATTATTCTGTAGGTATCAGAGTTAAACTTACTTTTTACAAGCAAAGCAGAGCAATACTGTTACTTCAGAAATTCTTTGGAGCTTTTAATAAACCCAGCTTGAAGCTATATTGGGATAACTTGCATCTGGCCTCTATTGTCAGAGTATTTAATTTAAAAAAATCCATGTGTGATCATATGCCAGTAGCCATTTGCTGGCTTGGGACATACATATTAATTTTTATTGTAGAAATTTGACTGTTTAAGTTTTCACTTTCACTGATATAAAACAATTAGAAGTAAGATGATTTAGGTGTGGGAGGTTTTTTTGGGGGGAGAGGGTGTTGTTATTTCTTTGGGTGTGTTTTATGTGTCTGAGAACAGGCAAGCAAGAAAAATTGCTCTTTTCAATGAAGACTTGAAAAAAAGTCCTCATGACAAACTCAACTACACCTGAGCAGTTCTTGACAGATACTTGCCTAGTGTATTCTTCACCATCCCCACTGATGGGGACTACACAGCCTTCCTAGGAAATGCTCTGCAGTGTTAACAATCCTTATAGCTGGGAAACTAATCTTAATATCTAAAATTTTCATGCTGTAGTTGCCATCCTTTTCTCTTACATGATGAATATGGAGATCAATGTGGTCTCTTCCTCTTTTCAGTAATCTTTAACATTTGATCACTGTTATTAAGTCTGTTCTCCGTGAGGATCCATTAAAAAAAAGCCCAAAAATTAAATTTATCTCAGGTCATGTGTTTGTGCCGCACACCAAATCACCTTGGATAACTCCACTGCTCTTTTATGGCTCAGCTGTGAAGAGAAGTTGAGGTTAAAAGCAAGGCCTCTTACAAGAAAAAAGCCATCTCATGGCTTTCATGAGTCAGCTGACAGGAAATAATTCTGATGGTTTCAGAACAGCAGCTATATATTAGTTTGTCTAAACAAAACAATCTAAGGCTTGCTACTGTTTCTCAAAGATGTTGTCTTGTAACCTACTCCTTCCTATTTCCCTTTTCCAAAGTAAATTTTTCATCTTTAAACTGCAGTGTGGTACACACCTGGAGATAACATTCAAATTTCTGTTAAGCTTAACTTAAAAATAGTACAAACTATTCTATACCCTTTACACCTTGATATTTTCCTTCCTCTTCTTAACAGCAGAATGACAGATTCAATTAAAGTGCTGTTAAGCCAGGCATAGCTCACCTTCTACTCTGCAGTTATTAATAGTATTGTAAAAAGCACAAAATTTCGCACTTGGCTTCACAGAACTGCCTTCCACTTTTTAGGTTTTGGGTGGGGTTTTTTATATTTCCTACTTGTCTACACTATTTTTAATTCTACTCTTGTCTTCTAATTTGCTTGCAGCCCTTCCCAGTTTGGAGTCAAGCAGTGAATGCTCTATAAAGGGCTCAGCAATTACACTTCCCATGCAGTGCTCAATTCTGCATATCTGGGACAACAGGGTTTGAATACTCATCTTTCTGCCATTAGATATAACCCCAGTTATGCTATGGAACAAGTAGAATGAAAAGGGAAATAATTTAATAATCATGAAAATAACACAGGCCTCTAATTCCAAAGGGAGTAGCATGATCACCCTTGAAAACAGGCTGCTCATATAGAAAATACAGTGTGCATTGTATGCTCTGACAGAAGGCATTTAATTCTCTGACCTTCATGAGCAAGCCCAGGAACAGCATTCTGTGATTTTATTTTTTTTGTCTTTATTTTATAGTAGTTGCACTTATTTCCAGCGTCACTGCAATACTTGGAAAACAAAATTGTCTAAGGCAGTTGGAGTAGATGGTCATTGTATGTCCCTTGCAACTGAAATAGTCTATTCTATTCTGTCTATTCTACTCTGCATCTGCACAATCAATCACATTACTGCTCCTTCAGGAAATGTTACCTTGGACTTGTATCTTGACTGTATTTTTATGTCATTTTAATGGGTGGCCTGGTATTAGTTTAGAACTGGTTACTGATGCGCTTGAAAAATTGTAAATTTTCTTTTTTTGGTCTAAGAATTCTGTATCAGACTTCTGGAATAGTACATGGGGGCAAGGGGGATCACACAGGAATTGTATCACAACATTAAAAAAAATTGCAATCTCTCCTGGGACATGGAAAAAAGAGGAATGCCACATAGAAGATTCCCAAAGCAAGTATTGAAACTGATAAAGATGTTCACCACTACTAGGTCATCCTTCTCATTCACACTTTAGAGAAAAAAAATCATGATTATTGGTGAATATTTCTGTATATTTTGAACACTGTGGGTTTGAAGCACTGGAGAAAAATAATGCAAGTTGACTCCTCAATTCCCTGTCTGTAATGGCTTAAGGGCAAAACCAAGGTTCTGGGTAAAAGCTGAAATAAAGGCACTGAAATTGACATTAAAGCACAGATACAGGGATATCCTCATGGATTTTAATACACTTCACTCAAATTGTCTCTGCTTTTTCCTCTGAGGGTAGAATTCAGACACTGTAAAATTCTACCACCATAGGAAACTCAAGAAAACGGCCCAGTTTCATTTGCTTGGTATCATATTATTTCAGTTCAGGGAGCAAGCAGGCTGAAGCTCTGGGAGCATCTTCAAGGCTGAATCATTTTAAAGAAATGCATTGCTTTACAATCAGGGAAATCAAATTAAATTCTGTATTCCTTCCATTGATATTGAGTCATAGTTCTCACAAACATTTTTTAAAAACTCAAACAAAACAACTAAGGCAGATATGTTGATATGTTTCCAATGAACTAAACATACAATCACATATGAACTGCACAAGTATCAGTTAACCACTGCCACTTCACATGGTTCAATCCATTAATAGGAACAACATAACTGACCTTCTATTCGGTGCTATATGGATTTTCACTTCCTTTCTTAATCGTTCTTCCTGTGTTTCCTGCTTATCACTGCTCTTTGGATCATTTTAGCTGCTTTGCTTAACTCTGAGCAAAATAACATAGCTCCTAGGTATACCTAGACAGTGTTATGGAGAACACTTAAATACTATTTGAATTTAAATGTTTGCTTTCATTGTTGTTGTGATTATACTGAAAATACATTGCTTTTTAACTAAAATATTATGGGCTTGGAATGCAGAGGAATACGGTTTCAAAATTCCAGTTCCTCCCTACTTTCATTTGTATTTCCTTAATATAAGTTCATTTTTTCACTTCCCTTTTTTTACAATGGTAAGTTCTCAATACAGGCAAGCTCATTTCTCTTCCATTGCAGAAAGATGTTAAGGACTGGTTATATTTCAGTTCATTCAAAAGGTAATAATGAACACTCACTCTAAGCATTTTTAGCCAGCTTATGATGTTTACTCCAGTGTCTTTTCATAAGGGCTCATTAGATTTTGAAGAATAATGATTAATTGCTGAATATAATGTATTTTTCCAACACTGAGAAATGTGTGGGTTATTGTATTCATGTTAAGCAAGTAATTTATTAATATGTCACTTGAAGTATCCACCATCCTCATTTACTATTACAGGGATCTAATCTACATGCATTTCCTTGCCAATGGCTGACCTGTTAATTGCAACATCAGCAAGGCTACAAGATTTATTGTTGGCCTATTCTAGAACAGCCTCATTTAAGGATGAATCTACAACAGTGACTGAAGAATTAATTAGAATGATTGTGCAGCTTATCCAACATTCTTCAACACAGTTAGGCCAAAATAATCAGAAAACATTTTTTATTTTTCAAAACTATTGCAGCTAGAACACAATTAATAACAACACATCCTCGTGCCTAAACATTATAATGTTCTCAGACAGTCATGCATTCAGCAAACACATTTCATGTGCAACATCAGCAAGCCTGTCAAGTGTTTAAAGCCATGTTTATGTGTATTTCACTATTGGAATTACTTGCAGAACTGGCTGAGCAGCTATAGGCATTAAGTACACACACATGCATACCCACACTATTTCTTTCTGCAGTACTGTCATGATGCTGTCACATACTGCTGTTCCTAGGATCACTTCTGTTCAAAGTTATAGGATATGAATTAATATATTTACCTGATCTCAGCCTCTGATGATCTGTTTACAAGCCTGTCTTTGACTTTTTTTCAGTTTTCCTTTTCTACCTGAACTTAATCCAAACAGGAAATTTGTAATTTATCAAAATTATTTGAAATATTAATATTTCAAAGGTTTTTAAAAGTTTTCCTTCAGCATGGGGTTGATCAGATGGTTGTATGGTTATATAATATGCTTCTCTTGAAATTCCTGTTACAGAACTGTTGTAGCTTTAATGGCCTACGGGTAAATAAAAGCCAAAGCCTACAGGGAGAGGGGAACATTTGACTGTAGAAACTCACCTAGCTGGAAATGTCACAGGAGTTTTTAGACCTGCCACTGTAACACATGAAGAAATGCTCATCTGCTGAAGGTTTATTATTCAAAACAAACCCTTCACATTCTTCACCTATGAAATGACATTGTGACTCCTTACAAACCTTGCCTAAAAATTCTTTATCAGAGAAGATTGAACTGTCCTTTTCATTTCCCCTACCAGCTGGGAGGTCTATGTGGTGATGAACCACATCAGAGAGCAGAGTGGATGGTACAGTAAGGCTTGGATAACAACAGATAAATTGGAGAGCTCTCCTTTCCACTACCTTGTCACAGATTGTCCGCTAGTGTTTTTCTCTTTCTCTTTCTGACATACCTACAAGTATAACATGTTAGTATAATTTAGCCTTACAAGGAGATGGTGAATGGTCACTAAATTACCAGTAGCCTTGACACTTTTGTACTTAATGAAAAGAATTCCTAGTCTTTACCTTTGTTCTTACTGTATTGGCAAAGAAATTGAGCCTGCATTTCTGTTGCTGACAGTCCCCATATTTTCTTAACTCCATATTGTCCTCCTGTTACTCTCACCAGTAATACATCCATAAAAATCTACATTCTGCATGAAGTTATTTACACTGAATCCCCAATATTGTAATTAATTTTCAAAAAAATCTTCCCATTATTTCCTGAGATATAGACTCATTCTTTAAAATGTCAAGTAAATGTGGACAAAATACTCAACTCAGAAGGCAAAACTTTGCTGTCAGTTATAAGACTGCAATAAAGACACAAAGGTTTCCTGAGAAGGCAAGAACCTGGGTCAGCTAACCTTTGTGAGAGTGAGGGGTGTCTTGAATCAAATTAAGATGATAAATTCTGCCACAGAGAAACTATTACTTATCAGAATTTTGTCATTATAAGGAAAATAGCGATTTTCTAATTTTCCATTCTCCTCCCACTTCTCAAATTTCTCACATCCAATTATTTTGTACTTAGTTGCCCTGAGATCTTAAGCACTTTGGCCCCAGATTGTGAACTAAATACAGTTTTTACAGCTTGCCCCACTTTTTGTCATTTGTGGTAAGTAGCATGAGAAAAGTATACAATGCTAGGGAATCACAAAATGTTTTTCATTTGTCTTGAGTGTTCGTTTGGGGTTTCCCCTCCAGCCCAAAAAATTCTATAATCTATTTTTTTGCCACTGCAGAAGCCACAACTCTTGTTAACATTCCACTGTTCTAACAAAAGGAAACCTCCTTGTTCTCCTTCACTGCCTGGTGACTTCTATCACATCTGTGCAAAGTGCAGGTTTTGTCTTCTCAGTCCTGAAATTATTCCACTAATCCAGCGCACCACCCCACTTCTTGCAGACATATCTATCTAGGGTTTTCATTCAACAAGGGGGGCCTAAGGAACAAAAATCTTAGGAGATTATTGTTCACATTAACCCTGTACATGCTGACATGAGAATGCTGTAAAATAGAGAGATAAATATAATACGGTTTTGCATTTTTGACATGGCACTTGCAATGTTTATGGACTTTTTAGTCTCAAACATTAACTGTATTTCAGTTCAATGTATCTTTCTCTTTAAACACAGTTCTGGAAAGTATTGGATTACTAATGTAATGAGTCATTTCTCCTGATCTGACATTATCAAATAAATATCAAAACAAATGTATAGTGTTGCAGAAACCCTTCTATTAAAACAAAATATCAGAAGTGGAAATATAATACAGCAAAGAGAAATGACCAGAAAGTTATAGTTTTCATAAGCTTTGCTAAATGTCCAAGCCAAATTACTTTTTTTATGGTGAGCAGAGAAATGGGCCTTGTGCAAATTCCTCATATCATTCGGGTCTCTCTTTTTCAGGAGCAAAGTTATAATTGTGTCATCATGACTCAGTGAAAATCCGTTTTCTCTAATATTGCCTTCAGTCCCTTGAAATAAAACCTTGTGAAAACCTCTAAGGACAATATTTCTGTAATGCAGAAGTTCATAATTTCCTGAAAATGTTATTTTTATAACCTGTGGAGCTGGGGTCTCAGAGATGCTGCTGGATCTTGAATGCACAGCACTAATCTGTTAATCCACAAATAGATATACAGCTGAACACTTTAATTCACAGTTCCCTAAGTGAGTAAGGAAACTATTAGATTTAATATGATTTATTTTAACTCTCCCAGATATTCATGTATGTTAAGACTGAAATTTACTTTTGTGAAAGCCCACATATTTTATAATTACTATCTTAAAAACGAAAATTATGAGAAAACATATCTCACACCAGCTGATTATTATGTTAAAAAGTCTTGGTCATTTAACATAACTACCCAATAGTGCATTTTAACTTTGGCATTCTGGAATTGCGTTGAAAATCTTTTGTAAAAAAAAAAAACCAAGCCAAAAACCCAAGGCATTTAGCTAATTCACTAGATGGCTTTTAGTACTGAATAAAGCTTCTTTTCTAGGCCAAAGCATTTTACTGTTGCAATAAAATATTTAACACTTGATACCAACTTTCCTCTCCCCAGTGGAAGTTTTTTATATTTTCAAAATATCTTTACTTTCTTAGCCACAAAAATAGAGCCAATAATATATTTCTGACTAATAGTATGATTCCAAAACTTTCAAACTTTCTTTTTCTCCACAAGGATTCTATTTTCTTCCACAAAGAAAGGTCCAGAGGAAAGACATTGTGACATTGTGATGATATCGTTAATGAGAAACACGTAGGTTGAGATCTGCTAGAAAGAAAAATGTGGCCAAACGATGCCAGAGGTACCTGATAAGAACAGGGCTGAGTGTACAGACTTTCACCAGCAGCAAGGAGCACCAGCCCAACCCCAAGGCTGTGCTATCCCAGAATCACACACACAATGGGGAGGACTGGAAGGCACCACTGGAGCCTGGTCCCACCTCCCTGCTGAGAAAGGTCCCCTGGAGTACGTTACTCTGGTTGTGTCCAGATGGGTTTGAATTTCTCCAAAGGAGATTCCACAACCTCAGTTATGTAACATGCTGCAAGAGAATCCATTACTTCTTGTATTTTAAAGAGTTGGTAGAAACAGAGAGAATCAGGCCTTTTTGCAGAATGCTTCTGAAGCTAAAGTTTTCAGTTTTAATCAGGTCAAAAAGAGAAGTAAAGCACTCAAGAATCAAGCAGAATGGAGGTATTTAAGAAACGATGAAGCTAGAAGCCATGACAAGACACGATCAGACTCAAGGTTACAGAGTAGAGTCCTCCCCTTAGAAAGAGGATGGTAAATTAAATGCATTTACTTAACACATTTGTAAAATGACAGCTATCTGATAATGACTACAAAATAAGTAACAGGAACAGTCCTATTCTGCTAAAGGATCTACTTTCAGAAAAGACACACAAAGACTTGCATCTAAAGCACAGGGAAAATTTAGCCTGAACAGGCTGTGTCGCATTTTACTATTTCTTCACATTGTAAGGTTTATTAGGATTTCAGCAATAAGTATATTTTCTTTCCTAATGGAACATAAAATTGTACTACTTAACTACATCTTTCACCAGATATTTATAGTGCACTAGTTGGTTTGTTTTCAAACAAAGTTGGAAACATTTTCAACGAAGTTCCTTTAAAATCAAGTTTTTGGGTTTCTTCTTCTGGAACTGGCTCCTGTAGTTCCCAGATCAGCTCTGCAGGTCAGAAGGGTCTGGTGCCAGCTGGTTTTGCACTGGGCTCATGCATAGCTTGGCACTTGCCTTTGTATGAGACATGAAGGTTAATGCTCCAACTTTCTGACTCAGGCTCAGGAGAGGCTCTGATCATGAGGCACTTTCAGGGCACACAGGTATTTTGAAAAAAAGGATAGGTTTGGGGTTGGGGTTTTTTTTCCAGTATGATGTCAGCATAAACTTTGCCTTATTGTGGTCTGACTGAGTTGTACTCTGGGAGACAAAACAGTGTTGCCCATTCAGGTCATTCAACGTCTGTCAAAAGCCAAGATAACCACACACACGAGTTCCTTCACCAAACAGTTTCCCTAAGAAAGCACTGTTTCTGCTCTCTAGGTTTAACACCCAGCATGGAAAGAATAGAAGTCAAAATCCCCAGAAATGTCAACATTTTGATTACTTTTCCAGCAAGGTCCAAGGATTTCTTCTACCATAAGTTGTCACACATTAGATTTTTCACCTGCAGGTTGATGTTGTTACCAGGTAGTGCCTTTTTTTTTTTTTTTTTTTGGCCAATGCTATTCTCGAGCTCTTCTTTTTTAATGTTTAGCCTTTATAACAAAGCACCCACACACCTAGAAATGCCTAACTTCATCCATTCTTGCATGACATTTGCCTTTACCATAGATATCTTTGTGGCTAATTATTCCCCTAAAGTTTATAATTTTACACCTTCCTCTTTCCTTTTATTTCCCTCATTATCTTTTTAAGTAGAGGTGTGTTTGCATCCCTGTTTCCTGAGAGCTATGAGCTATGAGCTGCCACAGCTGAGGGGTTGAGGTGGACTTGCATGAGCATTTTTGCCTGTGACTTGCTTTGGAAACGTGGCTTCCAATCTAATTTTTCAATTTTCTTCTAAAGCTAATGGAATATTATCTACCTTTTTTATGTACAACCTCTTCATTATAAACCTGCTCTTCCAAGTCAGCCAGTTACATCAAATACATGACATTGTTATGGATTGAGCAGCTATTCCAGCTTCCCTTATGTCCCTGCTTTTTGCTCTCACTGACTTTTTTTATACAGGCCTTCCCAGTGTACTCACTTTTAACAGCAGAAGATAAATCATCCTTTCCTGCACAATCAAGTATCAGAGACTGCAGTCATTCCAAGATGGATTTGCTCTACCTTTATAGCCTGTTCTTTAGCTACAATTGCTACTTAAGGTCACATTCTGATTTAGCTCTTTCACACAGATTGCTGAAATATTTCTCCATAACAGATACATTTTCTCATAATATTACTAAGTATCCTAAGAGAAAAATCAAAATGACATTAAGCATTGTTTTTATTGTTCATCAAGCCCTGTTATAATATCAGAAAAAATAATGCACCCTAAAATGTTTTGAGCATAATGAATTTATGCAAAGGATTCAGCAAAGGACCATGCAAATGCCAGGGCAAACAGGGCACCTACTGTGAGTGTCTGTGTAGGGAGCACAGGTCACAGAAAACAGCCCAAATTCTGGCTTTTACAGATGGTTCCTGCTGCCACCCAGGAACAAAGAATTCAGGCTCACAGGGACTTTGGAGAAAGGAGGTAGCAGGGGCATTAAGGACTCCATGTCACCTGAATGGAAACCTAAGGAGTGAGACCTGCTCACAGGGAAGAAAGGATGGCCTGGTATCAAATATTCACCATTTGGCTCTGGTTTGATAACACAGGTTGTACATACTACTATTATCCAACAACTGTCATCTTTGAATGTTTTCTATAGAGTCATAAATCTATTTTCATGGGATAATCTCTTTGCAGCATATAGTCTTTCAAATATATAGCATAAGTAAGATGTGCATTGCACCTTGTGAAATGCAGCTAAAACAGGAAGACAAAAATTCAACTGAAAGATAGTGAAATCACTGGTTACAAAAAAAAAAAAAAAGGGGAAAAAAAGAAAGTATGCAAATGGCAGCTGTTTCAGTCAGTAACAGTGGGTGATATTCTATGTTGCAGCAACTTGTTGGCAGATAATCACTCTGACAATAGCAGTGCAGAATTTACCCTACAATCAGGACTTCAGCAATCTACTTTAGATCATAACACATGATAATTTACAAATACAAAATCACTAGACCAAATGATCTTGTTTAATTGTCACCTTCCAACTCAGCTGTTCCACTCTCTGCTTTGTATTCCTAGTTGCATTTCTTTACTTGAATAGAAAACATTACATTTTTAAATTGCACTAGCCTTAAGAACCAAGGAGAAAGTGAGCCAAGTTTTCTTTTCCCTCAACACGTATTGGCAGGCTTATGAACAGTGTGTCAGGTACCAAGAATAAATCAGAACAGTTCCAATGAAGTTCATAATGTCTGATAATTCATATCCACTGAGGACCTGAATTGGATTACAAATCGCAGAGTCATTTCTGTCCTTAATTATAGTTATGCCACCTCACTGCACAATTAATTTCTACAGGTGGAGCTTAGGGTCTGAGCTTACAGAATATTTATGAAAGGTCATGATGCATAAAAAGGAGAGGATTTCACTTGGCTTTCCCTTCCATCTGAACATTCACTTCAAATATGAATGCTTGTTTTCTACTTTGTACTCTAGTAGTAGAATTTTTAGGAATCTTCTATTGAAAAAATGAGCATCAATCCTGGAAACCAAACCCTGCATGTGTTTAAGATGCAGCCGTGGCTTTCAATTGTTTTCAAATATATCTGTAAGCAAGAATCTCAAAACTGCCTTAAGAAACTCTAAATACTATATACTTCTGTAGACAAAAATTCCCATAAGAAGTTCCCTGACTAATATTAAAACTAGTGGAGTCTGAAAAGATGTTTTCTTGCTGGAATTGTACAGAACAATTGGAATCTTCAGGGAAAGCAAACACAGCTGCAGCATCTTGAATAAGTGCCGTGATTAAGTGTACTACCACAATTATGGTAATCCATGTTCAATTTGAACTCAGACTGAAACAAGTGAGTTGGAAGGCTGCTGGCATTACCAGAAATAATGTGTGTATTACAGGTGGAGAGGACGGAGAGCTTGCTCAAAGGGAGCCCAGCAAAAAAAGATCAAGGGAGCTCTGGGTTTCTGCTGGAAGGTTCAATATGTAGGAGAAAGACAGCTAAGGGAGCTAAACCAATGTGGCAATAACAACTAATGTTTATTACCTAAGAGCAATTTAACCTGGAAAACTGAAAGGTGCTTTAACTCCAGAAAATAATCTAATTTAGATGTGCAATGACTTGACTTCTCTATGATATAGAACTAAAAAATTTAGGAGGAAAATACCTTCTTGTGGTAATTCCAGTACAGCTTTTCTCACAAGTCATTCATGTACATCACTGAAACAATAATCTTTCTAAGAGGAGGGGCAAAGTTATTCCTTTTCTTTTTACAGCCACATATGGCAAGGACAGATATATGCAAAAAGAACAGATGGGGAAAAAAGAGGTATGAAAACATCACAATTTGCATCATATTTGGTAAATATGAAAATTTTGGCTTCCTCTCTCATCAGCTGGACCTTTTATTCACTATTTGTTCCTTTTATGAACCTAATTATGATGGGTTTCGTCAGACAGAAAATAGCACACTTTATCTCAGCTTGAAGTCACAAAATCGGGAGGTTTCTCTGAGCTTGCTATTTGATGCTGAGCAATTGCTTCATCCTTTTATTCTCCAAAATACCCAAACACAAGACAGAGATGCAAACATTTAGATACAAACTGTGGGCCCAAGAGATAAAAAGCACTTCCTAAAAGTAAAGTATTTTTACTGCTTATGTTCATGGAGCTGTTCTCTCGTATTTGGATCTTCCATAGTACTTTGGAGCCAATCAGACTTTGTGTCAGAATACACTAATGAGTATATGGGAAGATGATGGGTTAAAAACCCATACTGAAATACTGAAAATGCATCTTGACTGAGGAGAAATGTGTAGCAGTCCAGTTACTGCAGAGTGAAGGCCACTGTAAAGACTGTGAGCAGCAGGACACTTCCCCCAGCAGTAAACACTTTTAGCACAGAGACCTAGAGCTGCAATACCCTTATTTGAGCAGACTGAAGTGATGACTCAAATGTTCTCATGGTATCCACAACCCAGAAGGGAAGCCAGTTGATTAAGACCTCCATTCTTCATTCATGTCTGCCATTCTTTATTCTTTCATAGAATATTTTCTGTACACACTTTTGCTTGTGCTTCTTTTTCTTATTTATTCCAAAACACTTGGAGAATATGTGTATCTTGATTCAAATTCCTGAAATGCTCTGATGCAGCAATGTCAATTTTTAATTTGCTTTAGTAAAATAAAAATTTAAAAGCTGGAATAATTGAAATCAACTGGGTTAAGTGTTCCTAAATTTTTGTTGTGTACTTTAAAGAAAATCTGTTTTACAACCAGATAGATCACTGAAGTGGAATATACAGCAGATCAAACTCACTGGGGTATTTTATCTGCATTATTAAAACTTTGAATTGCTTGTGCATATGAAAGAAGTCAAACTTATCAGCAAATTCCAGGGGTTTGTGGGAGTTTGACAAAAGGAAAACATTTGGTAGGGTGTGTTAATTTCAGCAATGCTTCATTTCAAAAAAAGAAATCAAGGAAGAAGAATGGAAAAATCCTTGTGCTAAAGCTCTAAGTCACCCAAGCTAACTTCTTCAAAATGGAAAAAAGTTACTTTCAGTATAAATATACCAAATTGGAAAAATAATAATATCCTGAAAATAAATACATTTGCAAAAATGAATAGCATATAAACATATATTTTTAAAGAAGGTTAAAAACAAAGTGTAATTCTTTTAGTGTATCAAACTGAAAGACTTTGAGCACTTGTGGGGTTTATTTCATTCTGTAAAATGCATTGTTTTATTCAGTTTTGGAAAGTAGTAAATGGAAAGTAGAAAATAGTATTTTCTTCTCCAAAATAAAATTCCATTCCTGTTCAGGTCTAGTAATTAGCAATAATTATTTCCACATTAATTGGTGCATACTGCCTTTAAAATGTGCTGCTCAAATGCTTATTTCTGATTTGTATCTCATCAGCTAAAATATCCATATGGTTTGCTTTGGAAAGATACACTGAACTTGTTTTCAAAAATAATATGGGCCACCAGTTATTCACTCAGTCAATTTTCAGAAAGCTTTATGAATCAGAAACTGGCATTTCTTAAATTACTGGGTGCCTGACTTAGCACAATCTGTCATTGATTAAGAAACTAAAAAGTGGTGAAATCCCACTGGTGTTCTTTGGAACAGGCGCAGATGGCTCCCATCTCCCTGAATAAGTTTTATTTTGTTTTCCTTCTCTCAAAAGGGAAACTTGGTAACACTGTGACAAAAAACATACTACACAGAATAACAAGTTCAGGCACTTTATGAGAAACTGACACATTGTTTTAAAGGAGAATACCACTTTCTTGGGAATGGAAGTGTTTCTAGATTATAAAATGCCTGGGATGACAGCACACTATGTAGCAGACTATAAGTAGTCCTGAAATCTTTGAGTCCCTCACAGTTTTATCCTGCAGTTTTCTGCAGGAGATATCTCATACTTTCAATAACATAGATGAAAACCGGAGTTCCACAGGGCAATCATTGGGCTTCCCAGCAATTTGCTAACAACAGACATGGAAAAATCTCACAATCTTCAGTTCTATTCTAGTTTCAGAAAACTAAACTATGCTATGGTAGGCATAGCTCCAGTTCTATTTCACCATGAAAAACTGCATTTAGCAGGTTTTTTTAGCATTTTTTTAACATTGCTCTTCCTTACCCACTCAGTGAATCCCCTACTCACCTGTTATTTACGCCTGGGATTTCCTCTCCAATCTCCTTCCTCCAAATTTGCCTATCCAAATTCTCTGTGGCTCCAGCAGGTTCTGCTCATCCTTATTCTGTGTAGTGAGGGAAAATCTTTTGCATGGTTCAAGGGAAGGCAGAAGAGAGCTAGCACCTCTGTGTCATCAAAACTGCAGGCAGCTAACAAATGGTAGTCCCACTTTAGGGTGTGTTGGACAGAAGACTGCCCAGTAGGAGAAGGAAGTCCTGATTGTCCACTGAATTTCAAGGGAGCTGGATTTCAAAGAGAGAAAAAAAGAAATATTTCCTTTTCATGCAAGGTGTATGTATGTGAATAATTCTGGCCTGAAAAGAGCAGAAATGCACAGAGTTGTATCTGGTTTTCAGACCACAACATGGATTTCCTACAGTGGACCTGACTGTAAGAAAGAGCAACCATTAAACTGCATTATCTCAGATATGCAACTGTATTAGCAGCACCTCAACTAATGTTACACTTGCACCTAGGTTCAAGGATTTCCTACTTCAATTGTGATTAACTTCAGATTGACATGATTCTAACCAACGCTGAAGATAGTAATCAAAACTCACGGCTAGTCATGCATAAGGGTACTCTAGTAATTTAGTAATTCATAAGATAAAGCTCATTTGTTTATAAAGCTCAAAGTCATTATTAGCTACTAATAACTTTTCCTATGTATAATCAACTCTACTGTGGTAATTTGGGACTAGGGAAAATCTGAGGTGTCATTATACAGTAAAGCCTGTCAGAGAATTTAAATTATCCATACCATGACATTACTGTGTTATTCATTAACATACATTTTGATGAAATTGAGGTAATATGACAAAACTAGAATTTTAAATGGCTTTGACCAGATTATACAAAATGTTAAAAAAAAAAAAAAAAAAAAAAAGTAAAGGGAGAAAGTTAAATTGGCATTTTAAGCAGCCATTTCAAAAGAATTTCAAATTTCCTAAATGATGACCAGCAAACTACCTTTTGTGCACAAAGAGTCCCCCTTACCAGCTCAGGCCCTGTTATTTGCCCATAGTGCTGACCACAGATATTTACAGATATTTTTCCAAATCCCATCGCTTTTCTGTGTTGTTATCTAAATTTCTCATCAGAAAGAATAGCTGACGCTGTGCTCTTCATTCTGCTGTGGCAGGACTATCCCTGAAGAGACATACAATTAGCAACACACAGGATTTTTCACTGACCTACAAGATATTATTTCAGCGTACACCTAGAATTTGGCTGTAATACTTCTCCTTCTGTCTTCTAGCAAGTCATCAGCTGCTGAGAGTTTCAGGGGGTGGGTGTTGTTACCAGAATTGTTTGCCTTTCAAACTGCTACAGCCCATCTTCAAGGAGAACTTTAAAAAGCTGATCATAGCTGCAGCTGAAGCGATGCAGAAATGCCCCCAAGCGATCTGCAGGGCTCCTCTGTCAGCATCCTGAGTGCCAGCCCTCTGCAAAGAGACTGGCAACAAAGCTTGAGTCAACTCACACGAGTTCAGTGGGTAAAGCTCTCTGCACATGATGTTTATTGAGGGAATAAGCAGGATGGAAGTCCACATTTCAAAAGCAGATATATTCCATTAGGAGAGCTTTGTTCTGCTATAATTTTTGAGTGTACACGGCACAACTGCAGTTCTTCATTTCCACCCGGATGAAAACAAACCTAACTAACCAGAATGCAAGTATGTGCTGTTGAAATATTTTGTGGTTTAATCCATGTATTTAACCATGATTCACTGGGATATTTAAGGAATAAGGTACTTGTGAACTATTAGGAAGAAGATTGCTCATTTGTGCCAAATACACTGCAGAACACTACTGATCACGGTATCAATACCTAAGTCAAAGCTACCTTAACAAAAATTAACAGAGAATAGAAATTGCTCCTTAAGATAATAAATATTACAGAAGATTATATGGTTTCAGAAAAAAAAGGGGAAAAAAAAGATAAATCTTTACGAATAGACAGAGCAACAGGAAAATGGCAATCTAAGGTGGCAGTAGGAAACGTGAATTTCCTCCAGTCAGACATAGAAGATTGGTGTATATACAGAACTGGGGGCAAATAATACTGGGTGGGGGGGAAACAATTCAGTAAAAAGATATCTAGAAAAAAATACCTAAATATAAAGTATAAATACCTAAAAATAGGCAACAGAAATAAAAAATGGAAACCCCATTTCTAATTGAAACCTGTCTCATGTTTAACACTGCACTATACACACTGCAATTGAATTGTTATAATTATACATCTGAATATGTATATAATGGGGTAATCAGAGGCAAGTACTTTTCCAAAATTTTATAAATTGCAAATTTATAGTATATCAACAGATGTGCTGAGAGGTAGTTGGATATTTTTTTTTTTTAATGAAGTGATGCTGAAAATTAAAAAGAAGAATTAATGTATGATTTGCAGTCTTTATACTTAATTACATTGGCATTGGTTGATTATAACGGCTGTTTTAAAAGATTTACTAGATTTAGAAATGTTCATGTCCACAGTTTAATCCAAGCTCTCCAGAACTGCCCTTTATTTCTAATATAGAACATACTTCATGGAAATGTCATGGAATTTTTTGTTAGTTTTAATTTTATGGCAAGTATATAAACCCACTGCATTTCTGCATAAACCAAAATGGAATGCATTTTTGGATTCGCTGTATTTAAAAAAAAAAATCTGTTTCCCTTCATATTTAGGATATTTTATTCTATTCACAAACTCATTCTACATTTTATAATCTTATCCCACAGGTACAAATGTTTACATCAATAATTGGCTTGTATGATAAAAATGTGTAATGGTGCTTTTATAGCAGCACTGTAATAGCTTTGGAATTAATGATTAACTCAAGGCTAGGGAAGAGCAATTATTCAGCTGGATTTATTTGGAAGGAGCAAAATCTCCCTTACAATTGCTTTAACAAAACGATTGCTAGAAAAGAGAGAACATTAGAAAGAAGAAGGCAGTCTCAACAAGGATATTGTTTTTAAAGTGCCTTACAAAGAAATTGGTATATTTATCTTACAAAAGGCTTGAGAAGGGATTTGACTAGTGTGTGTAATTATCATCATCAGAAGAAAATGCAGGATATTTAATGATGCAGGGCTTCATGTGAGTCATTACAATAGTTATTTGTAACCTTTCTAAGGGTTAATGACTAAATCTTCTAATGACTTCAGGCCCCTTCTTCACCTAACCTGTCCTAGTAGAGGAAACCGTCCATATTACCCCCAAGAAAACTTAAAATTAAGGTCTTATCCATCAACACAAATATTATGTTATTTTTTCTACTAAAAGATCAGGTCACCAAATCTTAGGCCCAGTATTAGAATCAATAATATTTTATAAATATAAATGATCTCATGGCTTTTTATAAATTTAGCTTTACTTTTTCCTGTCTGAAGTAGCATAGAAAACACAGTAATTGGCAACTTCAGGAAAAAAAAAAAAAGCACCACTGTAGTAGATTTTAAGCGCATCTTGATAGAAATCAGTGTCAATTTGTCCATTGGACTATGCATGCATTAGCACACACCCTAGCTGTCCACATTAGTACAATGTGGTTTTGTGTCCTGGCCCAAATTCTTTCCCTGGTGTGTGCAATGCAGCGCAGAGCAGAGGTGCTCCTTCACCTGCACTTCCCATTTGCACTGCTTTTCTTGGTCTTCTCACAAAATAAAAGCCCCTAGTAGAACTCCTGTCCTAAACACAAGTGAATGCCTAATGAATTAAACAGAAACAACTGCAAATTACATTAAGCTGATTTTTCTCACATAAATGTGGTGCTTAAGCGCTCCATAAAGAAAAAACTCTGAACTCAAATTAAGAGATTTAATTCTGATTTGGAAAGACACCATATGTAAATGTTGATTACTCTTTGATTATGTTGATTTGGGAGGGGGGCTCATAACGAAGGCAGAACATTTTTTACTTAATGTGTCCCACTTTTCAAGGACTGCAGTAAGACAAGTGCAATCAAAACAGCAGATTCAGTTTACTCAGTCAGGAGCTATAAGCACAACTGCTTCTGATTTCCAAACTTGCCACAGTGAATCAGATTAAAGGCCCCGTGCTGTGAACAGCAAGGCAAGGACTGTGCCACAGCATCAAGGCTCCTCAGTTAAAAGGCTGACAGTCACTGAGGTTACTGAAACACAACAGAGAATTTTAATTGTGACAGTATTTTAAAGCAAGCTTGAGTTCAATGATACCAGTAAGTATGAAATTATATCACACTACAATTCATAGATCACCCAAGAGTCTTGTAGAACAATCATGTGACATTTTGAAAAATCTGGGGATTTATTTCATCACGCCATAAATTTCTGTAAGTATTGACATTCTTTAGAAGCATGAATATCCCTGATTTCAAAGTGGTAGGTTTGGTTCTAAATCACTTAGGTCCTGCTAAAAATCTCACTTTTTAGCAGAAGTTTCTCAAAAATGTTTTTCATGTTTTGGATAATTATTTCATCTAAAGAACACCTTTTCTTTTTTTAAAAAAGCATGTTTGATTTGCTAGTCATGAAGAAATTAAGAATATAGTTATTAAACTTTTGGCAGTTTTTAAACTCCCAAAATTGATTTCCACTGGCATGTTTAACGTCCTGTTTAACCCTAACAGAAAATTAATTAATTCCTTTAACAGCTCATTTCTACAGCTCCAAGTAACTCATAAACAGACACTAACGAAAATTTCTAAATGTTTCAATACAATCCCACTTTACTAAACTATTGCATTGTTGAAAACTACACTTGTGCAAGAAGTGACATGAATTCTGTTGATTTTGCACACACAAAAGGTTTGAGAGGTAAGTTCCACCTCTCTTCTCTGCAAAAATATACTTAAGCAGGGAATATGCCAATGGATCAAGAAATATCCTTTGATTTGGGTCTTCATTTTACCTAACAGGTAGCTTAACAGTTTTGTTATTAATCGGGTCTTAACGTAAACACTTTGAAGCTGTTGCTATTCAGTAATGCTCATTATAAATAGTCCCTGTAGGAAACACCAGCTTATTTCATTAAAACTCTTGCCTGCTGTTAATTGCTCCTCGAAAACATGAACAAATTAACTGTGTTTTAAGAGACAGTGGTGTAAATTTGTACACTTGTGTGTTTGATTGCTGAGGCCTAATGATTTTCCTGATAATCCTCTGCTGTTGCACTCAGTGTATGATAGTTGGCAGCACCAGCCTGCTTTAATCAATAGCAGTTGATGTTACACAGGTTACCAAAAGAAAATATGGTTTGAAAACCACAGTGTTCGTCATGCCAGCCAAGACACAATATCATTCTGGGTCATGAGTAATTAATTTTTAAGTCTTAATGAATCTTTTGTGTGAAAGAAATTATGCTTGCTAGCTGGGATGATTAATGTATATTAAATGAGCAAATTAAAAACTCCAGAATATTTTTACTATGACAGTGGCAAAAATAGAATATGTGACACCTTGAAGGTGAAATCAAGGGATTTCCATGATTCAAAGACACATGTGGCTTTGTATAAATTGTAATAACATTCAGTTAAAATAGTGTAATAAAGAGCATTTAATTTAAATGTCCTCAATCAGAATGTTAGTAAATATGCTCTATAGAGTAAAAGCTGCCTCCAGTACAATTTGCCCAGGAATGTATAAGCAAAAAGAAAATCACCTTTTTTTAAGATTAAGAAATGCTTACAACAAACATGATAAAAACTAAAGTTTTTTATTGTCTTCCTCACAATAAAACTATAGCATTATAAGACATTCCAGATAGTTATCTGGGCTTTATCACAGATGCCTGAAGTCCCTTGGAAAATCTGTGGCTGGAACCCAAAAATGAAAAGGAATTGAGTAAAGAATAATATGAGGGATATATTTATACGTCATTAAAGAAATCATTACTCTCTTTACTAGGACAACTGAACTTGAAGTTTTATTTTGTGTATTCAGCATTGCCCTCTAATTTTGGGGGAATGAACATTTCATATCCAGCTAGGCATCAAAAAATTGGCAGTGTCATTAATCCTTATTAGCCACTAGATCCCAAAAAAGCCCCCAAAAACTTAGTGGGTAACAAAAGAGAGGGATACTAAAAATGCTGATGGTAAGTAAACCCTATAGCATAGATAATGATTAATTTAATTACACAGTAATGTGTGTATTTCAGATAACAAGGTGATAAAGCTGCTTTTCTCTGTTCTTTTGTCTGTGTTCATTTCAATATTCCAGAATGTATAGTAAATGACATCATTTTGGCTGAAAGTTGTGTTTAAATAATTATATGATTTCCAGGCCCTGGATTTTCAACACACATAATCCTGCAAACTAAATCTATCCATAATCTGAGGAATATTTTTATAATACCTACTTAAGTTAAAATGTTTTCTTTAACCCTCCTGAAATTTTCCAATCATTTGTAATTTTTAATCCCCAACTCTATTATTTTTGCAGAGCAAACTGGAATTTCAGTCCCACTCTGAGCACTCCTGGTTATTCTTAGCACATGAATAAAATAACCAATATGGTGGAGGCCCAGTAGTTGCAAACGATGGCTAATAAAAATTATTCCCTCAAGAAGAGAAAGTCATTGATGATTGTTTGCTCTGCTATCAGCAACTTTATCACGCTTTTGTTAATTTGCTCAATCATGAGAATCTCTTTCTCCTCTGTAGAGTGAATGTTTTCCTAATTTGACATTTATCAGAACATCAGAACATAAAATACCAGAGAGACCAAAGGACTTAGAAAAATTTTAACAGAGGCTTAATAATTCTCTGAATTTCCTTGTGTAATCTTGATTTAAATGACAGGATCATGCTAAATACAGCCATGTATGCATAAGTATTTCTAGCAGACATGCACCTGTTAATTTGCAAACCCTAGAGTCTTTGAGACAGCCCTCTACTTGCTGAGTTAAGGAAACCTCAGGCTTTTTGCACTAGAAGGTGAAAAAAGCAAGTGAACAAAAGTAAATCAGGTAATTCTTGGTTATATGGTTTGTTTGCAGAACAAAAGCTTTTCTGCCGTTTAGCATATAGAGAAAACAGAAGTAACTTGATTTGTGGCAGTCAGAAGAGCCCTGTAGGGAGTAGGAAAATGAAAGGAAAATAATTTGGGGTAATATCTTTTTTTAAAAAAGGCATTCTGAGTATTTTGTTTACTTGCTTATTTACACTTTCCCTATTCCCCTTGAAACTGCAACTTTTCAGATGCTAGCAGTACAGATTTAATAATTCATCTGAGTCATAAATTTGACATTTTAGGTCTCCACCAGAGAGTGTAGCTTCTACACAAAATTAAAATATTTATCTCAAACCAGTGAAAATCGTCTTCTGCTTAATAGGAATTCAGCTATTCAAGAGTGTCTCCCACATTCACGGTGTGCATAAACAAGATACTCTGAGCCATCTGTAAAGATCCAACCACAATTCTAGTGGAGAGATATTGCAGAACTGTTGCAAAGTCTTGGTGGACTTGGTAGCAGTAGGTTAATGGTTGGAATCCATGATCTTAAGGGACTTTTCCAAACTAAATGATTCCATGATCCCATGAAAGCCATAAAAGGTGATGCTGTGACTCCAGCACATCCAGAATTAACTCAGCTTGTAAAGTGCAAAAATCTCTAATCCTTCCTCTCAAAATACCTTTCTGCAAACACCAGGCTCTCCAATCCTACACCACCATCATACTGTGAGGAAAACAAGGGAGTTTTCTGTAATAGAATGGAAATTAATGAAGGCGTGACAAATAGAAACCTACTCTGCAATCTTAGAGATCCTGCAAAGACTGAAGAAAACGCTGCCACTGCAGAAACTCAGAGCTATCACTTGACCACAAACTCAGTGGGGTTTACATGTTTTCTCCTTTTCCAGTGGAAAAGGAAGTGAATTAATTCCTGAAGATGAGCTGCATCAAAAAAAATCATGATGAACTTGACTCAGCAAGGGTTAAAGGAATGAAGGGAAATTGGTTTATATGTGCTGCACAGATTGAAGCAATACAACCTGACAAGGAAATGCAATTCTCTGGCTCTTTCACTGAATGAGCAGGTTTAGGGTATGTTTCACAGCTGCAAGAAAATTAATCTGCAGAAGAAACAAGCTTAGATCAGCCAGAAAGGACATCGAGGACAATATTCATACTATGTTTTCATGATAAACAGTCTGAAAATGTCAATGTTTTTTGTGTCAAAGAAGAACAACAAGAAATGGAACACACATAGAATTTCCAGGTCAGTTAAAAACCAAAACCTGGAAAAACATCAAAATACATTTTAAAATTCATCAGCATGTTTGAGGTAATATGTAGCCCAAGGAGACTTCTAGGATGATTCTATAACTGTCCAATTTGGAAGGTAATTTTATTGTTTGGATTTTATTGTTTGGATTACCAGAAGGAGCAAAATGGAATAATAGGTCTCCCACAGACCTTGTTATTTGGAAGCTCCAGAAAGTGAGACTGCAATTCAAGTCATGTGAGTATGGTCAGAAAGGCTTGGGACAGGACTTGGTGGTGGAGGTGCTGCAGCACTGTAGACCCCTGCACTGGGGAGCAGTGACAGGTATTTGCAGAGAAGGGTTCAGCTGGTCTGGAAAGTCACCATGTCTGGAGACTCACCATGGCTGTGAACTTGTTCCAAAACAAAAATGGCCAGCATTTTGGGAAAGGTCAAACAAGAGCTGCCAGGACACAATTACAGCCTTAGTACATAAGAAACAGAAATAGTTTAGGGTTTTTCAATGCCTAGGTTTTGCACTGTCTTTCATTTTTTATGCTTACAGTCAAAATTAGAGGCAAAACTTGCAAATTTTCAGTCCTTTGGGACTGCATTTCAAAATTCACTGCAATAAGTGCAGAACCTCTCAAGTCTGAATAATGAAAAAAATCAATAGATTCTCTCGATCCAGGGTAATTTAAAGATTAGTTTGACCAGAATGGCAACCAAATCTCCTTTTTTTTAATCCAGAAAAAAAGGCTTGATCTGCCTTACTACCTGGTAGAAATATTTCCTCAATATCAACTTTGCTGAAACCTAGCTGGAATGTAAAATACAACAAAAGGGGCATATTTACTGAAAAAGATACTACTTACCTTCAGCTTAGAGGTTAAGAGAGAGAATAGAACCTACACAGTATATTTAACAGTGATTTATGAGAGGCTATTTTTCTGATATCACTTGTTCACACCATCAATGTAAATGTTACATCACTTCTTATTGAAATGCATTTTTTTCCCAAGTCTTTAAAGGTCTTGAAAGTATGAGGGTTTTTTTGAATGTAGCATTGTAGAATGCAAGGATAATCAATTAATTTTCCTAAGATTCCAAGTATATTGGAATTCTATGTTATTAATGTTACTGGATCTTTCATAAAACTTTTAGAAAAAAACCAAAACTGTGGTACTGTATATTTGGGCACTTGTGGTAAGTTCCAAAATGCTACAATTAAAGAGTAATATATTTTTTGCTACTGTCATTATTCATTGTAATATTAGTAGTATTCTGTGTGAACTCAGCTAGACTAGAGCCATCAGTGTTAAAACTCTTGTTACAGCTTCCTGAACAGATTACAAGCGGCAACAAATTCAAATTATATTTCAATTTTCAACTATTTGTTATAATAAATAACATTAAAAATCTCACATCAGCTTCTTACCAGGTTCAAGAAGTAGATTAAAAGAAAGATTTGATCAGACACACAAACATAAATTATTGTATTATAATCCCATATGTATTATCATTTTATAATCCCTGAGCCTGAAAAACAAGGTTACCTTTTTTACATTAATTATAGAACTGCAACCCACACTATTGTAAATCATAATGCTTGGTCTTCTCTGTTAGAGTATGAATGACCAAAAAATTTTCTCAACAAAAAAGGACAAGAAGAGCAGAATTAATCTGGCCTTGATTTTTACAATTTAAAAAGAAAATATACTATAACTCATATGCCTGTAATTCCTGGCCTCCTGGTTTTAGAACATCAGGCATGGAGAGACTACTTTTAACCCAAGTTTCCAAAGACAGGCTGCACAAGGCACCTACAGATGCTGCCCCATTTTCCAGGCGGTCTTACTTTGATCAGCTGAGAAATCCAAATCCATGAATGGATTTTGCAATCACAGGTTTTCCAGAATAGAAGCCAACATTTAGTTTCCACAGAAAAGTTCTATGAGGGGGAACAAAGCTTTCTATTTCTAAAGTAATCCACTTGGACTGAAATTTACTGAATGAACAATATTCAAAGAGAAGGTACCAGACTAGTAAATTACTACGAAAAGACAAATATGCTGTGTCCTGCAATTAAAAAAAACAATCAATTTTTAATTGACATACTAATTACTTGAATGTATAAAGCCAGACACAATGCTTTAACCATGTTTATTTAATGTATTCATTTTACCTGTTACTTTAACCTTCAATGACTGTAAAAAGCCCCAAACCCAGAACTTTCTCTGCTAAAAAGACCACAAAATCTCTTTTTAAACAGAACTTTTCACATGTTCCAAAATGGATGGAACAAAGTAAACTCAGAATGTTTAAGAATTCCACATATAGCCTATGCTCTGCTTTTACTGAAAAGTGAGACCGATTTTTTTTTTTTACATCACATTAAATAAAAATAGTTTACCCTCTGCTATTGCAGAATTTAGCTGAACTGCACTAACAAAGAAGCACATGCTTACTCAAGGACACCCTGCACTGACAGAAAAAGCCACAACATTGAGATCTCAGTTAAAGCAGAGTAATTTCTTATAGTTCACATGGGTATATCTGTGATTAGACTTAGGCAACCAAGACCTAACTCTGACGTACTGACATCGATGGCAGCTTCTCACTGCCTGCTCCTTGTAACTTGTCAGAGTATAGGACATGCTTAATGACTTCAGTTAAAAAATCAATCACTTTTTCTGATGCATGTCACATATTTGTTATCATAAAGCATTGGTAAGTGTCATAGGAAGAGATATGTCTCCCAGAAAACTAGTGAAGCCTAAGAGAAGCTGAAAGCAGAAATTAATAAAACACTGAGGCACACTTTAGTGGGAAAGGTTAAACTCTGGTGAGTCTCTCACTGAAGAAATTGCTGTATCCACTAGTTTTACCTTGAAATTTGTGACTAAAAACATTTTGGTGACATCATGCAGTCTGAAATAAAAAAAAAACAACTAGTCTTGCATAAGGTACAGCAGACTAGGAGCTTGTCAGTATGAGTTGAAACAGCAGGTTCCATATCATTAACTCTCAGTTTATATTATGCTCCAGAGATTTCTAAACTAGCAAAATGGTGTGTATTACTGTGTAGGCAAAATAGGAAAGACAGATGTTGAACTGACCTCTTCTCACTGCAATCTAGTCCAATATACTAACAATTGCACTAGGGATGTCTCTAAAGGTGTACAGTGAACTCCAAATTAATAAAAATGAAAGGTGAATTCATGAAGATAATATCACCTGATTCACATTGCAAAAAGACTGTCAATTTCTTTGTGGGAAAATGTTTTGGGGGCCAATTAATAGTGACCAAAATCACTCTCCAGCATAAGCAAATTATTTCTGACCAATCCTAAAGAGGAAAAGAGAAAACAGAAGAGAAACTGATATTCTAATCCAACATCATTTAAATTATATGGGAAAGCTTAAGTGAGGGAGCTTCAATATTGAGAGACCTCAAGCAACATCATAAAAAAAGTGCAACTCTGCTGCAATTACCATAAGCATAATTAATGTAGTTTGAAACTTCTAGTGTCTGCAGGAATTTGAGTAGCCAAAACAGAAAAGCAGTTTAATTTTTAATGGTTAGTATTATGTTATGCTTTTAGGGTTGACTGGGCATGCATTTAGTGCTGACATTATAAAATTATTAAATTGGAACTTAAGAAAAACAAGGCACTGTGACTTCCAAATGAAATGGCAGAAAGAAAATGATGGATAAACAGGTCACACTAACAATTACTGGAGGAATTTACACAGCTATGGTCTTGTACTACCAGGGGCTCCATGCTAAGAATGTCAGATATTGAAAGCTCAGCAACAGCTCAGCAAGTACCTCAGATGAAGAGCTCACTTCTGCAGCAAATCTACTCAATGACATAAAATTAAAAAATGGCATCAAGTCCCCCAGAAACAGTAGTAAAGTTTGTTTGGATACAAACAGCCACATCTCTTCAATTCACTTTCCCTCTTCCCTTCAAAATTTTTTTTGATATTTCTCCGCTCAGTCTATCATCTTTACTGTTGCTTATCAATTTTTTAAGCTGAGAAGAATTTAATTGCAATGAAAATTAACTGTATTTTTAACTAAACTGAAGGAAAAATATATTTTCAGGAATTCTCTATTTTTCCATCTTTCTCGTCTTTTATGTAGAATAATATTTTTCACAACTTTGCAATAACCTCGGCTGTGGCATTATACTTAATCAACCTGAAGAAACAGTTGGTTTTGGCAATATTGATCAGAACATCCAAGGACAATTAAGCTTCTAGAGTTACCACTTAAAGCAATTATTGCTTTGCAAAGAGTCTAATGATCTATTAATCCTTTTTGTGAACCTTGCTATCTTGTCTTCATCTGTGCTAACACTCCACATAGCCTAGCAAAGCTACGTAAGAGTTGGAAATGTTTCTCTGGGGGTTAAACAATCAAAAGTCCTACATGATTGAGGTAATTGAACCTGTGTGTAATTTTAATGTTATGAAGGCACTAAGACTAGTTCTATGCCTGAAAGCTGTATGGCCTCTTATTTACACCATACAAGAGATTCCTCTTCTGTTAGAAATATGTGGAAAACAAATTGGCTTTTACAAATTCTCTGATTAGATCTAAACCAAGGCATTCTTAACCAAACAATATTGGCAATATGTGCTCAGGGGCACTGCATCATTCTAGCACTGTCACTGATGTTTCCCTCTTCTTTCAGAGCTGGGTGTTTGGAAGACTGCCCTCATCAGGGCTCTGCCATCTGGCACATACCACCTGGCATACCTGGGCTGCAATGGCTGAGAATCACTACCTTAATTAAACACATTTTATCTGCCTCACAGGGATGCCAACAGTAATGGACAGTGCTGGCAAGATAGATACTTGCACACACACTGCACACACACTCCCTCATGAGATCTGCAAGGCATTTGGAGAGCTTATAAATGCACAGGATGTGGCAGAAAGTAGTATTAAAATTTACACAGCACCCATTTCCTCCCAATTATTCTGATCTTAGCCTTTCTTTTTCTACCACTTGTCCTGCATCTCACAATTGTTCTATGGCAATAATTTACAAATCCCACCAGGACTTTGTATATGTTGCATATTCAAGCACATTGGAAGGTTTCTGTAATGACTCTGCACAGTATTAACTGCAAAAGACTGCAAGCCTCTGGCAAAATTTCAGCCGAAGCTGAGAAAGAAATATGCATTGGAGCTTTCAAACACAGAGTAACTGGAAAGTATTAACGGTCTGAAATGTGCTGGGTATTAAATGGAAAGGTAGATGATACATTAAAAAACAGAAAGATCTCAAAAAGATCTTCTTTCTAGAGTCCTTGAAAGATTTCTTTCTAGGATTTACTACATTGACTCAAATAGATTACCTATTACCTATTTTAGTACATTTAGGACAAAATAAATTTACAGGAGCTAAGAAAAAGATTAAAAGCCACTAGAAATTGAGCATAGCATAGAAGTGAGGGAGAACTAAGAAAACTTGCCCGAGTCAGTTCTGTGTCCCAGCAGTGACCAGTGAGGCAGAGCCATGGATGCTTGCCCAGATCACTGCAAAGCAGGAGCTCTCTGGAGCAGCAGGAAGTGCTCAAATGCAGAGGTGCTGAAGGAGGGGTCTGCACACTGAGATGCTGTACACTGCCAAGATGATAAGAACTAAGTGTTTGGTTCCACATAAGTTATCCCTGTTGGGAGGGGTGGGATAGTGGTATAAAAGAATGTTAAATAACCAGGAAGGGCAATTGAGACCTTTTGTTGTGCCGCTGGATAAGAAGGGGAAAACAGGAAGTCTTTATTTCTACTGGCAAATAGAGTTATGGATTATGGACTTTTCTTTGACCTACTCTTAACATTAAATTATCTCATAATTCAAAGCAAAATATCTACATAAAACCAGCACAAAAATATCTATCCTAGTTAAAGGGGAGAAAAGCAACATATACAACCTTTGGATCTGCAATACCTTATTCTAAAGCCAGACAATTAAGAAATCAGTAATCTTGCTGATAATTAACTATATGGTCCAAAATTAATATTTTTTATTATTATGGTCTTAAAACACAAACATAAGCAAAGCATTTCTTTCCAATCTAATCTTGTTCCTTCTTATTGCAAAAGTGGAAAGAATTTTGATTAAAAGAATTTGCCTTTTAAATCCTTTGGGTATCTTTCTTTGAATTATTTTCCTCTCTTCTTTTTAGCATGCCATTTTTCTTATTGAGACACAATATACAATGACTCACCAAACCATGTTCAGAGGAGGAATCCTAGGTGGCATAAAAGAAATAAAAGAGCTGCATTGAATAGACGGGAAAAGGAATCCACACCAATGATAATTATATGAAAGTTCATAAATCATTGTCAAGATCTCTCTGCTAGCACTCCACAAATATGACTGGCATCTCATTTAATAATCAAGGTTAAGTATTTCTGCATTTTTATTCTCCCTCAGAATTTTGCATCCAAGCCTGCAACCTTCCATGTTTGCAGTGTATATTTGTAGCAGAACAACATACCTGCCAAACACACAGTGCTCTAATTAATTACCTTGCCTAAAAAAAATGTTAAAACATGATCATTCAAAAAAACCCCAAAGAAACATTTAACAGAATCCTTAACTAATGAAAGCAATTCTTACTGGAACAAAAAAATGCAAGCACACAAATAATCCTGGCCAAAATTAAAACTGTGTTTGTAAAAACCCAAAGATTTGTGTTGAATTCTCCCAAAGCTGGATGTGCAAGTTTTTCCCCTGGTTAGATATTTGTAAATCTTGTCTGCCTGGCTCTTTGCTGTTCCCATTTCAGAATTGGAAATGGTCATGTGATTTACAGCGTAACAACTGCTCCCTGTCAGATGGACTGCACGGGGAAGTAGAGCTCTCTTAACTGCTCTATCACAGTCACTGCCCTCAAAAGCACCCATGATTTTGATGCCTGTGCTCCCAACTTTTAAAACCAGATAAGTTCTACTCCCAAAGAAAATTGCAGGGTATTTCCCCAGTAACTTCAGTGCCATCAATGTCCAGCAGCTTAGAAAGGCAGACCCTTCTATTACTGTCCCCTGATGTTTCTCATTTACCTGCCATTCCTCAAGACAGATGAATAACTACTAAACACCAGTGATGAGGAATAAACTCTTCTCTCCTCTTGGAATACTCTTGGCCAGTTAAAGGTGATGAATCAACTCTTTACAAACCTCCCCATATCCAAAACAATAGTCTGTACTCTTCCACAGCGTTCACTAAAGCATATGTATTCACACCATTTTTCATGGTAGACATATTTAGTAAAAAGCACATTTTTAGGAACATTTATTTCATAATGAGAAGATTTTTACTGTGCATTTATTTCTACAATTGGTAGTAAAGACATCCATATAAATCTCAGACAAAACCCTTGTCACTATTTCTATGCATCTATGAAAAAATATTGTTGGTTCCATTCTCTTTAGCATCTGTGCCAGCCACAGAGACAGTCAGTTTGCTAGATTTTGTATTAATCTTTTGGCTTTGTCATTTCAGAGGGAGGTGAAGCATCAATCCTGATGTGTTTAAATACCTTTAAATACCCATGCTATTGGGAACTGTGTGAGGAAAAGTTTGTTACATATGAAGAACCCATTGTGCTGCTTTAAGAATGCTAGAGTGAACTTCCCTACTAAATTAGAGTGCCTTTCAGTATTAGAATGACTACCAACCACTTACAAAAATAGATGTATACTTATTTCCATTTTAGAAGAATAGTAGTTCTATAGCAATTTGTTCATTTGAGAGCTTAATAGATAGAGATGAATATTAATTTTGCCTTTAACTCCACTTATCAAGAAAACCATACAACTTGTACCTAGTGACTTTGTTTCACATAAATTATCTGCAGAGAACATTAGAATATTGATTTTTTCTTCATCTCAATTTAAAAAATAACTATTGTTAATTGTCGAGAATGACTGGCAAAACAGAGCCCTTTATTAGTAGTGAGGATGAAGCTAATTATGCATCACGTGATTTGACATGAATAATTACTATTAGCACAATGAAAACTGCATCAGAAATCATCACATAGATATAGTATTCCATTTGTTTCATTTATTTTTTTAGTTACACTTGAGAATGAACATTAAAAAAGACAAGCCAGGAAGAGAAGGAAATGAACCTAAGGTTAACAAGAGCAATTTATTTCAAGAATGGAACGGTGATGATTGAAACAAAATAAGATATATTGCTTTACTTTATCTTGTTCCAGAAGATCAGTGCACAGGAAGGAGATTTCTGAAGAGGGAACAACCTACATTGTCACAGCTTCAGTTTAAACCAGGGCAATGGCTTAGGATTGCAATTGCAAATAAATTACAGTCATTAAGGCTCAGATCTCACAAAGGAAGCAAGAAATGCTTATATGATGTCTTGCAAATACTCTGAACAAACAAAAAACCCCAGCAATATGGCGAGGTGAATATAGAAAAGTAAAAGAGATGGATTTTGCACTCAAGTTGTTTCAAGATTGTTCCTAAAATCTTCTAAAACATAGCAGTGGTGACATAGAAGCAAATTAAGAAAACCCTTTAAGTGCTGCGGCTTGCAGGAAAATTACTGAAGAAATGGAATCTTTTTCCCACTTGAAAGAGAAATTCCTGCAGTTCTGCAGCTCAGTTGGTGTTCTAATTACACTTTGGCACAGTCATTCACAGTTAGTGCCCAGTATATGCTCAGTTACAGAGGGTAGCATGATTAGCTCTTCTGAGTGTGAAAATTTGTAATGATGCCAGTATTTAGATGTTTTGATCAGAACCAAAATTTAAGTTAACACCACTGCAAGATTTGCTGAATATCTCAATTTTTCTTGCAGTCATAGTCAGCCAGAAAAATACTATTTAACTACTCTCTTGTGACAGCCTGTTTCTCTACTGAAGAAAAATAGTGTAGCATCCACTGGTTTAATTTTCACTAAAAAAAAAAAACAAACTTATATTAAGAAACTTCACTTCTGTAAATGGACTGGAAAAATAACTCTTACAACTAAACTTTCTATTTTAGAGGACAAAGTATTCCAGTTCCAGATATGCTTAATGGCAACCATGAAGTACGGATCAATAAAACATAGTAACTGTCCATCAAAAATATGAAGATAAACCTAAGAGCTGTGCAGTGAAGCATGAAGAGACCTATCTTTTCTTCTTGAATGTCACTGAGAAAAATAAGTACTTCAAACCAGTAGAACAAATGGTTGAGGTTATGTAAGAGACTGACAAAACCAAATTGAATTGTCTTGTTTATATTAGTAGGCAGAGGTATGAAGATCCATTTAGAATTAGCTACATATTAGCATTTCACATATTAGGAGTTGGTGAATGTACAAAGATAAATACAGATAAGAAAAAGAAAATATAAGTAGGCTTCAAAACACGCCCACTGATTTTTTATAAAATACACAAACACTTCAAACAGTTCAATTTCAAATGGATCATGGGAAGGATTAGTTAGAAAAAGCTTGCTTTTGATCCTGCATGTTTCTGAAGAGTTAAGGGAAAAAACCCACAAACACCCCACTGCACCCAGCCCCCCAAACCTTGTCCAATAATCTGTTTATTATCAAGCAACCACTTACCACTTCTCTGCTGAGGTGTAGCAGGGTAGAGATGAGCAGCATAAACCATGGATTAACACCCTTTTTGCTCATAAAACAGAATAAAAGCATGTCTTATGTCCTCAAAGTGGGAGGGAAGAGCTGGGTTTCCACTAAACTGAGCTGTTCCTGAAATGGCCCACATTGCTAAAAGGTAAACAATTAATATAGAGACCCATTCAACCAACTCTCTAGTCCTGAACAAATTGAACATACAGCTAAGGCTATAACCATACCTTCAACTCTGTGAATTTTCTCTTTTTACCAGCAAGGGGAATTAAATGCTATAAAGTACAGTCAGCCTCAGCTCTAGAGAGCAGAGCTGATGGAGTGTCTCAGCTTTCCTCTGCTGGCCAGCTGTAATGGAAATGGGGTCAATGCCACAGGAGAACTGGGCCCTCCTCCTCTCAAATATCTGAAGTTCTTTTTCCTAATAGTTTGGGGTTTTTCCCCCTTGACTTTAATCTGTGATGATAAAAGTACAACAGAGCTCTGCAGCATTAATTCCATTTCAGCACAGCTTTTAAACCCTTCAGAGATTGGTGAATTTTTAGCTGTTGAGGGTAGCGGCCACAGTACCTGCTGAAATACTAATAGTAACTGCCATATTTTATCATGGTTTCAGGCTGGCAAGAAAGAACAGCAGGGGACTCAAAGAAGAGAATAACAAAAAAGCTCAAAAATGTAACAAAATTGTTGCACCTTTTTGTAAATTATATTTACTCAATAAGGACTCTTGTTCTCCTACTGCGTATTTAAACAAGGGTATTTGAAGAACCAATTAATGTGAGCCATGAATCATAAATTAGGAAACAATTATCTCTGACCCATACATCTACTGTCTTGTGAGGGCTTACAGAGCAAGAAATTCTAAAAGAATTTGTCCCTTGCGGGAATCCAAAGCTAGAAATGGAACCAGTTTAGAAAGATACACCGGAAAATCAGCATGCAATCTAATCCTTTAAATACACAATGCCTCTTCTTTTTTCTACTCTGTCCTTTCTGGAAATACACACGGTGACATTCTTCTGATATTTTTTGCTACTCTTTATATGAAATCAAACAGATCACTTAGATGGTACCCTCCTAGAGAGAACCACCAAGAGAATAAAAAAAAAAAAAAAAAAAAAAAAAAAAAAAAAAAAAAAAAAAAAACAAAAAAAAAAAAAAAAAAAAAAAAAAAAAAAAAAAAAAAAACACCATACTTCACTTAAATATCTTTACTTCACTGGGAATTGTTTCTAGTGGAGAAGTATTCTAAAAGTTCACTATACATAACCTTCAACTCTTCTCCCTCAGCCCCAAATGGTCTCCCAGTCAAATGCTTTATATCTCCTAAAAATTGTGCCCTTAGAAAACAAGACTATTTTAACTGAAAAGGAAATGATGAATAATTTAAAAATACAGTAACAAAGTTTCCATGGTAGTTGCACTGGCACACAACAGCACTGAAATTTCACTTGAGCGTTTTGATTTTTATATTAAGTTTACCTCTTTTCTATGTTTACTTTCCATGAACAATCTTGCTCTTTTAATGAATATTCATGAAGTGTGTGGGACTGCAGTTGAAATGTAGCCAACAGGCATTAGTCATTTACAGTTGGAAGGCAGTACCAGTGAAAACCACAGATGCATTCAGCCTGGCATTTTGTTTTTAACAATGGGCAAATGAGGAAGGAATGCATCCTTAGGTAAGAGTATAAGACAGAGATGCACTGATGATTGAATTCTGCTTGCATGACCTTTATACATTTGGTAACCATTCAGCCTTTGGACAGGAAGAGCAGTCCAATAAAGTTATAATTAACATTAGAAATTATTTGCGTAAGGTTTTTAGAATAACTTTACCACAAGATTCCACTTCTTCCCCCTCTGTGGAGGGTAAATGCAGTGGAAAATACGTGTTTACAATGTTTTTGTAAGCATTCAAATTATAGGTCTGGTGCTAGCAGTTTTGCATCCCCATAGAGAGACAACTCACTCGAATAAACTAAACAATCAACAATGTGCAACTTCAACAAATTGCCCACAGGCAAGCAGGGAGACCTAGAGTAATATTTGCATATGTTGCAAACTTTCAAATAGCTGAGATGTCCCAATTTTCACAGGTTTATGTTTTTAATAGGCTTGTGAATGACTTCCTACACTGTGTATAGCATTTTCAACTCTTAGGTTGCAGTGCTATGGTGGAATACGAAGTATTCAGGGGAATGCAAATGACTGAAATTACCCAGGTATACTTTATTTCTTCTAATGTATATTTATTTTAATTTAAAATGGGGAGAAAGAGAGAAAAACCTAATTTAAGATCTTTTGTGGGTCTTATTTTATCCCATGCTTTGTACCTTTACCAAATTCCATCCTCTCATCACCTTTTTAAAACAAAAAAAAAAATTTTAAATTTACACTTCCTGTACTGGACATGCAGCAACAAAAATCATGGACCTGAACAATGCAGGAGTAAGAACTAACATTACCTAGATATAAATTAAGTGTATATTATCCACTGCTCACTTTACTCTGCCCTAAAAAAAAGCTTTTGTAAGTTGATTTCTTTTCTTCTTAGTCCAGGTCAGGTTTATGCTGTTTGATCACCATAATTTAGGAGAGACTTAAAGAGACATCCTAAAGAGGAATTCTGTAATTGCTGCTTGCCAAGAAATCAATCAAATGATCGGTCTCCAAGTCTATCACTAACCTCATTAAACTAGTGAGAATTGAAGCTGTGACTTTCTCAATTCATTCCCTGGAGGCCACACTGAAGTCTCTCAGCGAGGAGCACTGAGTGCATCCCCAGATGTGCAGACTGTCACTGGCTCAGGACACAGATACTGTGGATCTTATATGGTCACAGAGATGAAAATGGCTATAGGGGTGCTTTAAAGACTTTATTTGCTGTAGTGTGTTGTGTAAAAATGGAGGGAACTTAAGCCAATGTCAGCTTCACCTTCCAGGCTCCCAGTCTTTATCTGACTCCCAGTTAATACCATAGGGATCCATCCTAATGACTAGCAAACAACTGCTGGGAGGTGCCCTGAATCAGTACAGCAAGAGGCAAACAGACTGGCAGGTGCCTGTGTTTAAAGCACAGGTGCTCTAGAAGATAAGAAAGCCCAAAGGAAGTGATAATAAGGAAGGTGATGCATGTAGCATATTGCAGCTGTGCTCTGCTCACCTGGCTGCTGCAAGCAGGCTCATAGTGAGGTTGCTACTCCCTCTCTCAGAGCTGGTGCAATTTTCTGGTCCCCTCCTGTTCTGTCCCACATGATCACATGGATATGAATTGACTTTAAAGTGTCACACATGGTGCCACACTTCCAATAGGAATAATAGAATTTATTTTCCAATAATAGCATTAAACTTACAAACTACAGAAGGAATTGTCAAAGAAATTGGTATATGCCAACACAATTCCAAAGACCAACTTTTCTGAATGGTATAAAACCAAATTCCTGCTATAATTATTGCAGCTCTCCAAACTAAGAGTTTTTCACACATGTTATAAAATATTTGTCTGCTCACCAGTTCCTAATCTTCTGAAAAAGTTCCCTAACCTCCAGAGTCTTAATAAATTCCAAGTTAGTGAGATTTGATTAAAGACTTTCTAGCATGAAAAAGGTTTCTTTTATTGTAATGATTGCATTCATTCAATATTACAGGCACTCACATACATCCAGCATATACTTAAGCTCTGCTTAAAACATACTTTACCCCTCAGGCCTCTCCTTCCCATAAATCAGCTTGTTCTCCACATTTCACAGCACCAAATAATGACTGAACAATGTTATCAAGAGTTGGAATTAGATATCAATTCACATCACTCAATGGAAGCATCTAAACAGCAGCCAGAGAAATATTACCATATTACCAACCTATGACATATACAATATATCATGAATCACATGGAAAATTCAAAGGTTTCAAGTATATACACCCTGCTGAACTCAATGTTTCAGAGAAGCACTCTTAAAAAGTAGTAAAATAGTTTGGTCTTCGATAGGAATATTTCCTACTTAGGAGAACTGTTGCCTGGAATGTACAGGCATTTCCTTTGGATGTGCTTAGAAAGATCACACTTTACCATATAGAAACGCTATATAAGAGAATCATCAGTGTTAATCCCACACAATGAAATGAACAAATTAAAGGAAAGTACAATCTGAGAGATTAATATTTTGCTGTTTAACTGGTCTAACTTAACCTGGGCATCAGTTCTGACCAGTCCAGCTGTGATATAATATTTCACAAGTGAAGGATATGGGCATAAGTTATTCCCCTATTTTTCCCCATACTGATAGAAGAGAGAGGCCCTTAGGAGAAGGCAAGGATTTAATTTCCCCAGCAAACATTCTTCAGGAGATTTTCAAAAGAAAAGCTACAATTTAAGGCTTAGTCTTAAGCATTAAAAATGAGTGGGGAGGTGTGTGTTACTGACTCTTTCTTATCCATTATTCAGTACTAATCAGCATATTTTGCTTTCTTGTTCAAAATCAATGTGGTAGGACAACTCTTTGCTTTATTTTTAATTAACTTAACAGTATGATTTTAAAAGTCTCTATTTCTCTTTCAAATAAAGATGCAATAACTCAGAAGTAACAAGAGAAAAATGTTCTATACATAACTGCAGCTGCAGGAATTATTTGGATTCAGATATCTTTACCACAGCTGAGGTAGAGGGTCACAGGCTGAGGTTTACCACCCAATGAAGCTAAAAACAGAACTCTCATGGATTTCACAGTATTAGGAATATAACTATAGTGAAAATTACTCTAAAATACTATCCAGAACAGTGTGGATCCCACTGACCTTACTGGCATTGATATTACTAAATTATTTTTTTTAATTATTATTTTATTTAGGAGTAGTCTTCCAAATTTGAGTCACAGGACATACTGCATTAAAAGAGGATACGTGAAAAAAGGTTCAAGAAGTGCAATCAGATATATTTGCATGAAAACCCAGAGCCCAGTTCCCAAATTATCCTAAAATATCCACTGGAGTTTAATTTAACACTGAAGTTACTCAAACCACAAAGAAACATCAGCTGCTCACTGTACAGGTCTCCAAAGACCTGAATACCTGAATGTAACTCAGTTTTAGTAGCATTACTCAGCAACTTTTCATGCATATGCTTAGCTTGAATTAATTTTCATAAGCTGTTCCTAGTGTGAATTCATTTTCATAATGCAGTTCCAAGGGATCTGAAAGGATTAGACATGCTTAGAAACATTTCTAAAATGTTAATTTCCTGGGTTTGTTCTTCTAATTTTTCACTGTACCACTACAAGGTATGTACCTATCTGGGGAAAAAATCTCAACAGATTTAAACAATTCCTCAACCTCTCCCTTGCTCCTTTTTCTCTACCCCATCATTATGGTTAAGGCACCCTCAAGAACCACATGCCAAGAAGATGAACATCTTTGGTCAAAACTGAAAAATTAACCTAGATTTCTCATATCACAGTTAGTTAGTAAAGTACCACATCAAGACAGGAAAACTTGGTTTCCTTAGGACAAAGTTCAGGTTTTCTATCAATCTCAAGGGGGTGAAAAGTGAGATTTAACCCCTACCAACAAAGACAGGAACATCTAGAAAGTGACCTGCGGATGCACACTGGGGGCTGCTCCCAGTGTGAAGGATGTGACTTTAGTCTGACCTTGATGTACAGACTTATTTTCTCTGGAAATCAGAATGTAGGTTTAAGAGGGGAGGAGATGGAGAACATGAACAGGTAGGGATCGAGTGCATTAGCTCTTGGAGTGCCACAGAGAGTTCAGGGCCTCAGAAGCCATGAAACACAGACAGGTTTCCCAGTCTGAGCAGTGTCTCCAACAGCTCTCAGACAGGCTACAGGTGATCTGGTACCTGAGCTCACCTTTGTCTGCTCAAGGAGCTGATGTGCCTCTCACTGCATCTAAAAGTGAATTTTTACAACACCCCACATCCCAGGGACTGTCTATTTTAAGAATAAATCTCAATGGAAATGAGAAAGGCTGAGATAAAGGGACAAAAGTGATGTGATTATATTAGAGAGCCAAGCCGTGATCTCTCCTGCTGAACCACCACCACCACTGCCAAGTTTTTGGTAAATGCTAAAGCAGACTAGATCTGGAACACAGGGCAGAGCTTCCACTGATGGAAGCTGGAAGTGCAGCAATGGCAGAAGAGAAGATATAGCCTTTGCTGAACAAAAGCATGTAGTAGTCTTTGAAATAATGGTATATAAAAGCAGTTAGTAAGTTACAGGAAAACTCATATAAATATATGATAGATTTCCCAAGGAAAAAGCCCTGTCCAAGCTATACATTACATTTCTACTCCTGCTTTACTTGTGTTTTTTTCAAAACAGTTAATTTGTCTTTGTCCTAAATGTTTACAGATACTGAGGATATTTTGTAAGATTTCAGATCGCTCCCCATCCAACATAAGCTTTATTTCCTAAAATAAGCATAACCAGAGAAACAGGTGGTTTAGGAAACAAATCAGAGCCAGTGCAATTACAGCAAGCCTTGACTTGCCTTCAGAATGTAGCCTTGATGTCTGCAAATCAGATTCTAATTTAAATCTCAGTGGGAAACTTAAGAATTAGAATGCTTATCACTACCATGGTGTTCTCTGTGTTATTTCATTTGGATTTTTACATGCAGCCTTAGAGTATAACTGGCTGAAAGTGTATAATAAATATATTACCACCATGTCTACGTTTATTTTGCTTTTTGCAGATTCTTGCAGATCTCTAACTTTACCCACGTAAATACACAGAAATCAAAGGGACTATTAAGGTGATAAAGGTTAAGCAGATGCTAATATGATTTACAAAATTTGAGCCCTAAAAAGCAAATGGTTTCAAATAGGAAGGCATAAACCCAGTCATCTCTGATTTCTATCTCCTCTGGTTTCTTTAAATTTTCTTTACTTTCACAATCTCCTTTTTGTAGCAGCACCCAGGTCTACAGCCTTTTGCCTCTTTTTCTTTTTACAAACCTGCTGATTAAAAAAGTGGTTAATTTAATATTACATGTAGAGAATCACAGTTGAACTTGTTTAATTTCTGTAACTGCCAAAACAGCTGCTGTGCAGGGTGTGTATGTCTGAGCAGTCATAGCTTCATTTAACAGAGAATATATGACCCTGTGCAAGACAGCTATTCATCATCTTGATGAATGACTGCCAAAGGAAATGTAGTACCTTGTGACCTCTCAGTGTCCAGCACCTATAACCTGCCTCATCAGCAGTCTGGAGTCAGTGCTATCACCAGTGACCAAGCTGGGCAAGCTGGATATGTCATCCTCCCCCTGTACAATCCCCAGTCCCAGCCAGTGACCCCTCACCATCAGTACCAAGCCATTTTTAGGTAAACTTTTCTCCAACTCCATGACCCTGTGATCCGAACCTTAACAAAACCAAGCTCTAATCACTTATCCTCAGTTTAATGATACTTCCCCACCTTAATGTAAAAGGCTGTTTTCAAGTGGCACATGCCAGCTTCAGGTCTTTGCTTAGTGTTAATAGCCTCTTTCTGAATTCACACCTTATTGTAGCTCATTTGTATTTGCAGTTCATGTGTTATGATATATATATATATTAAATGTTTGTACTACAATAAATCTATTCCAGACACTCTTTCTAGTACTAAAATTTAGCCTTTACTGGCACTTTTGAAACCACAGCAATAGCCTGAATCTCCTCTTCCCTTTACTGTGTCTCACTCAGCCACAGAAGTCACTGACCTAAGTGCTGGGGCTACCTGTCAGCATCAGTTCTTTTTGGAATCTATGGCTCTGAATTACATCCACCTCCCATGCACTGCCCTGCACTAATTTACACCAGCACTTCCTTAACTTCACTTCATCTGCCAGTAACATGAATTAAAAAATGCATCTCATCATTTTAATCTCTGCTTTCAACTTTTCAACTAGAAATAGAACATTTTCATCCACCTTAAAAGCAGTGCAGAAAATTCATAAACTAATCTTAATTATTTTCTAACTTGAGCACACTGTGTTTTATTATGGGAGATGGGAAAAATTAAACTCTCTTTTACTTTCATTTGAGAGACAGCATCCTACAGAGCACTGACATAATGCTCTGCCACTTCCAAAAAGAACACCATTTCAACCTGCTCTGTTCTGCTGCTTTTCTAGAAATCAAATAAAATTATTTCAGTCAGAGAAGGAGCACATGCTGTGACATTACATCTGAAAACAGTGTGCACATTTGCCAGCACTGAAAAGAGCGAGAGCTGAAATGCAGCAGAGGTGTTACACTGCAAAAACTCCTTTGAAGGCATTTGCCAAGGACCAAGCCTGAAAGCCTTTCCTTGACTTCCTGCAAGATTCTTACAACTGCATCAGCAGGCACACTGCTCCTGGAATATGCAGTCACAGGCTGGCCTGGCTTTTGGAATTATTCAATTCATAGTTCTCAGTGCAAGTGCCTATGCTTAGGCACTGCTTAGGGCTGTGGGAGTCAGCCCTGGAAACACAGAGTGTGAATTTTCTTCCCAGTAATGGCCCTCCCCAGTACCCTTAGGGTATAGATGAGTACACTGATATGGATTGTCACCACTTTCTCAGTTTGAGGGTGATCCCTCCTGTTCCCACACCAAACTCTAGTTCTCTATTTATTTGAAGAAGAGGGACAGGCTGAGCCTCTAGTAACAAACACACGACTAAAAATTATGTCGGGGTTTTATGGTCCAAGTCTAATATAAAAACATCCTAGATTGGGACTTAATTTACAGAATAGGCAAGATTCTTAAACAAATACATGACCACATGGACATTGGTGACTTTTTCTACTATGTCATCTTAGAATCTGCCAGTTTGGATGACGATAATATTTATTATTTCTTAAAATGTTGACTATACATTTTCATCCAGTATATTACTTAATTATCATATCTGGCATGAAAATATCTAGGTAGCTGCAGAATAAGCAAAGCATAATATGAAACCTGAAAACTCTCTTATGGAGTAATACATGTATTTTCTTTTTACTATTTCTGAGAAAAAAAATGGAGTTGACATGATGGTGGTTTAAATCAGAAATATCAATGCTGCATTATAAATTATTCTATCTCTCTTTGTACTTTATATTCATGTAGTCTTAAGCACTTGTGATTTCTCATCTCCAGGCATCTTAAGTGTGCTTGAGAACCAGAATAAATGCAAAGTCAGGAGCCTTCTTAACCTTAAGATGAAGGAAATTCCATTAAGTTCCTCATGACATTCTCTATTGTAATTTCAGCACATTTATGATAAGAATATGGAACTGCCTGTTTTCAATGACTCTTCAACCTGCTATCTACCGGCTTGCCTATCTCTTTAATAGTGCTTTGGATTTCAGAGGATAATACTGATAGTTTCTGAAATGAAACTATCTCAGTTTTTAAAAGATATCCTCAGACATTAATTTTAAATATGAAGTAGAACTATCCGTGTTTAGCTTAAAATTGATTTATGGGATTGGATTTAATGTGCTAATTTATCACATTACAGTGATTATCTAAGATGTGAATCTTCTTTTTAGAACACCTTGTTTCTATTTCTTCATAAAAATATTCCCTCTTTCATTTATCTGGATGTGAACACTATGTGACAGTAAATTACACACCACAAGTTATCACATACCATCACACCCCTCACCTTCAGATACAGAAAACTCTCTTACAATTAAATTAACAGAAATACATGTTAACAAATAAGGCAGGAATTTGGTTTTATGGGATTATGCTGGGCAGTATAACAAACCAGAGGATCCCAAGTATTTTAAGTATGCATTTCATACTCAACAAGATAACCAAATAATTTTCAAAAAAGGAAGTCCACTCTTTATTATTTAGGGTAAATGTCTTAAAGCAATTACTTGATTTTGGGTCACAAAATCCTAATAAAACTCAGTATGGTGTAACATTATTTAATTGGTTCATTTTAAAGATAATTATGAGCTAAAGGATACAGACAACCATCCAGTGGGATCTCCTAAATACCTAATCCTGTTTTCTACCTGTAAATATTTTCTCTCCATGTGGAACAGAAAAGGAGGGAAAAGAGTAGTTATATCTCAAAAATGTCACCTTACCTCAGCATAATTAAATTGGCAAAAATAAAAGAATACAAATGCAGCAATATGTGATATTAAAAGAGAAAAGCAAATTAATGCTTGCAGTGAATCCCACATGATCTAGATGTGTGCAAGGGATCAGGATATATGCCAGGATACTGATATCATATCACATCATACACAACATGGTCTAAGACGCCAGCCCAGGTATTAGTCCTTTGAACTTATTCCTAACACCATTTTTTTTAGGGCAAAGTAAACATAACTCTTGAAGACACAGAAACAGAACAGCTGAAAGTTATGCAACTAACACTCAAACTGTACATTGAAGAATTATAGTTTAAAATTTAAAATAACTCGTTCAACTCGTTTAGATTGTGCTCCGCCATGTGCATAAACGCAGAGCATCTAACATGTATTTTTGATTTAAAAATGCTGTCCCTAACCATTTGACACTGATATTTCATAAGGCTTCTTGGCTGCCAGCAATCACATCCATCTGTTATGCTGGCAGAGTGCTCAATCACAAGGTGTGTTGGATCTCTTCATTTTAGGCACCATTGCCAGAGACATACCAAACCCTTTGAACTGAGTGCAAATGCATTCAGAAAGTACCTGCTAAAGGCTTTTTGGATGGGGCAACAAACTTTGGGCAGAAAATAAAGAAAAGAGGAAAGAAAGTAATAGAGCTAAACAATGTAATAGCTCTAACAGCAGCCTTACCTTAGCTTGAAGAAGTGAGCAAACATTGAAAAGAGTCATTACCAACCAACAGCTATCATGCTAAGTGATACTTCCCATGAGACACATATTGGAGGCAATAGAACTATCTTCTATTTCTTCCACAGAGCTTAAAGACCACTTTCTGATTTCTCTTCCACATATGTGCATATATAGCTACACATACTTATAAATACGCATGCATTTACTAAACATATACATATGTATAGCAAATAGAAATATGCACACACAACAACAAAGATGTGCATGTTATATATACATATGTATGTGTATATATACATACATAATTTTTACTGACAAGCTCTCTGTGTTTCATTACAACTACTAAGGAGCAAAATCTACTTTGCTGTAAAGTCTTTTTGTTTTTCCCTGGGGGAGGATGTAGTTACTCAATGCTTCTGCACACCAAACACATTTTACTGCACAGTTACAAGGGAGAAAAGCCACACAAGAGAGTGTGGCTAATCCATTAAGACAAGTTCTGTATGTTCTAGAAAACCACGGCAGCTCCAACCTTGCTTTCTTTTGAAGGAGAATTAGGAAATGTCTTCACTTGGGCATCAGTTTTTCCAGCCATCGTTTTCTTGCTACTGACTAGTATATTGATTCAGAAGGATTTAAGCATGGAAATCTCACTGGAATTTGAGGGTTTTTTTCTCTGCAACTATCAAGAGATCCTTAAAATATTTTTTCAGCTATAAAATGTGGTATCTGCATGCCAAATAATTTTCAGACTATTTCCATTTACTCTACTAAACAAACTCAGCTGTGTCAGTCCTCAAGACTTCAGTAAAACAGTCTAAGAGACAATTTTGAAAAAAAAGTTCCTAAATTTTAGTTTTGTTTTTATTTATTCCTCTGCACACACTGCCTCCCAAAAAGAGTAAATTCACAGGAACAAAGCTCAGTATTTTCACAATCACTTACAAATACTCGGGCTTTGCTTTCCAGAGAAGTGGTGAGTGTGCATATCAGGAGAGCAAAGGAGCAGTGTTTGAACCCCTGCACTCAGCTCAGGAAGTGCTTTGCATTACCAGCTGTCACCAAGGGCTCAGCCCTGTGGGAAGAATCCTGTTCTGCCTGCTGCAATTCTCTCTCAGCTGTTTGGCCAGGGGCTGCACCAAGGAGCATCCTCATGCCAGCAACATTACAGTCTCCAGCAAGAACTGATCCAATTTGGCAAAAATAGGCTTCATCTCTTTGCTGACTGTGACCAGAAGAGATGAAAACAGTGAGGTCCCTACAAGTCAATGCCTTAAGTGCCACTCCACAGTACTTAACTGCAACTGCAGCACCAGTGGGATGTTCAGATACAAGCTTGTCAAAGATTAGGAGATTTTTTAGCAACCAAAAGTGCTTCATGGTATCAGCTACAGAAATTGTTGGAGGAAACTACAATATATAGTACTAGATGTCAAAATGACGGGGAAATGTGAGAATATTGATCAAACCAGAAGAAAAATAAAGGTCTGCAGTAGAACAAACTACTTTAGCTAAAGTAGTGAAACAGTAATAAATATTTCATTTTTAGTACTATTTTTGTGAGAGCAATTCCTTGAGGTTTCAACCATTTACTGATACTTTGTCATTTCTACTTACTTGAGGTATGTGCCACAGAATCTTCACTCAAGAAGCCCAAAGTATGAAAGCTGCAGTTTACTCACCAGAGAACAGTTCTTCATCTATAATTCTGCTGGTTTGTTGATCACTCTCGTTGTGAACTTCAAATTATATGGGTCTCTTCTTAGTCTGGAGGAAGACAAAACAATTCACCTCTTGTAAATGCATTCCTGATTTTTAAACACAAAAATAGGTATACAGCCTGGATTTGCTCTAAGAAACAATACAGTGTATCAAATTTAAATTCAGAACATGACTCCATCACTTTGACTACTGAAGTAATGTTTTCCAACAACAAGATTGTTTTACAAATATTGTACATTAATGCCAGTGTGAAATGATGTCAGTGTGTGGCTGTACAGTAACACTCTGCAACTGAAAAAAAATTAACTGTTTTTCTGCAGCGTGATAGTGAGAAATGAGGATTGATAGTAACTGAGTGACATCCAATTTCCTCAGACTTTAGACCTTCCGCCTGTCACATGCAGGGACACCGATTTCTTGTTTCCTTTTGTGTTTTATTTTCTTAAATATTGCTTTTCATCCCTAATTATAAAAGACTAGTTTTCCACACACATTTATATAAATTTCAATTTCAACTTCAATTCACTTATCAGATTCCTGTAATACTACAAAATGGTAACTATTAGACAAATTAATAAAATAATACAATTTCTAAACTGAGACTTTTTTTAAAATTTTAAGCTGATTTCACCTGTGGGAGATGAGCCTGTATCTGAATCGCAGATTGGCAGCTATATACATAGAATTTGATGTGGAAAAACTGAGATGTACAAGTCCCAGTTTCAATTTTTACGATGATAATGCTTTTGGCATCAGATCTTAAAACAATAAACATTACAGTACAGGTGAAAATTATCATAACCTGCACTAGTATATTTTCAAGGCTTTCATCATAGAAATGGGAAAGAAGGTAGCCTTGTAAGTTAGTCAGGGTGTTACATCCCACAATTAATCCCAAATTAATTATTTGCCTTCTTTTTTATTACATGAACAGTTCATTGAGAAGTAAAAATCTCTCCTCTTCCCAATTTCCACTTTTTCCTTCCAGTAGATCTTTCAAAAGTTACCTGTAGCATTATCAAGCACATGAAGTCATACCCATCTCTAGTGATATTTGTAGAACTGATATAGTTCTGGATCTGAGAGAACACCATCATTTCATATTGAAAAAAATCAATCAGGGAACTATTTATCCCAGAGCTTTTCATACTATTCTTGCTGTACCCCAGGCAAATTACATTCTTTGCAAAAGTAACTCATAGAATAATTTTCCCAGAAAGCAATCAATAAAAGCTCCCCTCATGCACTTCCATCTCCTTCTGCTTTCCTGAGGAATAAAGCCACTAGCTGAGCTGGCACCTTTGATAGATGATATAAGTGATTTTTTCTGAACATATTCCCTCTCTCTTAATCATATAAGTTGCAAAACTGTTATTCTGTAGACCCTATATATCACTGAAGTAGGTTCAACCTTTCAGTAATCCTGGAAACACAGCAACTGACTTCAATCCTGAATGAAAGCAAGCCAGCCCAGCTGGAAACCTAAAAATGTATGACAAAGTCACTGAATGTTCAGAAAGAGAAAAGAATTTTCACCAAAGTTAAAGAGTATTTTCTCTAAATGAATAAGAATTGTGTTATTTCTGCACAGCAAATACAGATGCAACAAATCCTCTTCAAGCTTTAGATTACATACATTTTTTCTTACTTAGTTTACAAATTGTAGTATGTATTTTTAAAATATTCTACATTAACATTAAATTATAAACCTATCAATTATTTTAAAATAAGGCATAGATACATGTACAATTATTTCCTTAGCATTATGTCAAATTATATAATTGATCTATTTCTAATCCTAAGTAATGATAAAGGCTTGCAATAGTAAGTAGTATTTTATCACTGGTTATGGTTAATGTACATTTTTGTTCTAAAGCAAGGATATATTTAAACTTGTCCTACTCCTTAGCATAAAATTGTAATGATTTTAATTTCACTTAGAAGTAAAACAAGAGCTAATTCAACTACAAGAAAAGCTAGCCTAGTTATATAAACCTTGGGATGAAACTTCACCTCAAATGAAACACTTGAAATGAAAATCAGCCCCTCAGACTTGCCTTTTTAGTGGGCCTAGAAGCAATACAGTAGCAGCTCATCCACTCAATCACTTCTGATTTCCAGAGCTTTTTTTCCAGAGGGATGTTTAAATGACATACCTAAATGTATTTTATGCCAAACAGTCCAAGTATTAACAGAACTGACTTTGGGTCTTATACCTAAGAATAATTACAGAAATCATTTCATCTGTCATGTGAAGAACCCAGAATAAAATGAGCTGTCACAAAGCATTGTGTCATGTCACCATACACATGCACACACACATTTTATACACAAAATATTGCAGCTGTTCACTTTCCCTCTTGCAGGGACACTGTCTAAGGTGGCAGCTTTCCTTGGGGAATATGCTATCATTAGATTTCCCATCTGGGCCTTCTCCATGGAGAGAGATTTTTCCTGTACTAGATTAAATCATGCTAATTTCAAACTGGAGGCAGTCACATCAAATTGATTTTTAGAAGCTGAAGAGAGGAAAAAAATGTTTGGTAGATGGTGTGAGAGGAAGCAGCAATGTAATACACATTCTCAAAATCATCCTTGCATACTCTGTATTTCAGAAGCCCTTGAGATTTGCATTGCTCTATTTACTTCAGTGAACATTTCAGCTCTAGTAATTCCCACTCTCATATCCACTGTCAGAGTATCACTGGTAGTGCTGGATTTCTGTGTTGTAAGCAGGACTATGGCTCCTTTTTGAACTTATGCAGTAATTTCTTCAAACAGAACCAAGCCTGCTCCAGCAAAAAGCATAAATATTACAAATAATAATAAAATATCTCTGACAATAGGAAAAATCATCTTAAGAGTTCCACTTCACTTATGGGAAAATGGAAAGGTCACCAGATGTTAGAAGACTGAACAAAGATTTGGGAATTTCACTCAGGAAAACACACAATTGTGTTTAGAAGTGTCAGATTCTGAGGTAAGAAGCGGTCAGGGATGCTGTCATTACTGGGAAGACACAGAGTGAGCTTCTCCTTGTCATGGACACACTACCAAACATTCCTAGAAAAGCAAGTGATGGGGGGAAGCAAGAGAAAAGGGGTTCTCTCTAAAATTCTGTGAGACTTTAAGATATTTGTTTCAGACAGTATGGCTGTGCTCATATAAAACATGAAAAAATCAGTCATTAAAGTATTTCTGAACAGTTCAAAATTACTGTCTCTTAACTGAGCTTATATAAACATGTGCATCATGCATTTGTGTGTTGATATGCATAGAGACTACATATTAGATCTCATTTTGCAGCTTGAAAAGCTACCATATAAAATATATTCTTCAGAAAACTTCAGGCTAGTTGTAATTGCTATTATGCAACTATCCATTGCTGTGTAGCTGCTGCAGTTTTAGGTGAGCTAAAAAGTTTAAAAAAACCGACCTTTTTAATTCTTCAGGAGAATATATATAGCATTTTTTTTTCCTTTGCTTTCCATAACATTCAAAATTCAAACAGGAAAAATGACAAATTAATTTTAAAAGAGTTTAAAATTAATCTCCTGCCTACTAAAGCACACAATATACCACCTTCCACATAACACAGTATCCAAGATAAACAATAGCTATTTCTCAAGCATCCAAACATACTTAACTATTAACCTCTAAAAAAAACCCAATAAAATTTTTTGCAATTTTTTGAAAAGCTATTCCTCCCTTAGGAAAGCTGGAAAACTTCTATTACCTGTTACCACTGACAAACAGGCCTGCCTGGCTTTAGAGTTGGGATCATAAACTTCATAAACTTTTCCTGTTGTTTGAACATCCCCATAGCCATGAAAAGGCTTCACAAACTCTACTAATTCCACTACATTACTCAAAGAAGTGGAAAATTCCAACACAATGGAATTATTTTGGTGGGAAAGGACAATTAGGCATTGATATTCAGAACAACATGGTCCTACAAATACAACAGCAATACTGATTAACATGTCAGGATATATAACTGGTCCCAACAAATAAATCTCTGAGGAATTTCTGGAATTTCCAAGTACACTAGTAAAATAAAGATAGATAGATAGATAGATAGATAGATAGATAGATAGATAGATAGATAGATAGATAGATAGATAGATAGATAGACAGACATTTCTGCAGTGTCTACTTAAATATATTTCATGCCTGAAAATCATTTTCAGGCATAAAGAGCAATTACAAACAACAGGTAATGGGAGTTTTAGGCGTAAGAAAACTCCCCAGGTAAATTTAATCTCATCTAACATCAGGCATCAAGCAACCAGGCAGCTCTGAAGGTTCCCATCACAGCAGTGGTGAGAGTCCCTCTGGGCAGTGACACATTCTGGCTGTGACTGGTACCTCAGAGGGGTGGAGTAGCACCTGGAGCAACTTAAAACCTCAGAGGTTGTCCTAAGCACTTAGTTCTGACTAGATGCCCTGCTGGTAGGAAGAGTAAACTAGGTGATAAATTCTTACTTTAAATTAATGTGAAGTCCTGGGTTAAGGTACTAAAAGGAGACAACAAAGCCATTAAATTCCCTCCTCTTATATCGCCTGTTATTTCAGACTGGTAAAGGAGAACAAAAGTATTTGAGAATTTTTGTACTTTTATCTCATAGTTCCATGATATTCTCTTCTGTCATGGAAGTGATATAGGAAACCCATGTGAAGGGAGCAGCAAGGGGAAAAGTGAGCATTATTAAGCAGAGAAGCAATGAGACATTTCAATGCAGAATATTTGAGAATTTAAGCACTGTACAGGTTCCCCATGTATCTCTCTCTTATCAGTATATATAGTTAGTTTTCCCACACTGTGTGATGATGAATTACATGAGACATCAAAGTATCACTTTTACTCTGGAATGATGACAATACAAAAAAGATTGCAAATTTCACTATAAATCAGAACTGTTAAAAATGTTCTCCAGATTCCTCATCCAACAGCGAACAGCAATCAGCTTCTGTAGGTGTTCACTGCCACCAATTTAAAGAATTCAGCATCCCTGACATTGAAAATGGCTGAAGATACTGACTTCTGTACAAATCCAGCAGAACGATGCCACAGTAACTCCAGTTAAAGATACCTGAAAGGAATAGCAGCTCCTGTCCTGTATTTATACCTCATATATTTAATAGTAAGGACAATACTTTAATTTTCATTATTAGATTCCAGAAGAGTAGAAATAAATTAAAAATTACTAAAATTAATTTTAGTCATTTTGATATAAACACATAAATTTAATTCCCAGAAATATATTACCAAAAGAAATATCAGTGTAGCTTCAGCTGATTGAGGTATGAACACTGATAAACAATTTTAAAATAAAATATAAAATTTATGGTAATTTATTCAAGTTCATATGAAAGCTGTGACAATCAATCACTGACATCTGAGCTTCCATAAAGTGTCAGCTAAGGATCTTCCTACTTATCTGCTAGGCTGAACACAGGTTTCAGTGTTTACCTTCTATATCTTAGTTCTGTGATAAGAACTATTACATATACAGGTATTCTTGCTGTTATCATTCTTATTGTATTTCATATCATCTGTATTTACATTTCACAATGCACCACACTGCATTTTTTGCAATACATACACTTACTAAGTTGCAATAAAACAGTTGCCCTTTTATCAAGTCCTAACATATTTGTATTCAGTAGAAACAACAAGTCCACACCACAGTGATGTTGATATAACTGGGCACTAATCAGGAAATGACATTTTGAAAACCACTGTGTTTTTAAATTGCATTCATGCAAAGAAAAGTCAACTAACCCACCTCCCTGCTTTGTTGGCTGTTTTAATCCACAGACCTGTCACAGGGAGAACTCAACTGCCAGAAACACTCAGTGTTCCAATCACTGCTAAGATTAAAATCAAAGAGAATGTCACCATTCCTTTGGTGACCTTCCTGGGCACAGGAAGAAGCAGGGTAGATTTTTTTTATTATTATTGTAAAAAAATCCTGTGAAATACACATGCAATTTGGAAACAGAATGTATTTATTTCTGCATTTTTTCTTTTTGCTTCTGGCTCTCAAAGCATTTTTCCTGCAAAAAATATTTTTAAAAACCCTAAAAACTAAAGAGCAGTGATGTTTCATGACACATTTCTTGGCAGGACAAAACATCTTCTTTCCTTGAAGGCCAAGGAACACCTTTTGAGTTTTAGGCCAAGATTTTCTCCATACAGTTGCTTTAGTTCCAAATAACCGGTTTGCAAAATAAAACATGGAGAATATTTAAAATACAAATTTTGTTTATTTCACACAGGTTTAGAGGTTAAGAAAACAAAAACCAGGAAAATCTTTATTAGGACCTTTTAGAACTCTAGTTGTTCTGACTTGGAATGAAAGTTGAAAACCAGACTGACAATTTCAGGCAAATTGATTTGGAGTGTTTTTAGTTCCTGCTGCTATTGAGTTTACAAAATTTAGGTTATCTCAGATATACTTGACTATGTTGGTGTTTAAAGGGAAAATCACATTGTTGATGTGCACCATTGTTGAGAGCAGAAAACCTAACCATTTTTATATGTATGTTAAATTGCCATGATTTTCAGTAAATTTCAATTGCAAAGATGCAATTAACCAAAACAGGTTTTTTTTCTCCCAGATAGTTCAGTACTTTAAAATCACATTTCTACCAAGTTTCATTAACTACTGGTTTGCAGCAGATATCAGATATTAAGTGCTGTAGAACTTGCATAAGAAATGTGTTTGTAACAGTTGTTCATTAAATTTCAATCTTGTTTTTCCCAGTATAATTTCATTGACTTTTCTCCATAAAATGTTTTGCCCATGAATGATAATTCTAGTTTTACTTAAATTCTACCTGAACTAGCAAACAGAAAGCTATGTCACATCTAAAAAGTATGGGGTTTTTTAATAAATAAAAGTCTAAAAGCATAAAATAGTAGGTCAAAATCAGCTTTCAGCTATATAGGCTTCATTAGCGTGCCAGGTGTCTTTTTGTGTGAAGTTTTTTGTGAGAGTAACAGTGTTCCTATATACCCACGTTCCTCAGGATAAAATGTTACTACTGCAGGCTATATCAAAGCTTTTCCAGCTGAAAGGGTGAACAAACAGAAATAAAGTTTCCTTCTGTCCAAGGAGCTGAGTTCCCAGACATAACAGCCCTCACTGCTCAAATGCCGAAAATATGAGTGCCTTGATGACTAATGGCTAATGACTAAGTCCCCACATTGCAACAGAAGTCACACAGGAAAAAGCTTGGCTTTTCCAGGAAGTCTCCTAAGTTTAGTCCAACCGGCAGAGACACTGCTATTTACTTTATGCTCAACCAAAACAGTAATTTAATGTTTCCCATACAGTTCAGTTTTCCAATATGTTGCAAAATTCTGAATACAAACCTCATTACTGCCTTATAGAATCAATTAAGAGAAAGCACAGGTTTGTAACAGCTGATTAGTAGACATTAGAATTCCTGGCACCTTGGAAAAAACTACTAATTCTTACTGTGCAATAGCAACTAAGAGATACACCATTGAGTACTAGCCTGTAGAAGTGAACTAACAAGACACTGAAAAGCCAAAAAACTGATTTTTGCAAAAAATTGGAGGCAACTGTGTTTTGGTTTAGTTGCAGTTTACTCCATATGGTCAAAACTGGCACAGTTTTGGTACAGTTTACAGAACACATCTGTTCCTTAGAATTCCTCAACAGGAATTCTTCCCCTTCCATATTCCTTTGAATATTTTTTTATTATTCCTCAGAAAATTAAATTTAATTAAGGCAGAAGCATTTAGAGTTCCTAGTTCAGGTATTATGTGCTGCTTTCAAAAAGCTACTTGCATATGCTAAGTGGAGTGCTAATAATAGACCAGTAAAATGCAAAGTTTGTTTCAAACTTTCTTTCTGTTAGTCTTGAGGAGAGCTATTAAATGTCAATTCAGTATCGCTTTTGATTTCCTTAGACCAGATTTAGCAGCTGAACTGAATGAAGCAAGGCACAAAGGAAGATATCCTCAACATAAGCCTCCCAGGCTTTTATGTTTAGATCAAAGGGTATTGATTTACAATTCTGAGGATGAAAACAGTGGTGAAGAAAGCAGGCAGCTTTAAGTAAAGTGCTGACATCAGTGACAGATCTGATTTTATCTATGAGTGCCATCAAATAAAAAGAAGGCAAATGGCCTTGTCAGAAACATGCTTTTCTTTCTCCACCCTACTTGTAACACTGGAACTATGTGAATGCAAGAAAAATGTAAAATAAAGCTACATGGGGAAAAACAAATAGACAAAAAACACAAACCCCAAACCGTTTATATGTCCCAGCTCAATCACAGAATGAATGCAAAGTGAGATGCTAGAGGATCACAGGAGAAACAGCAGTAGAAATAAGTGCAAGAAAAGTAGATCTCGGTTGTACAATACAGTGGGCTCTTACTCAAATCTAAACATAAACCCTTTGCTGCCTCAGCAATGAGGGGAACAGATACCCTTCCTTTTAAAGATGCAGTCCACAGCCAGGGCTCATCCAGTACTGAAAGCTCTGCAGATCACATCCATGCTTGCTTTTGTTTCAGGGTGAGTTGTTTTTTTAATCTTATAGCCGTTATTAGTGTTAGCATTCATAAGTGTCATTTTAACGGAAGAGATAGAAAAAGCTTTTTGAAGTAACGTGGATCTTTTTTAATGGTGATTATAACTTTTAATATTCATACAGGTGGAAATTCCTTTTTATTAGTCAGCTGATTTTCTGATTTTTCCTTTTTAAACCTCATTCAGGCAGCAAAAAAAATCATAATCTTAAATAAATTAATACTAAAGAAGAAGAAGACATAGGATACCACAAGCTTTACAAAGAGCTTCCATATGCTCAACTAGAATTCCAAAATGAATTTCAAAACAAGCTTGAGCTATGATTCCTGATGGAAAATATCAGGAGGAAATTAAGCACATCTTTCAGGAGGTTAATTCACTTTTCTCTCTGAGAAAAAGCAGAGGAAAGAATAGCTCAGAAGCTACCAGCTCCTGGTAGTAACATGGTTCATGACATACTATCACCTTGCTACATTTTATTGTGCTCTCAGCAGGATTCCTCCTGGTATTCCTCCAAACAAAAAGAAGCAACCAACAGTGTAAAGTTTCTGTAAAGTTTTCCCTGGAAGGTGGCAGAAGAAGGTAGAAAGTGTAATGCACAACAACATAGTGGGGGAGAAAGTGACTGTTCAACAGCCCTGCAATAGAGCTTTTATTTTCAGAAATGGCACTTGGACAATAAATAGAAATTCATTTAATTCGCTGCACTCAGTGCAATATCTAAACCTGGGTGTCAAATACTGCTCCATGGAAGTAAGAACTTTGGCAAAACAGTGTATTTCTTCACAGATCTAATACCAAATGGATATGGGGAGTACATATGACTAAACTCTGGAGTTCTTGGATGACAGTATTTCAGCCGGATGATCATATAATAGTATCGTCTTTCCTATTCCCCCTAAAGACAACAATAAAAGCATTCTTTTTCTTTTCATCACTGTGTCTGAAAAAAGCAAGTCTTTAATCAGGAAGTGGGTTTGCTGATGTTGTTATATGAACAGTGAGGCAAAAAAAAAGATTAGTTTTCATCCACAGGAATATTGTTTTTAGAGGTCAGAGTAATCAAGAGTAATGACTAAGAGTAACAAATGGATTAATGTTTTTGTTTCTTATCAATTCATATAAGCACGCTTTCACTCCTTGAACTTGGTAGTCACTTGTTTGTCAGTTGGCCTTTAGGGAGAACCAATTCATTGATAATTATATTTAACCTGACCAGGCACAGCGGGTGACACAGACATCGCCAGCTTTTTTATCTTTTTACAAATGGTTCTTTCTTTCTCAGAGGCATGGCTTCTTCAGCTTAAAAGAAAGAAGCAGCAGCCACGAAGATACTCTCTGGAGCAAACCTCTTATCAAGTATTTTGCTGAACCTAATAGAAATAATAATGCATAATTTCCCAAGCTACAATGCCCCACACCAGTTTAAACCTCTGAGTGAATGAAAGCAACTCAACAGCTATCTAAGGGTGAAATACACTATTGTCATAGACCAAAAAACTGCTCCACAGAGAGAACACAGGCAGAGGCAGGATATCTGAAATCCCCCTTAAAATCCAGGGCAACAGAGCTGCTTTAGGTACTGCATCACATTGCAGAGCCCATACAGTGCTACCGGACAGCTCTGCTGGCACTCCATTTTTTTTCCTCATATGAAAGCAGTCTTGTTCCTAAAGCCATAGTGTCTCTTGCCCCCCCTACAACCAGGGAGCATAAAGACTTGTGACCAACATTCTGTCTCAAGGCAAAATCACTCTGTGCACCTATCCTGGGGTAGGAGATAAAGAAATACAGAGAGCAATCTTCAGGAAAAAAAAAAACTATCACAGAAAATATATTAAATGCATGTAAGATCCAAGCATATAAAATTATATGGTTCCTTATCATATTTGAAACACTTTAGGAAATGAAAAAGAATGCATGATAGGTCATGGATAGGGCTCAGAAACTTTCAATTCTATCCCTCTCCTGTCACTGAATTTCCCTAAGCTGCATTTTTGGCCTCAGAATGAATGCATCAGCTTAAACTGGGACTGTTTACACATACTCTAGCAAGGAGGAACGCATATAAAGTAAGAGCAATGTATAGATGGAAGGGACGTCAATAAACAAATCAATTTTCTCTCAAAATATTGCAGCATCAGCAACCATCCAACAATATTTAATCCATTTTTTTGTAAAAATGAATTACTACACTGTGTATTGTTAAAATATTTCATGTAATTACTAAGAGTTATCTAAACATCACTTTGCACAATAGACTTCAGAGTAAAGTAGAGCCCAGTCTGATTCATGTGCAGACATAGGCAATAGAATTAATCCAATTTGTCAGGCAATAGGGAGTAGACAGAACAAGGAAGAAATGGAATCAATAAAAAAGAGGAACTTTCCTGTTACAAACACAGTATCTTAGGTAAATTTTAAGCTTTTTTTTTTTAACGTATATGTTCTTTTTCCTAATATGGAAGAAAATAGCCCTGGATTATAAAAATTGTGTTAATAAAATACATTATTTTTCGAAGCACTTGTGTATCAAAAGTGATATAAAAAGAGCAAAAAATATATAGAAAAGGATTTTGTTTTGTCTTTATCCATCAATTCCAATAAATTTCACAGTAATTTTTGTAAATATGGTTACACTGACCAATTGTTTCATGGCAGTTTCCCTCCAGAAAAATCAGAAATAAGAAACATGAGGCATTTCAGTAAATTCCCATGACTGTCCACAGCAGGAAGTGAGAAAGGGGATTGATCAATGTTTTTAATCAGACCCTGTCATGGTGCATTGTTACACTTGTTACAACAAATGTTAGGTAACTATGCTATTAAAGTAGGCTTTATTGCAATTTTACCATGCCAACATTATAGATTACAGATTATTCTTTTTGACAACATCAGAGACACATAAATGACACTTGTGATACCAAGAACAATCTATTTCACCACAGAAAACAACTACTGTCGAAAAAGGGACAACTGAAGAGAAACTAGCTATGACTACTGAGGAATGACTGAAGCTCAGAGAGGTGTACAGCTGCTAAAAGTTAATATACTTTATATACTGCAATTGTATTTCAAGAATAACCTCATTCTTAAGTGCACTTATTTATATCATCTACTTAGGTCAATAAATAGGAAGTTTAAGCTCAGCATGATTAAAAAGAAAAAAATAAACTTACAACAAAGTACGATCATAATCTGTATTCTCTTACAAACAATAAATATATAGCTATATTCTAATTTATAACTTATACAAAGAAACACCAAAGACTGGAAGATGCTGCAGAAAATTCTTTTTCAAAGACATATAGAATACTAATCATTTCATGGCAAGATAATAATAGCACCCATAAAATATTTAAATACACTAGTATCTATTGTAGAATAACATCCATAATAGGATTGGCATTAAAGTGACAAAAGCAAATGTAAAACAAAATAATTCATGCAAAGAATTTGAAATACTGTATTTGCCTGAAACTGCTGCACTATGCAGATCACATGAAATAATTTCTTGGTTAAGCTACAAATCTAATTCTTAAATTACCTATAAACCATTAGCCTGAATAATCTCAGGAGAATTTAATTACATATACAAAGTCAATTACTTATCCGTCATGTCAATTATACCGAATATAAAAACATTTAGTAGTAAATAACTTTCCATAAACAAAAATTTGCTACCATTAAAGAGATCAAGATTTGCTACTGTTACACACTGGGGCAAAGAAATAATTACAATGTGAAGATTCATCTCATCAGGACTCAGCAGCACACAGGCTTTGAATGTTTAACTCACAATGGGTCTGCAGGGCAACCCCAGCGATGCAATCAGAAATGGATCAGAATGTCTCCATGAATCACAAGCTGGGCTAGATTTCTCTGAAGCAAATGTAAGTAGTTAGGAAACCAGCATGTACTTGAGAAGAGGAACCAGCTGTCATCTGGCTTCAGGGTTGCAAAGGAACACTGCCTCTTTCCCATCACATAGCCCTTGTCCTGACTGACAAACCCACCCCTGAATTTAACCACGTTACATCCCATGAGAGCTGTAAAGGAATATTGAGCCACCTTCATTGCACAGATAACAAAAGCAACTTTTTTCCAGAATAATATTGTATGTGCTGCAAAGTGAGACTAAAATAAAAACCAGAACATCATTCCCTTTTAAATAGCAAATCAATCTAGTTTTCTAAATAAATATTTTAGTACAAGCAATGCCTAACTTCCTTATAGATAGAAACACTGAGGTCATCTACATGAACATGGATTTTCTAGGAGACTCTGTAAAACTTTGCAACAAGGAGTTAACATTGCCTTTAAAAAATATTTAACGTGATATAATCTTCCTATTTTTAGAGGAAAAAGGCAAGAATCTTCATCTGCAGATGCTGCACTGCTTTTATTTGTATTAACATGCCCCTAGTGAAGCAGAAAAAAATTCTAACCAATAATAAAGAAGGGAATTGCTAATGTATGAATGATGTTAATTAAACAGAGTATGAATGTACCGTGAGACCTAGTTGCAAGGAAGGGTAAGAGTAACCACCACAGTTTCTCTCCATTTCTACTTCTCTTTTGGAAAACAACCTCCCCATTTGCTAGCCCACTCTTCTATGTTATGGCTCTGACACTTTCATCTAGCAGCCTTGTTGTGCCTAAAACAAAATTCAATAGAAGATAAAAAGCAGTTATAATCACAAGTCTACAACATGGATATCCCTTAATTATAGTTACAGAAAGACAAGAGGTTGAAATACAAAAGAAAGATTATGAAATACATTAAAAAAAAAAACAACTCCTTATCCCAGAATGATTTTTAGCTTTTCTATTACCTTGCATGCAAGTCTGACTTGATGGAAACTAATGGTTCATGATAAAGCAATGAAAGCTATTTTCAAACTTTGGAAAACTTTAGTGCTGGGTTTTGTTCCCAGAACTCTTTTAATCTTCTCTACTTATATTTTCCCAGTAAAGCTGCACAGTTAGGCCACAATTTCACAAACTACTAAAGCATGTGTTAAATGCATTTTTTCAATCAATGCTTTATTCCATACTCAATCACCCTGATTTCAGAGTGACTCACACCAGAATTTTACCACTTTTACTTACAATTAACTTTCTCAAAGCATGACTGAGCCTTGTGTTCTTCCTGATTCCTCCAGCATCTTCTCAGGCTCTCCCTATTCAGTCTCCACACATCAAACGGATTCTGAATGATAACTGAAGCTTTTGCTCACCATACACCCAGTACTAAATTCTGCTTCAAAAAACAGCCAAAAATACTGCATGCTCAGTAACAATAAAATAATAAAACATCTGTGTTTTCTCCTGTAGCTATTGTCTTATATGAGCACATAAACTGAATGCTTTCTAAATTTCCAGAAGCAGTTGAATACACTTAATTGCTGTTTCCCTAAAGTGTTTTCCTGTTTCAGGAAATATTTCAGACCTTTGGAAGAAAATTAAGTGAAACCCTAGAACTGGACAAAAATTGATTCAATTCTATTCGTAAGTACATTATCTTTTAGTAGTTCAACAGCATATTCTATAGCTTATATTTAATTAAATCACCATCAATTACCTTACTTTCCTTTTTATCTGCATTTTAATGTAAGATTTTTTTCCCCCATCACTACAATTCTCAGCTCCAGCCTGCATTTAGTCAGATAATGGTTCCTCTTTCACACCCTTTGGAAAAAAAA
>VYXD01006830.1:915181-968636 GCA_013397195.1 Hylia prasina
CAAACCCACAAGCCCTATTTCTAATATCTGTGCATTACAACCTCTAGGCAAGAATATTCTCAAGTTGACATATAAAATTTCCTTGACTGTTTTTCAAGAGCTTTGAATGGTTTTTCTGTTACTGTAGCATTAAATCATGGCTTTGTGGAAAGAAACGTTATTAGATCAAACAATTAATATCTCTGTATGATCATTTGCTTCTAGCAATGATTTTTATTTGATTCATTAAATATAAGATTGAATTTTGGTACTATCCAGAATGATGTAATGACCAAGAAAAACTGGGGGGAAAATCAATCTAAAAATTAAATAAAAGGTTTCAGCAGAGAAAGAAGTAACTGTGAAGAAAAACAGTAAAAAAGGGGGATGCTTAGCACTTCACCGTTAAGAAAAAATTGTATCAGTGAAAAAAATCCCAATACTGTACTCTACAAACTGCACTCTAGAAACTCACTGCTGTGTAGAGCAAAGAGAAACCCACAAAGAGCACTCATACTGTAAGAGAGCACTCTTCTCCCTCTACAAGGTATCATTTACTGGCCTGGCCCAAGAGAAGATGAAGGTCTGAACTTAACTTATCCCAGAAAGGTAGAATTCATATTTCATTATAGTTTCCTATTAACTTGGTTTCTATACCTTATCACATATTAATCACTTCAAGATTAAAGTCAATTTATCACTACTGTATCAGCTATAAATAACTAAACAATGAGAAGTCCATCATATGTAATATAGGAAAAGCCCTTTGAATTTACTATGGACTCCTTGTAGAACACTTGTATCATCAGAATTTATTTTAATGGGAATTTCTTTGAAATAATAATTTAAAAAGCAATTTTTATTAATTACTATTGTACATTAAAATGAAGTTCTAGGAAACTGAAGATAAAAGATATAAAAGGTTCAGACTTTAATGAAAAACTCATCTTTACATAATTCTGATGTCCTAAATACAGCTCTATTTGAATTAATTTCATAACTAATTTGCAGGTCAGTCTACCTGTTTCCTCTTACTATAAACACCCACAACCTCACAGCACACAGGCATGAACCATGGCCCTTTGTTATCTGGTGAACTAATTAGCTGTAATTATGAAATTTCCACTGTCTACAGGCTCCAGGTATTTAAAAGTCAACCTTTGCAGTCCTTTTGTGTAACACAGTATTTTCCAAAGAATAGAGAAGAAGCACATGAGGTATAATTTCAGTTTTGAATATACTTCTGAAATTATTGTGATGCTTACTTAAGACCTGTTTATACATGTGTACATATACATGGAATACAATATATATATATATCACTAAAGAAGCATGGTTTGTGGGGTTCATTTTCTTAAGGGCTCATTCAGGTGACTTGCATTTCTTCAGATTTTTTAGGAAGAGGTGGTGACTATATATTCTGAAAGGTAGGTAACTGACCCAGGGACTGATGTTTCTGTCTCAGGTTTCCCTGAATATTCTTTCCATTGCTGGCACTGCCAGTGGAACTCTGCACCCTGCACAACATTCCTGCTTGACTCTGATGTCCTGAGTCATCACAAAGATGGTGTTCTGTCTTTGAATATCAGAACCTGCATCCCCACACAAAGGAGAAACCTGGCCATCATTCTCATGTGAACGTCAAAACTGTCCCCCTTGCTCCCTCACTACATCAGCACAGAACAGTGGGAAAGCCCTGAGAGGAACTCAGCAGTGGATACTGTCCCATCTGTCTAAGGATCAGATGGCAGAAAGAGACATGGGCACTGTAGAGAACTCAGTGAATTTGCGCCGGCCATTTCACATCAGTGCAGATATTTGAAAATTGCAGTAGCCTAAGATTTCACATACACATTAACTGTGTATGTAAAAAACTCGGTAATGCTAAGCAAAGCCGTCACTTTCTGAAAGCATCTGGAAGACAAAAGTTCCTACTTGTTGTAGAGTTGGTTGGAATTTTGCCCCACCATGACACTGAGGTTAAGTTTCCTTGATCTATGAGTGTCTTTATACAAGCTTCAAGTAGAAGTACAAGGGCTTTAATTGTCACCCCGTTCAATGTATCATTATCTATAAAAGCCATTTGTGTCCCATGCTTGGGAAAATAAGGAAGTCTAATAATCTTTTGGAGCAGATTCCACTGATCAGGCAGATAGTAAAAGAAATTACTCATAAAATCTTACATGCCTGCAAAAAAAAACAAGAAGTGGACACTTAAAGGAACCTAGTAATACTAAAATAGATATGTCTCTATCTAGACTGTATTACGACTTCTACTTATCTAAAATTTGTAACTGTTCATTGTCACCTGGGATAATTAAAATACCCTCCCACCAAAACTGCATTCAGCTCACTGGCTTTACTGATTTCAAGGACCTTTGGCAAAAGCCTGGGTTGCTCCTGTGTGCAGTAAGAGAGATCCCATTATGGAGGATGCAGGCTGTATTTCTTGCAGGGTGATACATATGTCCAGAAATTTTGAGGTGTTGCATAAACATCCATAAATTAAACCTCAGTATTATGCTGTGTCAGAAATTCAGTGTTTTCTCATTTGTAAACTGAGGTATTGTGTAGGCCTATTCCCTTCATATCATTGAGATTTCTGCTGCACAAAGAAAACCACAACACTAGTCCTGTCTCCTCAGCTACAAAAATGAATGGATTTGATCCAGCAATTAGTTCTAAAATGACAAAGGACATGTAAGAAAACTTGAGTGTGGAAAATTGTGCTAGGATTCAACAGAGCAAGTAAAATGAAATGCCTGATGTGCACGGAGACAGCAGCTGAGCTGCAGGGCAGACACAAGGCATGGTAAGGTCGTGCTGGTTTAGGTACAATTCAGTGAATACACATGAACTTTAGTGTCCCCCTGTCATCTTACTCCTCCTACATCCCTGGAGTATTTCTTTGTCCAAGTATTTGGGGAGCTGACCTTAACAGAAAGTGTGAGCTGAGGCTGTCACGTGGATTAGCCAGAGGGACAGAAATCCTTTTCTGACACATCTGAAAAAAAGCTATTGCTGGTCCTGCACAACATTTCATAAAGAATGCAGGGCACAGCTCTCCTAGCAGATCACCAGTCTATCTTCCTGATAACTCTGACCTCTTAATCAAATCCTCTCTTATATTTCAGCACACTTTCTCTCCCACACATCCCTCTGATCCTGAAGTCATACTTAAAATCAATTGAGATTCTAATCACACAGATAGCAAAAAAGGAGAAAGTTACAAAGTCACATTTCTTTCATTAAAGGAGCAACAATTAACTACTTTTGCAAATACAAAGATTTTTCTATTTATAAAGGAAAAAAACAAAGCACAGTAGTACATATTCATTTGTACACTTCTGTACTACCAAGTCAGCCCATTTGAAATCACCCAGCTTTCCATCCCTTTCCCCATACACAATCAAACAAACTCTGGCTACATTAGTAAATACTGTTAATATAGAAAATAATTTATTCTCAGCTGGTAAATCATGAATTCAGATTCAGCCTAAGGCACATTTCTCATAGCAGAAATGCAGCCTCTGGGAAAGAGGGCATTTATAATATCCAGATTCTGAGGTACAGTAGCATAAATGATGATGCTACAGTAACTTCAGAAATAACTCTATTAATTGAATCTTAAAATTTCAAAGTCAAGTAGGACATATTAGTCATATATACATGCTCATAGTATTGAGATGGTTCATATCTGCCATCCTGCCATGCTTCTGACAAATTGCACAGGGAAAATTTGAACTTTCTTTAATCAGATTGAAATTGCATAAAAGTAACCCCATGTTACCTGGCTCCTATCTCCTGTTACCATGGTTTATATTATCCTTCCACATTCTCAAGAGAACTGAACTTTCTATGAAGATTAATGCTACACTCACTTCACTGCACATTAATGTAGAAGATATTATTATTACTTTGAGCCCCAGGAATTCCACTGGCAAATGGTATTAAATCCATGCATTGTCTCTCCAGATATCCTGACATGTTGGCCTTAGTCCTGCTGTAAATTCAGCCATGGCTGATAGCAGGACTTCAGCCAGAACTTTGATTGAAGCATCCACTTAAAAAAATTATATACATATATATATAGCTTGGAAATACATACCAATGCAAAACTATAATTGCTTTTTCCTATGCCATCCTATTGGTTTCTATGGGAACACTAGAGAAGCTGCCAAGTTTCACTTTGAAATATTAATATTTTTAAAGAATTGTAAGACCTTCATATATTGACATATTAATTATATTCTTTAATGTAATGTGTTCATGTGTAAAAATGTATCTTTCACAGCACTAATATTTGTAGAGATTTACCTCTACTTTTTAAGGGAAATATCCTTGAAACTGCTCTAAGGAAAATTTACAGGATAAGAAAAAGATATTTCTTATATACTCCCTATGTCTTCTTGCCCAAATAAATAAGGAAACACTGAGAAATTTCAATGTTCTGTGGTGTCACCATTCTTTAGAATTAAATGAATACAGTCTGTGCAGAGACTTAACAGGCTCCCTCCAACGGCAGATTTACTTCAGTACTTATCAAACTTAACTTCCCCTTCAAACACCAGAAGATTTTGGGTTAGGAAAGGGAAATAAGCACAAGTTGCTCAGATCTGAAAACTGTACAGAGGCTTTCCTTCTCAGGTGCATCCCTAACTGGTATTGTAGTAATTACATATACAGATTGGAATTATACATATCAATTTTGGTGCAGAAGTTAAGAGAACAATGGAGAAAGGAGAGTGTTCATGAAGACTGCCCATAAACCTTTAAAATTTTTGGAAAGCAGGATCTTATTCAGCAGCCCATCAGACAGCAAAATGCTTGGCATGAAAAATCTGTCTCTCTGGATCTGAAGGTGCACTGATGGTATTAAATTCCACAGCTCTGCATATTCCAAACATAACACCTGAAGTAGCAAAGGTAGAAATTAGGAAACGTGCCAAGGAGAATCTACAATCTAAAGGTCCTGTTTAACTTTATATTTAATATTAGAGCAAGAAGCAAGACTTGGGGTATTTACTATTTCTGTGACGTTTTATATGGGTATCAATAATTTAATGGTATTAATATTCTGATCCCATACTATTGATTCCCAGTGTTAGAGTCAAGGTTCCTTTCCTGAGAATTCCCAAAGGAACAGAGGCAGGCAACATGCAAACACAGGGAAGGGGATGAGATTGATCAAAGTGATGCAACTGAACACAGGCACTTACTACATATATTAAGACCAACAACATTTTTTTAAAAAAAATTTATAATATTTTAAATAAATGTCATGAAGGCTTTACTTACTACAACCCTCTTCTTCAAAAATGTGCTTTTATCATATTTTTTATATGGTGAAACTCTTTCTGTTACAGGAAATGTAACCCTGCAGAGCTCTATGTAGGTAAAAAACCTGCAGATAAAGCAGCCCTTTGGGAAAAAAATGCCCTGTCAATCATATCTTTGTCATAGTCATCTCCTCCATTCTGAGAAGATCTGCTTCTTCATAGTCATGCCAGTTTCAAGATGCCTGTTTGATGGATGCACTCAACTTGGACTAAAGAAGTCTGATTTGTTAAAGCTGGGGTTGGATCCTAAAGGCTTCTCATAAGATTTTAGGATTCTAAACTAAATGTCAAATGAGAAGTGGGGCTTATTTTGATAATTTTCACATTTTAAGTCAATACAAATTGAATAAAAAATAGCACTATGGAGCAAGAAGCTACTTTTTTATTCTTGCTTCTCATAACATCTTAGATTTTGCACCCAAAATATATCAGAACTACACTATTTCCCTTGAAATATTGTTTTTATTCTGTTTGATTTTAGAAAGGATGAACTTGAACTTATTCACTTTGTGTCATAACTCTGCAGCATGAAATACCATGGTTTTCATTTATAGCCTTCTCCACTAGCTCAGAACACTAATACTGCCAACATTCCCACAAAGCACTCAGCAGCAATACACGGCCAGATCCACAGATGTGTCTGTCTCCCTCTCTGAATGTGATCCAGATATAAAAGCCTAGTGAACACACATGGCCTAGACCCTGTGCACATCTTAGATGTGTTAATAGTAATGTCAGCAAAAATGGCACATAGAAGCAGTTTTACATTTAGAAGTCAACAGTGTTTGAAACTGAAATGGCACCTTGAGCTGAGAAATCATTTTTCCATCATTAGACCCCAATTCAGAAAGATACTGAAAGATGAAGGTAATTTTCCACATTAAAAACTCACTTTCAATAATTGGCTTTTCAAGTTACTAGACAAGACTGCATTCTTTGAAATGAGGCAATGAAACTATTCCTTGTCAATTCCTGTCAATAGGACACTGATTTAGCTTTCTATAATAACTGTTTACAGGCTACTTATCTTACTTCAGCACTAGCAAACTAAAACAACTATGAATACACATTTTCAAAATTATACCACATCTTCTAAGTAGTTTAAAGCTACACATTTGGTTTTAAATGTTATTACTGGATTTCTTGAAATATTTATTTGTATAATTTTCCACAATTTATGTCTGTGGTGCAAGATTCTTCAGAAATTGCTGGTATATAAAAGACCACTGTTCCTTCTGGTTTTTTTAAAGAAAATCCACTGTAAATCTACTTGGAGATCCAGGTTCTACAGATTCTAAAACTAATTGCACAATGTCTCCCTGTTGATCTTTACACGTGATCATTTTTGCTTTGGTTTTTAAGTGGAAAGAAAAAATCAAATGTGTAAGGTCTAGGGCAATCTACTAACTTTGATGCCTTTGTGAGTCACTGGCAGTAATTTATTCAACACAGCCATGCATTCTAATTTATTCAGTAATTTATTCAACACAGCCATGAGGCTTTGGTGGCTCCTTTCACCTGATGGAAGAAATCATGAAACTCTCTTCCTTTCTTCAAACCCACATGGGCCTCAGTGGTCATCATGTGAGGAGGAAAGGTCTGGAAATGTTATGTTTCTTCTTTTTTCATTCTTACCCAACTTATAAATACTTTTTTATTCTGTCCTGATTGTGTTTTATCAGAGAACTGGACTCCTTACACAACAAATACAATGGATAACATGTTTCAGAGATAGAACTGCTGTTTCCTCCAAACTCTGCCATTTCCCAAAAAGCTAATTGTACCCTATGGCTAAAATATAGCTACCCTCTTGTCTTTCTTTAATAACTTGCATATCAGAAACAATATTTTGTTAAGTAATGGCTTACACGCCTGGACAAGTCACAGTACTCAGCTAATGCTAATTGCATTTGCAGCTGACTGAGAGTGTGCCCCGTGGCAGTTCTTTCAGATCAGCAGCCAGCCCCAACCTGTCACTCCAAAGCAACATTTCTGTGACTGTGCTCTAATTACTCATCTGCCCTGTTCACATGACCATGAGACTTTATGACTTGCTAATCTATGGAGAACTGCCAGACACCAGATACTACATCTTCTATAGCACTTAAGAGCAATATACAGTATTTCCAAATAAATATTCTGCCAATTCCCATGGTGACTACTAACAGCTGCAACAGCTGGCCCCAAAAGATACATTCTTAACGTGCATCTTTCAAAAAAGGGGCTCAGACATGAAACTACACAGAAGCTACCTGATTTAAGGCACTATCATTTACAAGGAGGATTTCTGGAGAGAACAACTTGCAGAATAAGAGGCTAAATTAGTCGTGGAAAATTTATACAAAAGAGAGACAAAGCCCATTTTAATAAACCAAGAACATCCCTATTCTCTGGATAAACAAAGCCCACCTCTTCACATCGCTCACAATGTGAAGATTCTCCCTGGATTTTATTCCAGGTTCTGTCAGTTTCCTGCACAGATGAACGCTGTGAATTTTCCTTAAAACCACCCCAATATGGCTATTGCTGTGACTAAGAGCTAATGGTCTATTGTTTCAGGACAAAAGGGAGTGGCTCTCCTAATCTGTTGTTTTGTAGGTAAGGAGCACACACAGACTATTAGCCGTCTGATCAAAGCCTAGCTATTGATTAAATGACAATGGAAACAAAATGTCAGGTCGAGATTTTGGAACTACAGGAAAGTAAACGCCAGTTTATATGCATAGTCTTTATGTCTCAGAAATAGCTTTCTCCTTCATAAACAGTACCATTGATTGATGCTATTCAGGCAAATGTCTAAGAACATTTTGTTCAGTAATTATGGTAGGCTTGAACACACAGACTATAGAAGAAAAATCTATTTTAAGCCCAAAACTCAGTGTGCCCTTCACTGCAGGCAGGGCTGTGACTAAGAGAGATGTCATCCTTATTATCTTTACCAGATGCAGAAGCTCAAAACAAACCATTGAGCTCATTAAGGACATAAGCATGGGATAGCATCCAACAGTCATAGCAACAAATTACTGGGCTCCAGGCAAACCAGCTAACTACAAATTGAAGTGGCAAAAAAGAGTGAGCATAAGATACACAGTAATCATTCACAGCAAACACAAAAGTCAATCCAACAGCCAAATTCTTGATGGTCTTTGAGCTGTCAAGGACGAATACACCAAATGCTATCACATCTTGATGAGTAACAGATAAAAAACTGATTTTTACTAAAAATTAGAAAAAAACACCATGCAGTAAGCAAATACCGCAGCCCGGGATCTGTTTAACACTTTTGCCAGGTCAAAAGTTCATATGCACTTCCATGTCAGTGATGCCACGTACCTCCCTCCCTCAAGCATGCCTGCTGCACTTCTGTGACTTTAGCAGAGTTCTAACTCTTCTGGCCAAAGAACAGTTTCCTTAAAGCCACATAATTTCCTAGAGTGCTATTGCTCTTGGGTAGGAAGAGAAATTGATTCTTCATTTTCAATAGCACAGATCTGTCCCTCTTGCCTTTTTGCTGTCTGGACCACACACCTTGTATTCTTTAATTTGTTATAGATTAATTTTCGCTGGAATTACACAATGTAAATCAGAATAAGAAAATGAACAGGGCTCAAGGTTTGGGCAAAGGCTTTTATAGGTTTGTCTTTTCGATTTTGCCTTACTTATAAATCCATTTCTCTTTGTTTCTGCTATTCTTATTTCTCTTTCTGAGTCTTGTATCTCACAAAGGATTCTTTCAGGTTTACTGATGTAATGCTTTACTCTCACAATCCTGTGGCATTCTGAAGAAGAAACAGGCTTATGTTTCGAATGAGGTTGGATTTCAGTCTCTACATTTTTCTCAAAATCCAGAAGTGATAGGTAGGAGTTAGAAGTGTTATTATCCACTAATCTCAGGCTTTTGGCTATACTGAAAAAACAAGCATTTTCTTAAATAACATAATTTTTATGTATTCTAATAAAAATTACTACCAAGAGGGAGATCAGTCAAGGGAACAGGCTCCCTCAGGAAGTGGACACAGCCCCAAGCTGTCAGAAACCAAAGAGCATCTCAATGATACTCTAAGCCATATGGTTCATTTTGAGGTAGTAGGGAGTTGGATTCGATGATCCTCAGGAATCTCTTCCAACTCCAAGATATTCCATGAGTTTATTGCCTCCTTTGAAGGTCTGTTGATAACAAAGTGGGCATCTACTTTATCACTGACACCAATGGTTTCATTCAAAAGTAAACTAGTGTTCAAACTCACTGGAAATATTCCAGCACCTGCCTTGAAAGGTTTGGATAATCCTTGGAAAGGATCAATGCAGAAAGCTAGAGTTCAAAAGGGCTCTTAAAGTGGTCCAAGTCCATGCCTAATTGCAATGAGGAAAGGGCAACCAGAGCATGGTCATGAAAAAGCAACATCTTCCATCCTGAGACAGCCAAAGACATCATGGGAGGCTGTCAAGAGTATGAATATGTTTCAGCAAATCAATGGATAAATGCAAACCTTATTTCAGCATCAGACTATTTTAAGACTTTGAAATTGTTACCAGTTGTGGCTGAAAACCAAAAACAACTTTGAGAAAGTGAACAAAAGTCTGCTTACATTTTATGGGCATTTTTTCTCCAGAAGAGTAGACTGGAAATCCTATTGGATTGTTGCTATTCTTGAACAAACACACTATCACAGCAGTTAAACCTAGATCCATTTCAGTCAAACAGAAATACTGCGGCCTCTCACTCTGCACCTGCCATATTTTTCACCTCCTCTGTTAGAATGCTGTAATTCATTGTTACAAATGTCAAATTAAATCAGCACCTCTGAATCCAATTAGAAAAATAGAATACAGACAATCTAAGTTTTAACAAATAAACATAGCTGAGTGGAGCACCCCAGTATTCCATAAGAGCCTACTTTGTCTCTGGAAACATTTCAGTGCCCATTCGTTATCTCTGAAACATCAGCTTCTTTCATCCATAAAAATGAAATAACTGTGCTGGTCAAAGTGCTAAGTTTCATGTAGACTTCTTGTGAAACTTTAAACTACTAAAGGAATAGAATCATTATTATGAAAAAGTCTTTGTGTTAAGAGGTCTGCCAGCAGATATGAAGGGTCATCTTCAAGGTACAATCCAGTATCTGCCTTTGCAGAGGGTGTCAGGAAAAAAAGTCATTAAAGAGAAATAGCTAGGGCTAATACAAAGAATATGTTTCTTTCATCTGAGATTTTAAGCCTGAGTTAGCTTCCTGAGCACATTGAGATTTAAAAAATAGCATTTTAAAGGTAGATATTCAGAATCTCCAAAAGAAGAGGAAATAGACTAAAATCAATTCTCCATGGAATCATTTCATTTTACAGTATCCTACAATACTACAAAAGAGTTCAGCAACATACTGGGTATGACTCATTTTTCATGGAAGTGTCTTAAAAATAAAGCACAGAAGCTCTTTATGAATTATCTCCCTTTGAAAAGACTTGAAACACCAGACTGCAGATTGTTGACATGAAGATGTCAGATGAAAAGAACTATCCAATCCTTTTATTGCACATTGGCTATATTTTCACTGGACTAGACCATGCACTCTCATGAATCACAATTCTAAGATGCCAGGAAAAATAGTTTAAAGACTTATTTAAGGGATATGACTGTTGACCACTATGCCACTTAGAAAATAGGGCATAATTTTAAAATTACTAAGTGAAAGTTAAAAAATATAGTCATTAGATATTCATTAAACTATGACCATTTACATTTTGATGGTCCATAATAGTTTTAAGGTTGTTATGAAAACCTTTTGCATGCCTTTTTATGCTGTAAAGGCTAAATCCCTGTGGAATTATTAGGACCTGACAGCTCTACATAAAGCTGAAATAATGAGGTTTGGCATCTGAGAGCTCCTTAATCCTCTTCCATCAATACTGCTGCAATAATTGCAAATGTCAGGCTAAAATGACTGTGAGCCTCTGACATCTATCACTTACAATTACACAAAAAAAATTGGTCTGATTATTACACTGTATGTTCTATCACAGAACCACAGTATTGAACGAATAATTACTACAGCTTGTTTCAAAAGTGTGCAGTTTGTTTCAAAAGAAAGGAAAAAAAATTTTAAAACAACTAAAACCCAAAGAAACAAAACCAGAAAGACCAGCACGCAGACAAAAAGCCCACCCAGACTGGACTTTCAAGGAAGCCCTACTCAACTATCAGAAGAAAATTTTCCTCCTCCATAGGATGAGACAAACTAGTTTCCATCAGGTATTCATCCATGAAGAATGACATTGGCACTGTCACTGAAAATAACAGTTACATCAGACCTACATTAAGTAACAGAAACCAATAGTATTCAGATGCACCCATGCTACCTCTTCAGAGCAGTGTCATGTGATATTTGCAATTTTAATCAGGAAATTTTTTGTCATGCTCTTCCTTGAGATAATCCACCTTTTCTGACCTGTTGAACTGTCACAGATTGCTGTATACTGATGCACTAGTACACTGGAACTTCTCTTTTCCACAGACAATCTTCAACATTTTTGTTCTTCCTTCTAGGTTATGGTGACTGCAAGCTGAAGAATTATGCACATTTAGCTCAGTGTGATCACATTGTGATAGGAAAATTTCTTGACCTGGAATGTGCAAGTACTTCAGCCAGCTTTGCTGAATCAGGATGATTTTAGTTAGTTCTTTTAGTCTTGTTGCCTTATACAGTTTTCATAATATCACTTTCTCAGAGCTAAAAGCTTTTGTTGCTTTCGTTACTTGGTAAATAAATGTGGTTATTTTTTTTTTTCCCCAATCTACAGTATAAATGTGAGGGCTTGCACAAACTACCCATACATTCCAATTTCTGCTTGGAATAAGTGCTGTTCTTAAATAATTACAGTTGCTGTAGAACCATTAAAAAAACTTTGTATCTTACAAAAGAAAAATCCTTTCATTAATTGCCTCTCTATTCTTCCCATGCATTTGGGTATGAAGGCTGAAGCACTGGCAGTCTACCAGAAGTCTCAATGGATAATTTCCTCTTAATGATGAACTAAAACTATTTTTACTTCTGCATTTTTAGATGCTCTGGCAATTTGCTTTTTATTATTGGTATGAGGAAGTTATTTATTAATTTGTTATGGGATAGTCAGCATCTTCTCTTTATTTATGTTCCTCTCAAGATATAGATATATATACACATACATATATCTGTTTACTCATTAAAGTAGTTACGCAAACTCATCTTGATATCAGAACTAGGAAACTCACAATAGACCATTACTTGCCCATGCAATTTGAAGTGAAGTATTTGAAGGGAAATCCAGAGTGTTCTAACAGTGAGCCTTCGGGGTTGTCAGTCAAATAAGGAAGGAATAAAAGTAACAGTCTTTGGAATCTCCCTTAGCAATTCTAGAGTATCTTACTTAACACCTCCCACCTACTAACTTTTTTCCTACTTATTCCTAAATCTAGAGGAAAATGCTAATAAAGCAAGCTGCACCTCACCCTCAGTCAGAAGTGAAATGTCATGCCATAAAATTGTACAACAATCTTATTTGTGTATCTGTCTTCCATACAAGCCAGCTGCAGCTTTTCTCCCATATTCCCTCTCATGATTGCAAGGATTTCCCTATAAATACTGTAAAGATACTCCCCTCCCCCTGCCCTTTAGATCCTTCATGAAAAACTGGCCTTTCTGGGAAGCCAACAAAACCCTTGATGCTGACATGCCAGGAAGTAATCTGTCTTCCTAACTGGCATTATTTACTGGGTTTCTTTACTCCTCTATTTGTCATACCTACACACCATCTTATGTCTTAGTCTTAATTCCTAAGCACCTGGGGCAAGGATCATTTATTAGCTCTGTTTGTACAACATCAAGTGCAATGGGGTTATGATTTATGCCAGACCTGACAAATTAAATAAATAGCTTGTCTCTCCCCTGAGAGTCTCAAACACTGGTTTTCACAACGTTTTTAAAACAAGTACCAGAACTGAATAAAATTACTTGGAAGGTAAGCTCAAACAATAAATTCTATGGACATTCCTCTCCAACTTAGGAATGCTTTTCAACTTTGCCAATTCTCCTAAAAATCTATTTCAAGAAACCTTTCAACATTTTTGTTCTCGAACATAAGTACCTGAATAAAGTGAATATGACTTTAGGTGAATAGAAAACTACCAATGACAGACTTACAGATAGAGGGATCTGTGAATTACAAGACAGGAAATATTTGTTCATTACTCTGGTTCTCTGGCAAGCACTTCACAGAATTCACAGAATCATGGGGTTGGAAGAGACCTTCAAGATCATCGAGTCCAACCCAACCTAACACTTCAACTAAACCATGGCACCGAGTGCCCCACCACCTCCCCAGGCAGGCCATTCCAGTACTTCATCACCCTTTCTGTAAAAAACCTTTTCTTAATATTCAACCTATATTTCCCTTGGCACAGCTTGAGACTGTGTCCTGTCATTCTGTCAGCTGCTGTCTGGAGAAAGAGACCAACCCCCACCTGACCACAGCCACCTTTCAGGGAGCTGTAGAGAGTGATAAGGTCACCCCTGAGTCTCCTTTTGTCCAGGCTAAACAAAATTTGGTGAAACTTTAAAGATTCCCTTTTATCAGAAATTAAGTAAACACATATGGACACAGATTGGGTATTAACATTTATAAATATTTCCTAAGGGGCTTATCCATCTATGGGTTCACATGACTTACCTGTTTTATAAGGACTCCACGGTTATAGGTATGCAAAGCAGGTATAATCTGGCATTCCAGATTTCTGAATGTGTATTATTCCTTTTGACTATTGAAAATAATATAAAAGAGATTTTTTAGAAATTGTTTTGAAGAAAAAGAGTTGCACTCTGTTCACTGATAAGAGTCAAGCAAATTCAGTAGAAGCATTAGCCTTCTATTTTGTCACTCGAAAGCTTTGAAATCAACTCAGTATTTAATAGCTATAGCTTACTGAATTTGGTTAATGTGTGTGTGCATAAAATCTTCTCTATTTCATGACAGGTGACAAAAAGATGATGCTCTTTCAATTTTTTCCTCCAATCCAGTTTAGCTAGTGAAAAGATTCTACTGAAGAATTTTTTTAAAAAGCAAGAATAAAGGGCAGTGGGGGGAAAACAAAAAGGAATTGTCACAACTGGTCAGGTTAATGCAATCTAACATATACTAATTACCACACTAGGACAACACCTAAATTTTGAGTGACTTAGTACAGAAGATAGGTCACATTGGACTTGGAAAACTATATTACCATTAATCTCCCATAGATCTTTCAATGCATTGCCATATGGTCCCACATGTCCTGTAACTTAGTAATACAATTCAGTTTTTATTTTATTTTTAGTTTATATATATATATAAACTACTGGATTTTCTGAAATCTCACCCTAGGGAAATAGATTTCCAAAACTGAAACCATGTCCAGACCTACTATTTTTCATCATTCATTCAGATTTGGATGAAGTTTTCCTCTCTTTTACAGGCCCTATTTGTGCACTTGTGTATTGAAACTGAAGATCACGATTAACAAAGGACAAAGCAAACACAGAATGGTAAGAATGTAACATTACATTTCCTCAGGAAAATAGAAACATAAAAGATGGGTAATGGTAGAAAGAACAATAAATGGAATCCCTTAGCAACAGGTTTCCTTTCCTAATTGTGTAGAAATCCAGTTGATAAGACTGACAAATGATAAGACTGATAAATTAAATAGAAATATGTTATTACAATCTGCATTACAATATTCTGGTTAAATTTGACTTAAGGCTATTCTCAGAAGGAACAAGTTTTCTACCCAGGTAAACACACCAAGGGAAAAAAAGAATTCTAACATGCACAAAATCATGTTCTAAAATCCTGTGTCAGGAGAAAAGCATTGTTACTTGGAAGAAGGGAAAGCACAAAGAAAGTGTTTTTCATATCAGAGGCAGTGTTTGGCAGGAGAATGGGCATTGGTTTCCTGAAAGAAAGAATTCTTCTTCTCAACACAGTCTGACATGAATGCCCTGGAATAGAAAAAGAACCAAGTCAAAAGTACTGACATGACAATGGCTCACGGTGTTTAATCTTTGTATTTCGTACAACTTAAGAGACATAGCTTGTGACAAAACAAAAATTCTGTGGATTTAAGAATAAATCTTTCACACTCTACTCTTTTTTAAAATTGCAGGCTGTAGTCATTTTATGCTTGTTTTTCTGGTTTTACTTCTCGAATAGCAACTAATGATATATCTTGACAGATACTAAAATTGCCAAGGGGGAAGATCCTCCTGGCCTATGGCAAATGGAAGAGAGATCTAGGTTGAGGGATGTCAGAGCAGCTGGAATACACATTGGCAGAGATGAAGCCCACTGGCTGTGGGTCACCAGATAGAGCATGTAGTAATTACGCCACTTGATCATGAGTACCATGATACAACCACACGTTGTGCTTCTCCAGAAAACTATCCCTAACCATACCTCACAGATATCCATGCATTAAATTGATATGCTTATAATTCAGCTGAATAGTGGCTCTCCTGTCTAGACATGTGGCTCACTGCCATAGTTTGTAGTCAAATTACCACCACTGGGCATGAGTTACTTTACTGTGGGAACACAAGTATTACATGATAAAGTAGCAATGGTATTTTGCAATTGCTTCATGTTGATTTCTCACTTGCTGCTCATCTCTCTGCACCCAGATGATTTAAGTCATTTTGGGCCATCCAACCACTTTAAAATGTTTTCCCAGTCTCAAGAAATTATAGTTAATGGATATTTATATATAGTACAACCGGATATTTCGTAGACCAGGCTTTTTCTAAGTAAGGTCTTTGGAATTTTAATTTTCACAGATTAACGCTAGAAACCACATACGACCAGTTATCAGACCAAACCAGGTTGATCAGGGCTTTATCCTGTCTGGTCTTGAAAATCTCCAAGCATGGAGACTGTAGAGCTTCTCTGAGCAAACCACTTCATTGCTTAACTGTCCTCATGGTGAAAAAGATTTCCCTAAATCCACTCAAGCAAATGCCAACCCTGAAAAAGGAATGCATGAATAAGCTCCAGATACATTTTATAAACCTTAAAAGGTTCCGTTAACAGTTTACATTTAATGGAGAGCTAAGCATGAAACCTAAATTATCAGAGTAACTCTCTAAAAGCAGAAGAGAAGCAGTGTATAACATCCACAAAATTTGCATTACAGTTTACACAGAAAAACATAGGAATGTTTTAATCACTCCCATATCCCAGCAATGAAGGCTATATATGAAAATACACTAAGATGCAGTAATATAAACAGGATCAGTTAGCAAAAATCAATATGCAGTGAACAGCAACAGAAGTGAAAATAGCTCAATGCATTCACATCACAAGGCTTATCATAGTGCTTGTTTTCTACTGAATTAAATACTGCATGTGACACAGCTATGCCCCATTATACATTACAGACACTGCAGGTTATAGTGCTAAGCTTGGCCTATTCCATAATGGTGAAATTACTTATTTGCTTTTGTTCTTTAAATTTATGTTGTGCAGACTGAACTGTGCAAAATGACAGCCTTGCAGAGAATCAGTAACAAGCACTGCTTTGTTTCATTGTCCAAACACAAGAAAGGACATTTGTCTGAAGAACTGCATTTGCATTTAAATACTTAGTCTTTATAAAAGCACCTTCTACAAGTATTAATTAGGCTCCAGTATTGAAATACTGTCAAGGATGTGCTTAGTTTAATAATAAAATTTCATAAAAACTCATTTAATGCAAAAACAGTATAGTGCAAAATAGCAACTGTTTTACATTCTGAACATTATTCACATAAAAACCACACATTTACATATCTCTCAAATTTCTTTCACATAAGAGTATAACAGACATCTTCTGTGGAGAATTAAGCAGTTATTGCTTCTATAGATGGCATATGTTACACAGGCTACCAGTTTCCTATCAATTCACCTGACTGCCAGGAGTTAAATCAAGCAAAGCTTCTATGGTGAAAATCAATAGAAAAGAGCACAATGGAAGAAATAAGATATTCACACTGCTTCAAAGTGGTAAAAAATAACATTGGTTTCAGATGTTTTGCAGGTGAGAGCTAGTGGTCTGGCCTAATCCAGTCTTCTGGATAGTTTATTCATTTCTAGCTGATAGTATGCAAGTGACTTTGCAGATTCACTGCAAAGTCTTTTAAGCAGACTGATTTAGAGTTTCAAAAATAGCTTCTTCATGTGAAATCAGCATAATGGTTCCACATTTTGGAATCATACCACCATACCTGCTTTTCTTACATCTCACCAGGGAAAGCACTGCACTCTCAGTAAAAAGGGGCATGGAACCATGGATGACCTGGCAGTGACAGCAGAGCACCATTTTGCATTGCTCCTAACAGAAAAGACTGCTCAGACTCTAAAGTTCCATCACAATGCTGAATGCATGGAACACAAATAACAAAAAGTTTTATAGCTTTCTTCTTAAAAAAGAAAAAGAAAAAAAAAAAACCCAGCTGCTTCCTCTCTCCCACCAGGCTGTTTTTCATGTATTGAATGAAATATCTATTCTGCATATGAGTACAAATATTTTACATTATCTTCCATTCCACCATCCAAAGACTACCATGAAGATCCCAAATGTCTTTTTAATGATTTAGACAGGGGATCTATATAACTGAAGGTTGAAAAGGGGGTTGCATACAAGCTGTACTATCCTTTCATGATTAAAGATTAGATCCAACAGTTAGTACCTAAAGTACTACATATTATAGCACTAACTTATTCATACAGTAGGAATTAAGAAAATTATTACAAACCATTTCACTGCAATGAAATGCTCTGCAACATACAATAACATGGGCTTACCAAGGAGCCAGTCTCAGTCTAGGAAAAAAAACTGAATCCAGGAAAAATTAATAGATCCTACATTGTTAGTCTCTGGGCAATCTCATGCATGTCTAGTATATTTATAATGTTAAAGTATTCCTAACGATAGGTTCCCGTTGCTTACAGATATGAAGCAGAGGAAGCGCTAAATGGAGTGCAGCTGATCTTTCCCACTGAGCTGAGTAAATAATTACACTGTCCTTGTGATACCAGTGGAGTTAATGGAGCAAAAAAGAGGCCAATTCTTTGCTCCTGAAACTCAGTACATCATCTGAGCAATGAAGGTTAACCCATCTGACATTCCTGTTACCTTTTGAAATACCTAGTGACTAATATGAAACAGGCAAAGAATGGGTTTATGAAGGACAAAAATTAAATTACTTCCCTTGACTATCTAGCCAGTCTAGACAATGGTCCACAATACGCTGCACATCTGCCACTTCTAATTCCTCCACAGGACAGTATATCATCTCCTTTACTACTCCTCTGCCTTTCAGAAGTGGAAAGGAAGTGGATAAACAATGGCATAAGGATGATAAAATGCCTGTCCTCCTAGTTTGGTCTGGTGCCTGTCTGGTAATAGTTCTGTGTTTGTGCCAGACTACACTGGCTAATGCTCAGAGCGTCCTGTCCATGTGTAGCCCCTCTCCTGTTGAACTACATACACATCTTGTCCTGAGCTTTCACAATGGGAGAGGTCAGTGTACTTTGCACATCTCTCTGATGAACCATGTCACAGTTCCCTCTTGTGAACTGCCACGTTTTCTCTGAAGCTGATTATGAATTCATACAAAATGTGAACTGTTCAGATACTGGCATATATTCTGATTGTTACCTGAGCATTATGATTATTGTCCTTTTGCAAAATTTTCCATTGCGGTGTGATGTATTTAATAAGTTCACTACATCTTAGAAAGTAAAAACAAAATTACCACTGTGTCTGGTGCCCATGAAATTATTTGGTGCTGTTTTATTGAATTCCAGACTGTGGCAGTTTAAATAAGAGATAAACTGATTAAATATGGTACACTGTTTTTCACATTCTGCTATTTTCCATCATTAAAATCACATCACTTTTTGACATCTCATTTAGAGGCCCATCTGCCGTAATTCTATCCACAGTGTAACTGGTAGCATGAACACAGTAATTTATTGTATCCCCAGAAAGCAATTCAATGCTCTACTCTTGGGAACCAACTAGGCTAAATTTTGTTTAGAAAATTTGGTCTGGGTACATTCACACAGGAAAAAAACCCCAAAAAACAGGAAGACAAGTTGAAGTCAATAGCATCTGATTGATCCCAGTAAAATGCAGAGTAAAATTTCATCTGGTAACTTATCATTAATTCAGTTTTAGTATGAAAAATTCTGAGTAGCAAAAAAGCCAAAAGAGGAAGGAAAATCCTTCCTTTACTTCAGGGACACTAGAAGCTCTTCCTATTGGGGAAGTAAAGGTAATTTGAAAATAACAGGCACAGAAACAGCCCAACAACAGCAGCAGACACTCTGAGAGTCTCTAGAATTACATCTCAGTTCTGTCTCCCCATGTTTTGTAAGTGGCTGTTCTGAGCTCCATTTCTCCTTTTCTCTCTCTTTCTCTAAAGTATATTCAATTCACTGCCACTCTACCACTTCATTCTATCATCCTTTTACTTTGTCATCAAAGCACTTCCTTCCTCCCAGCAGTCACTTTGTTTCTTGGAAAAATGCCTCACCCACGTTGTGTCGCAGTTTGGGCTGAAAGCTGTCACCCACGTCCCAGCAGTTTGGGCTGAAAGCTGAGACAAACCCTGCACACTTCTGTGCTTGCTCACCCCGTGGTGTGGCTGTGCCTCCTCTCTGCTGGTCATCAGCATCTACCTCAGTAAGAGTACCTGCAACACCTTGGCCAACTCCACACTGGGAAGGGCTCCTGGGCACATGTTCCAATACAAGAGCCATGGCAATTAACTTTGTCACCAGTGGTATGTAAAAACTGAGTAAGTGGTGGTAGGAGGCTGCTGAGTGGTTAATTACATGCCTTGTGGATGCTGAGAGCTCTCAAGCTCTAATTTATACTGTTAGTCTAAACAGTATTGGCCAGCATTTACCATTTTGGCTAAGTTCTGTCAGCATCCATTTATAAGGGAACAAAAGTAATGCAGACTGCAGATACAAACAGAGCCATGGCCCATTTCCTTCTAAATAAAAACTGTAAATTTCTATTGGAAAGGATTTATAAAGAGACGTTCAGATAATGGTGTTTTGTGTCAAATTCCAGAAATATACAGATCTATTTCTACTAAGCAATTGTGGGGTTTTTTTCTGTTATGGACTACGTTAATCTGGAATAATAGAGAGCAGGATCTTTAGGCTCTTGTGTGAGCATGCCTGTCCATTACATTTTTGTCAAAAGCTGACACAAAACCACTTATTCATCCACTGATGAATTCAGGAAGAATTCACACTGCAATTTTTAAAAAATCCACCTTTGAATGCATCTTTGTCACTACAGCCTTCTAGTCTACAATCAATTGCAGCTCAATCTTCAGTGCAGTTGTACTGGGGTCTAACAAACCTCAAGTATAACAGATCACTTCCCTTATGGTCATGACACAGCTGAGCCTAAGATATTATTTAGTTCAGACATTTGTGGCCATGTGCAGCCAAATCTTGAAAGACTTCATGTACCTGCAAGCACAGTTTCAACTAACCAGTCTGGTTAGCCTCATAATTGCTTCTTCCAATCTTACTGAGGTTTGGTGGGTTTGGGGTTTTTTGTTGGTTTGGGTTTTTTGTTTGTTTGTTTGTTTGTTTGTTTTTTGCCTTTCTGGATACATTTTACACCAGAGGCTTCACAGCAAATGTAATTATTCACCATTGTTCATTTGCTATAAAATAACTGTTTGACTAGCATGAATTCTGCTCTTAATAGGTAGTCTTAAGGACGCAAATATTTTTCGGACTTTCAACTTATTTATACAGTGTCTCTTTTTCTACTTTGATAATAATTCAGAGAAACCCTCCAGGGAAAATGTTTCATACCAGAGTTGTTGAAGCCTAGTGTGAGGAAGTGCTAGAACTTTCCTTAAGTTATAACACAGATGTCCCACAGGAGCTGAGAAGCAGAGGGGAAAAACCCTCAACACAAGTTTCACAAAGCAAAGAAATTCAGAAAGCAGAGAAACAGCAGCTTCTTAAATTACAATGAATCATAGCCCATCATCAAAACTACCCTTTGTATAATTTATTGTTCAGATGAATAAAGGAACTCTGGAAATCATTAGCAATACAGTATCACTGCCACAAAATACTTCCATATGACTTGCCAGAACAATTAAAATTGCTAGGTGCACCCTTTAATTCCCATAATAGGTTGTCATGATTTAAACACTGAAATTCAGTATTATTCAAGTTCTAAATGAATACCTAATATATGCATGGGAAATAGTGAACACTATTATTATAGCAGATAGAAATTAGCATAATATGATTTTTATTAATAAACTGTGTCTACAATTTTATTCAAAAGCACATTTAACTAAATGTATACCATTTGTATTAAAGTCACTATATACACAGAAAAATATCAAATTGTAATAGCTCTTTTATTTACCTAAGAAATGCTTTCTTAAATTAAAATTTCTCACCTACACCACAAATTTATGGCCCTTTCCTGTCTTAAGAGTCCAAATTTGGACCCTTTTTCTAGATCAAGAGTTCTGCTTCCTGCTCCCAGCCATGTATGTTTGCATTTGTATCAAATGTATTAAATACTCTGCTTGGATTTACTATTCTAAATATTCCTTCTAGATGGGATTTTTACATATTTATTTTAAAAATCTATCTGGAAAAGCTGACACCTATATGGTGTACTTATAATCTCCCCTAAAGAGAGATTACAAGTATTATGTTAGAAAAAAAAAAATTAGAAAAATACAACTTTCAACAAAAGTAACCAGTACTTATTCCTGACTTTATTTCTTTATCATTCAATAACTGCTTGCCCATAGATTAACAACATTTGCATGTTGCCTTTCATCATCATATTAATAGGCACAAAGAAAAACATTTCAAAATAACATTTCATTATATAAACAGTGTCCAAGTTTCAGTCAAAGCAAAACTTCTGCTGGCATAACCTGACATCACCAGAGCTACCAAGCTGGACTTCAGCTCTGCTGGTGGAAAAGCAAGGTGGCATAAGATTAAAACTATGTTTAAATAAAGCGGGGAGTTTAACACATAATGTGTCACCCACATAAACCCACAATTTACTGTTTATGCAACCATTCTGTTCTGTAAAAATTATCTGTATTTAGCACAGTATTTTCAGCTGTACCCTGAAGATGGTACTTTTTATCCAGCTTGCCTTCTAAATATATTAGCATGAATCTGTTTGTCCCAGATGGATTTAGTATTTTTCTACTAACTTGCTACACGTATCCCTTATAAAACTTTGAGACTGGAATATAAAATCTTGACAAGTGTCTCTACAAGCAATCAACCTGAGTGTACACCATTTTGGATATCCATAAGGAATTTGCCCAGGAGAAACAGCAATATCTAGAATTTTCCATTTAAAAAAAAAATTTCTTTCTTTTTTTTAAGAAACAGAGATGATAAAACCAGGGTTATTTTGACAACACCCATGCCAACCTAATCAGCCAAGTGATAAAGAAACTAAATGGCTTAGAAACCAGATCACACGACCTGGAATTGCTTCAAACTGAAAGAAGGCAGATTTGCATTAGATATTAGGAAGAAATCCCTCACTGTAGGGGTGGTGAGGCACTGTAATAGGTTATCCAGAGAAGCTGTGGATGCCCCGTCCATGGCAGTGTTCAAGGCCAGGACAGATGGGATTTGAGCAACCTGGCCTAGTGGGACACATCCCTGCCCATAGCAGGGGGTTGGAAGTAGGTGAGATCTATAAAATCCCTTTAAACACAAACTACCCCATAATTCTATGATATACTCAAGAAGTGAGATGCCTAAGGTTCTTGTAATTCCTGAAATTTAGAATTCTGCTCTCATGCACACAAGCTATCAGAGAGAAAAGCATCTAGAGCACATGCCTTAATATAAATTATGAAACAAATCATGGATTTAATGAAAAACAAAATAAAGTTCAGATTCTTATTTTAAACTTAATTCAGAGAGCCTGCCACTCACAAGTCCCTGGAAAGATTCCTGTGTATGAAGCTAGTACTGGTCAGTGGCTGCTTTAGAGCCTTGTAAACACCTATGACTATTATCAGGGGCACTATTACTTTATAGATAATCTCCAGAGCTGACAAATCTTTCCTTCCTCTGTTAATAACTGCAGTGCACCTATCCATCACATTCCATAGCCATGTGAGTGACGTATGACAATTCAAAGATGCACCACAGCTGCTGTCTTAGAGAAAAACAAACAGAATAATTCAACTGTAGTGGCTATTTTTGTCTGTGTGCTGTAGTGACTGACCCAGCTAAAAGAGCAGGTATCAATAATGTGATGCTATTCATGGAACACTTATCACAGACCTAACACTTGTCCTGCTATACAGATATTAACTAATAAGCTATTATAAAACTCCATCTTATGACTGAACCATGTGTAAGCAATCAACCTATGCTACAACAGAGAGCAAAAGGAGAACTGTCTACTTGCTGGAAGGAACTGAAAGGTCCATAGTAATTAGTTGGCTTCTGTAAGCAATCAGTAACCACATTAGGTCCTCAAATCAAAGTAATTCTAGAGCAAGTTACCTAAAAGCATGTTTTCATAGAACTTCATACTATTTTATTCCAAGTTCAACTGTAGCCTATTAACTTCTAGTCAACCTAGCTCCCCATTTCCAGTGACATGAACAAAATCTTAAACACTCAAAAGATTGTCCTGTTTGTTCAGCATTAGTACTAGGGCCAAAAAGTAATTTTTCTTTTTGTGTTTCTCTGCATAAAACTTCTGCCTTACACACAGACTGTCATGGCTACTGCTCCATGACTGAAGAAAGTGGAGTATATAAATAGTAGAAATATTATTCCTAGTTCAGCATCATACTGCAGTAAACTGAACAAGGGAAAATGCTGCTGACAGCTCCTGACTCCACTTCTTAACACAACTGCATTGTAAATCTGATATACAGAAGGAAGGAATGCAGCCATTCATAATTGACTCCACTGCTCAAGGTAAAGTACATCTGCTAACACATGGATTGCACATAATTCCTAAATCTAGGAGAAAAATAGTTTACCCTCACACATTTAAAAGAAAAACAATGATGCTACACACAACTCTGTCTGATCTTTTTTCAAGTGATTTTGAAATATGAGTGGCTTTGGTCAATTTGGGAGCCTTGAAATTTAACAAAGTTAAATTCTTTTGAAACTGCTATAACTTCTGCAACTGTGATTTAATGATTAGATGGCAAAGAATCAATCATTGACTTCCTTATACACTAGCACTAAAGAACACCACAAGAGATTTACACTTACTTTCATTTATTAGCTTCCTAAGCTTATAGGAAGGCTTTCTGGTTCATTGGTTGCTAATAGTAGTGCTGAATTCCAAACCAAAAAAACTATTACAAAAATCAGACTTCAATGGAAAAATACACTTTGTATTCATTGAAGAAAGAAATGCAAGTGATGAAGTATGAAGATAAATACAAACCACACTATTATATGAACAAGCTTCCTTCCTCACACTGATGAGAAATGTGAGCTCCATAGTAAAAGCAAGAGTAGCCTAAAATAAGCACAACTGAGATCAGAAACTGCCTCCAGTGAATTTAACTTAGAAGTTAATTAACCAAAATTATGAACAGATAGTTTTTCTGGTCTAATTTTCACCTGGTTTAAAGCAGACCAAATTATACTCAGACCACAGTTGTATTTATATGCCTGGATTTTCCACTGGAGTTTATACCATAGCCACCAATCCAAAGGAAGACTCTACGAAGCAAGAGAGAAATACTTAAGATAGTGGTGAAGTAGTTAAATGAATCATCTGCAAATCACAAAGCAGATGACTTCATTTCCCACGGCATGGAATATGAGAGGAGATGAAGAGTGCTGAGCCCTTACATCAAGCAATATAAAAGGTGTTTATGTGTTCTAGCAGCTGTTGCATAAGTGCTTCTGAAGAATAGCCTGCAGGTTTCTTCCTGAATATTAAAGAGAATTTCATAATTGAATTGAATGTTAATAACCTAAAGAACTTAATTTAAAAGTGGTTTGTTGGATTGTGTACTAGAGGCAACTTAACAGATTTTTGTCTCCATTCTGCTGATGAGTCACATAAAGAAAACCATATTTTTTCTCACACAGAAAGTGAGGAAATTATAATACCTACCTTCTTTCTCATGTACTAATGAGAACTGAAATATAAAAACTAAGCAAAATGTTATTTGTAAACTGACACCTTAACAGAAAAGAACAAGAAGTTATTTAAAAACACAGTCATTTTGATCTTTTGTGTCTAAAGATCATTTTAGCAACATTAAAACTTACCTAAAATGATAACCCAGATTTGTATGACAAGCTCTCATTTACCCTAAATTTTAAGCTCCTTATTTATGATACCTTTGTTAAAATCATAGCAGCTACTTGAGCTAAAAGCCACATTGTTAGACTTGCTGCCATAAATCTATCCTTTTCTTTTAAATTTATCACATTTGTGTTAGGAACACTTTCACTGCAGCATTCCCGTTGAAAGATCCTCTTGTTTAGCACCGCTTTTTGGGAAAACATGAAATTGCTTTCTGAGGAAGACGAAATATTGGCCAGCTTTTCTGAAAATTAATAAATAAGTTGGAACACACATTGATGCCCTTCTACGATGATTATTAAACATGTATAAAGCATGATTCATTCATAGTTAAAATAGTTACGAAGCAAGAAAGTTTGTGGGAAGCAAACTCATTCTCAATATAAATCCAGACGAAGTCCATGGCATTATACAAGGGATAAGGCTTTTGACTTACATCTCCTAAATGCATGAAAATAAGATTCAGATTTTCTTATGAATAAGGCATTTAGCCATTAGAAACCTGGGTGACCCTTGCAGGTGTGACTGTCAGGCTGACCCAGTAATTCCTTGCATTAGCATTACTCCCCATGCCACCTTGGAGGAGAAAACTCCTTTCAGAACAAAATGTCAGCTCCCTTTTAGGGCACTGTGATGAATTATAGGCTCTGACATTGATTTGTAGGTATTTAAACTGGTCAGTGATTTGCAGCAATGACTCTGGCTGCATAGTGCAAAACACTATGGTGCATAGAGCACCTCACACAACATGCAGCTGACTCAATATTTTCCCAGTGTAATTGCAATTCATTTTATGGTGAGGAGATGGACTATGATTCATATCATCTCCCACAATCCCTTCTTCATAGCACACCCTATGAACAAGAAAAAATGATTTTTAGGTTGTCACTGCCAGTTCTCTAGGGAACAATCTATTTCTACTGCCTGATGGTAAACATGTGCCATAGACTTTTAAATTTTGAAAACATTAAATTTGAAATAGCCTTTCTAACATCTATTGGATAACATATGGCCATAACTAAAAGCCATTAAAATGCTATTTTCACCTTCTTTGTGAATACTCTTGCTGGGGGGCACAATAGAGGTTCACAATATGTGCATATATATTATGCATACTTTTAATTTCAATTATTACACAATTTTTCATTTACTGTGAACAGACAAGGATTTCAAGGTTCTGACAAGATCTCTTTCTAAGGAACTCCCAACTTTCTAAACAAATTAAAAGATGAAGGAAAGGAAATCACTGCAGGACAAGATCTGCTGACTTGACAGAAATAAAGACAGGTTAGAAAGGACAACTGGACTGATAGCACAGACGTACAGAAAAAAGATGAGACAGAGTATTACATAGTGGTTATATTCACCTGTAAATATCTCAACTATCTGCAATGAAAAAGAAATGCACAGAAGGAGACATTTCGAGCTTAACTAAAGTTTGGTAGAATATGGTACTCCCCAAAATATCTGACCTGCAGTGTGCTGGGTCAGCTCAGTTACATTGGTTCAATACATGTTGTTATAGACCTTCTCCCTGACAAACACCTTCTAACCTCAAACATTCTTTTCTTACTCTCCTATCAGTTTAGATTTATGCATATTCTTCTCTGGTCACCAAAGGATTTTCTGTAATCTTTCCAAGTTCAAGAGAATTCTAATCTGCCTCTCCCAATTTCTTCCAAGACTCACTTTCTGCCACAAGTAACAAGGAGCACAATTTTCTTTACTTGCCACCACATCTCAGTTTGGACTTATATGGAAAATTCTAAGAGGTGAGAGGATGACCTGATCTTGCTTGTTTCAGAGTGAGGGAATCCTACCAAAGGAACCAATTGCCTAGGATTTCCAATTGTTAGGCAAATTTCTAGTTGGAATAACAAAAACAGCTTTGCTTTTCTCGGATTCAAACTTTAGTCCAACCAGAAGCCTAAATAAGCATTTCACTTAAATAAAATTCTTCATAAAAAGCAACTAAACACAGCACTGCTTACTATGACTGACCTCCTCAATTCTACATAATTTTAATATTTGCAACTACAGAAGCTCACTTACAAAAATTATTTTAAAATACATCAACTCCAGTGACAGTGTTGCAATACTCTAAAATAAACTAAAAACAACACAACCATCTATAAACATGGTCAGATATAGCACAAGTGGGAAATACACTTGTCAGAAATACTGTAGCACAAGCCAACACATGCCCTTGTGGTTATCACCCTAAATTACCTGCTGTTTTAGGGCATTTAACAACTCATCTTCCTTACTAACCATTATCTCTCTAAAAGGCACAAAGCTGTGATCTTAAAAGGTTCTTAAGTGAGCAGACCACTGTTGTAACAGGAGTGAGCCCTCAGGGGTAAGAAAAATATTTATCATTCATGCTTTAACATATTTCACCTTTTGCTAAAATTCTCTTTCTCTTGAAGAGTGCACAAACTTGGAGAAACGTACAGGCAGAGGAAAAGATGGAAATTCACAATCAGAACACAATGACAATGCTTGTTGTGTTTGCAACAAAATGAGCCAGTTCTATACCTTGACATATTAGCCTGGGGAAAGAAACAGTATTACTGAGCCAGGTTTGCCTGCAATAAAGCTCACTGTCAGGTGAGCAATGAGCTCACAGGGATGTGTTCCCTTACTGTCTCACAGCAGGATTATCTGAGGTCACTGGACATTATCTGAGGTGCTACTTGGACGAGGAGAAAGTTCTAAACATCTACAAGGACATGCAGTGCTAGGACAAAGGGGATTGGCTTTAAACTGAGAGGGGAGTAGCTTTAGGTTAGACATCAGAAAGAAATTCTTCCCTGCAAGGCTGGTGAGGCACTGGCACGGGTTGGTTGCCCAGACATGTTGTGGATGTTCCATCCCTGGAAGTGTTCCAAGACAGGCTGGATGGGGCTTGGAGCAGCCTGGTCTAGTGGGAGGTGTTTCTGCCCACAGATCTTTAAGGCCCCTTCCAACACACACCATTCTATGGCTCTAAGAATCCATAATCTACATGCACTCACTCCATATGAGCCACCAGGGGTGAATGAAAACTAACTGGTTTTAACTGGCAAGTGGCTACCAAGTGTTCTGGTGGGGGAACCTTCCCCCCGAAAAAGAGAAACTGAAGGCACATGAAAGAAAATTTTCCTTTGTAATTTCATGGTATTTGTAGTACTGAAGAATTTGTCATCTAGGTAAAGCAACAGGGAATTTGTTGCATCTTTGTAATTTTGTCTAGATTTGTTTTTTCAAGGTTTTGGTTGGTTTCAGGTTTGGGGGTATTTCGGCTAAAGTAAGCATAATTTTAAAATTCAAAACCACAATGACTAGAAAAAGTACCAAAATATTAGAGAAAACTGCTACTCAATGCACAGTGTTAAAAAGCACAACACGAGATTGCCCAGCTGAGAAACAGAAAAATGGCCAATAATTATGGGGGCAGGTAAGGAAACTACAAACTGGGAAGAAAAGATAATGCGACAGGGATTAGTCATAGGAGGTGCTGAGGTGAAGAGCTAAAAATGTATCTACTGTGCTTAGACACAAAATTTGTGTTTGAAGGTGATATCAAAGCTATGCTTGCTCCAGATCTCATTTAGCAATTGTCAAGCAAAGGAATATGAAATGATCTCATTTTAAATTGTGACAGAGTTCAGGACACTCCATGTTTTAAAGAAGATTTCAGTTGGATATGAAAAATCTAAGCTGAAATAAAAAAAATCCTACTTCTTTTTCTTTTCAGTGTCTTTACCATATACTTCTATGTAAATATTTTTACATATTTATAAATGGAGATGTTGAAGGAGAAAAAGGAGATGTGGGAAAAGCCAAGGAGACTCACAACAGCTACAATCCTGCCAACATACAACAAAAGAAAAACAAGTGATGAGCATAAGGCTAGTAATTCATATTTATTAAATAAGAGCACTGCAAGAAGATAAAATGAAACAAGCAGTAAGGAAACAACAGAATATTTTTCAGAGTATTAAATTACTCAGTTAGAGGTGAACTTTTGAGACATCTGTATGACAAATACAGAGAGATTAAATAAGCACCTTGTCCTAAATTTTATATTTCGGTATCCAAAAAATTTTTCCTGGGAAGCCCTTTTTGTATTGATCCAGACAGGGCTTTTGATGCCATACTACAGCAGTTTCTCTTATTATTCATCCAGGGTGCAAAGAAGCTCTTTGCTCCGTAAATCATTAGGATTCAGATGCCAAGTGACCAGCTCATGGTGAAATCATCTCAGATGCTGAGAAAGCCACATACCACCAAGTTAGAGCTCTCACAGTCCAAAACTTCAGTAGTATAAGGCACTAAGTAGTACAAGCCCAGAGAGTGTAAAAATGAAACACTTCACACTTTAACAAGATCATGAAAGTTAAGAAATATGGAGAAAGGCAAGAAGGCCATTCCATTCTTTTGACATAGTGAACAAGAAGGTCCAGAATTCAAACTACAGTGAGAAGCTAACAGCACCCACTGATTCTCAAGGCCTGCGTTTTCTCTTTTGTCCCGCTCAGTCAGCTCATCTGAACAGCCTCTTCTTGAAGCTAGAAAGGAGGGAAGTATTTTTTCCTTCGGGAGTGAAGCTCTTTTTCTGCTTGAACCCAGGGAATCCACACAGGCCAACCATGACATGTTCCCCTCTGTATTAGAGAGGATCCTTTGGCAATCTCTGCTCTTCCCAGACACTAACATAAACTCAGTATGTACCATTTTTTCCAAAGCAAGTACCTAAAAATTTTACATTAGAAAATCACAGACTGCAGGAAAATCACAGAACTACATTTGCTATGAAAATAAGTGAAGAAAAAGATGCTACGCTGCAGCAAGAGCAGATGCCTGCTTCACCCATAAAGCAGAAATATATTGGGCAGGTTATAATTAATATTTGCTTCTCTTGAATACAGGCATAGGTATTCTAAATTAACACAAACATACACTGTAATCATGTATAACCATTTTGTAATGCAGATAAGTATAAGACATAATAACAAAATGGGCAAGGAATATAGAAACACCTACAGTGGGAGAGGGAAAAAATAGGGAAGGCTGGCTTTACCCACTATGCTTCCATCTCCTCTCAGCAAAGAGCTCTATAGCCTGATATCTCAATCTCAGTGACTACAACCACATCCATCAGCACTAACTTTACAGCTCTGTGGCACCACCATTAATTTAAGCTTGTTAATAAGATTTGACTGCTCTGAAGTGCTGACAGTTATTAATAAATTTTACAAATGAGGCACTGGCAATATGTCTTGTTACTAAATGTCACTCTAGTACAGTTCTCTTTGAAGTTCCAGAGTGGCCTGATTTATCATATTCTAATACTCTCATTGCTGAAATCTTTCAATCTCTTATTCCCTAACTTGCACATACTTACATTCACTTGCAGCTGAGCAGATAAGAAAAACATTGCTGCAAAATAAACTGTCAAAACACTGAGGCTGAAGGTTTGGAAACTAATTTTCACCTACCAAAGTTTACAAGTCTGCATCTCTAGAACTTAGAAGGAAAATACTAACTTTTTTACAGCACTCTCAACCTGTCAGTAAGAGACCTTTATATTGAATTCTGATCTTCTGCTGGCACTATAATCATGAATTGACTCCATAACAGAGTGCAGCAGAGTCTCTTCTGCTTTAGGCCTCTACACCACAGCAGCAGCCACCACACAAGCCCCAGGGTCCACTCCCAGAGGGGCTGTGCTGTACAGCACCCCTCTTCCCCATCAAACAACCTTACCTCCTTCCTCCAGCATTTCTCTAGCATGCTCCAGGGCACCTCTATCTCCCTTCACACCTCCCTCCAAAATGCAGAGTCTAAAGCACTGGATTCACAATATTCAAGCATCTGTGCTGTTTTTCCCCACAGCTATTGCCTAATGGCTTAGCATAAAGTGGAGGTGTTACATAACCGTTTACAGAATAGTTTCAGAAAAGCATCAATAATATTGCAGGACCAGGCAGGTACAAGGAATTTCAAGAGAGAAAAAATACTATTACTGATAAAAGTGTGTTAATTTAATCTTTAAAGGTCAGGTTAAGCCTGCAGGATATAGGATGTCTGCTGCCTTACACCAGCTAACTTCACTTCTAAACCAACCGAAAATTTAACACAAGGGAAAAGGGAGAATGCGTGTGCAACTGACAACATAAAGGGGCTCCTTGGAGAACGAAGTTAGACCCCAGACTTGGCCTGTGGTACGTCACCAGTACACGTTGCAAATCTCTGGAAAAAATAGCAATTATTGCCCATGCCCACTATGACCTCAAATCACCTCTATTCACTTCATGGGTACATTCCTTCATTGTACAACAGACATGTTCCTTCCTACAGCACTCACTCAAAGTGGTAGAGTGTTAGGAAAGAAAAAGAACAGGCTCATTTCGTGCTCCTGTCTCCAGCTACATGATGTGGCTGCTTATGGCTTCCCACAATGTTCTGACAAGTGTGGCCTCAGGACACCTCCAGTAGCATGAAGGAAGAACACATAAGCAGTAAAGAGTTCAAGGGCATGTGGTTTCAAAAAGTTTCTGCTATTGTTTATGCTGTTTCTTGTGCAGCCTGTTCTTGACACTGTTTATGCTTCTGTGCAAGTGATATTTTAATGACAATGTTATGAATAGCAAGTCATTGAAGCACAGAGAATAAATGAATAAAATAAATTAATGAAAAGCAAAGGCAAGAGAGAATTTCAGGGGTGAAAATGCAGAGCTTTGCCTACGCTGATGCTGTTCTCTTGTTCATCACTTGATTCATTTTTAAATGGTCCCTAAAACACTGAAGAAAAACATGCATAAAAGCTGGAGGTGTGTAGTGGACTAGTTGAGCAGATTATATGTATTTGTTGAATCTGCTCTTCTCTAAAAGATCTCTTGCCTGTAATGTACTTAGTCAATGCTGTTTACAGAATGCTGTTGTTTTATTTTTTGAGGAATCTCCAAAGAAATTCTGTTTAATCCTAATGAGAATATGGAGTTCAGCAGTTTCTGCATTCCATATTCCTTAGAATTAGGTTTCTTACTTGAAGCAGAGGAAAAACTATTAAAGAGAATGCATGTTTCCTGCTTTTAGAGGTAATCCTCCCCATGCAAGGCATCAGCAATAAAACAACAAAACCCAAAGTCAAACTGGCATAAGGAACTGCGTTTCCAATTAAATTTGTATCGGAGTGGCATTGAGAGAAAATGAGATAGCAGTGAGAGCCCAAGGATATAAGAGGTCAGCTTATACATAATTAATTTGTTAATCTTCCATGGCATTTCAGTGAAATGTGTTATTTTCCCAAATACATCCAGAAGTATGACAAGCTGTCTTTTCAAGTGGTTTTATGTGCCTCCGCTCCACATTCTGTGTTTCGATAGGAAATAGAAAAGGATGATGATATTTTAACCACTTGTAAACATCTCTCTCAGCATTCTGGAATTTGTTTACTTTGACATCTGCTATTTAACGGCATGTTCATATTCAGTCAGAATGTTCAAGCATAAGAATCTAAAAATACCAAATAGCCTGGGTTTTTTGACTCAAAAACTAATTCCTCACACTCCTTTATGTTTGATGCTCCAGGTGTTTCCAGTATTTGGGGTTTAATAATTCAGAGGTAAGAATGCAAGTCTTTTGATTCATCTAACAGAACTGGCTTTTTTGTTTTACTAATTATAAACTAAAATTTGTTCAAGAAGTACTCTAAAATGTAGAATTAGATAAATCCTTAATACGGTGATGCATTAAAATTGTTTCATGAGTTCAACATGGGGAATCATCACTTAGAGTGTGACAGATTTTATAAGGAACACACCAATAAATGCATGCAGTCCTGGACTGCTTTGCTATTTTGTGAGACATTTTATTGTTTTGTACTTCTCAAATTCTCTCTGAGAAAATAACAATTATGAAGATGATTTAAAAATATATATCTAAGGAGGAGCTATATTATAAAGTGGCTTTATTCAGGTTTTAAGCAGTTAACATATAACTGAAAAAATAGCTCAGAATGCTCTCTGTCTGCATGTAGTCTCAAAAGAAGAATCTTGCTTCAAATACAAGGAGCAAAAGCTGTGCCTCACTGAATATTACAAACAATATTAATAGGAAGAAACTGATGCTGACCTTGAACACATAGAAGTATCTAGTGCTCTGTGTCAGTGCTGACTCATGGGATGATGTTGACCTACATTAAGATTTGATTACCTTTTGGCACTGTTTTTAGGCTGAGCCAAGATAACATTCAGGCATTACTAATTTCTTCACTGTGCCTGTTTAAAATAGAATCATCTAGGAGAAAATCAGAGAGAGGAAGATGAAATTAAATACACAACAAAATGTACTTACATTTAGATTGAAGAGATATGTTAAATAATCATTGTGACATATGTATTTAAAATAGCAGTTTTCTGTTCTCAGCTGCTGCAATCTTTTTTTATGCAAAATGTGAAGTTGCATTGCCATTTTTTAATTAAAATTCTTACCAGGTAGCTACGTTCAGTACTCCATTATAGCTAATGCTAGAACGTGCAGGTAGTAGAAATTATTCCAAAGAGATGATAGATAGATAGATAGATAGATAGATAGATAGATAGATAGATAGATAGATAGATAGATAGATAGATAGATAGATAGATAGATAGATAGATAGATAGATGATAGATAGATTCAGGATCAGTTTGTAAATTACCACCTTCTGAGGCATAAAGTTTTAGATTCCTAATTATCTTTAGCTGGTTTAGGCTAAGTTTATACCTAGCATGACAATTGCATTACTGCCAGACTGTCAAGCAAGTGAAGAACTTCAGGAATCCAGAAGTCAATGTCTTCAGAATTACGCAGGCATTTAAGAGGGAGTCTAAAGGACATAATCTGGCCATTGTCATACTCTTAGCCTAGTGCTTTTCTCAGCCTTCACTCCAGAAAACTGTGGTCTGGAGACTTTTTCTCCTTCCTCACTGATGTTGTCATCAAACACTCATATGGCCCTAGACTCAGCAAACAAACTCAAGAAACAAACTAAATAATAGTGTCTAGGGAAAGCAGACACAGAGTCCTAACCTAAAACCCCCAAATACTCAACAATTGTCCTCAACAGCCAACCACCAGCTTCACTGATCTTTTAGTGTAACTTTATCCCCTTTGGTGTTGAAATTACTTTTGTCCTGCTACAGTTAATCTGCATTGAGGACATCCATAGCTCCAATGCAAGAGAGTGAACTTCATCTGTAAATTGTACTTCATAAGCTTTTTAAAGGCTGTGCACAGAGGAAAAGAAACAAACTCTTACAGTGAGAAATTATGTTTTACAAATGGAAGATACAGCTTGAAATTCACGTTATTTCATCCATAAATACATGAGGATAAATACAATTCTAAAGCTTCATAAAGCTTCTGTGATGGTTGAAGAAAACCACTATTACACTACTACAAACATATAAAAACATAATTGGAAGGGAACTGGTTTTTTGTCTAAAATTAATTTCATAAGCAAATGGAATGTATTTAGACTGGAAAAAGAAGAAATGCAAATCTGCCTTTGAGTACCAAAGTCTTTCAGTCTTTGTTAAGGAAAGCAGAAAGAAGGCAGGAGACAAGAAGAGGAGACGAGGAAGAGAAAAGGAAAAGAATGGCTTCATGTTATAATAAATAAACTTTTAAGCACAATAATTTAAGCTGATAGCTGTTGAATTTAAATACAGGCAGACACATCACTTTGAGCCTTGTGATCAGCTTCCAAATGGTGTGGTAGACTTCCAGGGTGAAAGAGATATCAAAAACTATGCTCAAAGAGAGGAAAAATCAGACCTATTACTTGAAAAACTTTCTTTAAAATCCTTTGAAAGAACAAAAAAATAGTTCTTGAACTGCTGGATAATAAAATTCAGCTGTATAAACCATAATGCTCAGTGCCAAATGGACTAACACATTTCCAGTACCCTCAAACCACATAAGACTACGCAAGTCTTGCTCCTCTACTACACGGAGCAGGAAGATTTATGTGCACCAAGTGTCTGTGAAAGTATGAATACCAGAATGTAGTCCATGGCTTCTGGTCCCTGAAAAGGCCAATCCAAAAGTGCACTTCTCCATAACCTACTTTTTCCTCATTTTATAAATGGCAACAAGAGAGTATGTGGAAATATCTGTATTCAGAGTTGGTTCCAATTAACAGTAAATCAATATTGTAAAACAAAGTATAGCCTTGATGTACATAAAACCCTACCCTATATTCTTCAAAAAGACACACAAGGGAAGGAATAAAATTGCTTCATCAAGCAAAAAGATTCAAAAGCCTAAGAACTAGCTAATAGCAATCATTCTGGACTTTAAAATACAAGGTCAAACCCATACTTAGCCTTTCATCTTCATAATATCTACTTTCTATGAATTTCAACTCTCTTTCAGTAAAACACAAAACTTGAAAGGCTTGGATTAATGTTAGCACAACACTCCAATTTTCTAGAAAATGCATAAATTATAACAAGGAGCCACAGAGTATTGGCACTACCTCTCCAGGGAGGCAAGACCAGGGTGCCTCGTTCCTGCTTCCATTAATATCCCTCAGGAACCTTCATTTGCATCTATTGTCCAACTTTAGAGTCAAAGGTATCTGGGTTTCCTCTCCACATCAGATCAGCAATTTCCCCTCATACAGTGAAGCATGAATACCTCTCCCAGCTTTTCAATTAATTTACTCTATTTTGAGATATCCACAAGGCTCATTCAGTATCCACACTTTCTTCATGTAGTACACTAGAGTTACAACATTTGATCTTTATTACAGTACTGGAGATCTGATAGGCAGCTAGTTTAGTTAGTGCAGTGTTAGGAATCCTTTGAGTTTTTCAAACTGGTCCTCAAACTGTGCCTATGTACACAAAAGTGAGCCTGGAATTGACACTCCCCTTGAAAAACCTTACTTCTAGTTCTGGCTTCCTCTCAAGTACAAAGAAATGACTGAATACACTAAAAACAGTGATGCATGATTTTACTCCATCCATCTTCTGTTGCTTTATCCATGTTACACCAATAATTTGATTTCTTCCTTTCAAAATTCAAAAAATATTTTAGTAACTGTAAATTATGATGGGAGAAAAGCAGGAATTTGAAACAATTTTCAAAGTTTTCCGAGTTGTGATGATCAGTAGTCAATATCTAAATTATAGATGTATATGCAAAGATATAATGTAGTTATGTATGCATAACGTAAATGTAAATATAGATGTTGCATATAAAAAACTAATTACCAACATAGAATTAAGTTCACTATGAAATCATAAGAACTTTGAGACTAAAACAACAAAACCACAGGAACAAGGAGGATTTAATAAAAAGAACATTTTTAGTTCCTTTCTTAGTATTTATCCAATGATTTTTCCAGTTCAGAGATAACTATGTATCATCATCCAGAAGTCTGATATATCAGAGGCGAAATGAGAAAGAAGACACTGAAGCATGGACAACACAGCCAGTCACTGTGACTGGAAACTGCCAGAGAGAGAAACTGAGAAAATAGCTGGACAAAAAGCATAAGGCAGGGAGATACAGCAGGGGCATGAACTGAGAATGCAGGGATGATTGACAGGACTCACACACTGCAGTATAAATAGGAAACGCCTGCATTCAAGGATACACTGACAACAGAAATGATGAGATAGACCACTGAATAACAAGAAACACAAACGTTCCTGGAAAAAAAACCTATTGTTAGGTGAAGGATTCTTACAAGAACTCATAAAATATTAAGTTTTCACTACAGAGAGCAAAGATTTATTCTTCTGTCACGAACGTCAAGCATTTCTGAGTCATTACAAGAACAAAGAAGATGCTGTAGAAAAAGCAGCTACACCATCTTCCCCCTCAGTCCCTCTTGATCCTTTCAGCCACACCTTTCATTTCCTTTTGGATGTTTTTAGGAGAGGCATTGTTGTGACTGTTGCTGGAATAATAAAGTGTATCAGGAAGAGCACTTGAACTCAAAAAGCCACTCTTCAGCTGAAAAGGAGGGAGCTGGTACCCTGCAACTATGCAACAAAGAATGCATGAACATTAATTTCAATGATTCCATCATTTTGGGTAACATAAAACATTCTGCTTTAAAGCAAACTGTCCCTGTAAACCTTTCCTTATTTCAACCTGAAAATACAGTACTGGAATCACTTCTACTTAGTCTTATTTTTTACATTCTCATTATATGTGTACTTACAAAGGCTTGAGATAGAACCTTTCCTTCCAGACAAGCAGAATAACTAGTTTTTTATACATAAAAGTATACTGAAATCTCCCCTCAACATCTTTTCTTAGAGCTGTCTTATATCTGGACCTCTGATTAAACCTGGTCTTGTACTTAGGGGAATAATTTCAATGATAATAAGCTTCTTGAATTTTTCCAGTATGTTCCTTTTTTGCTTGGAAACTATTTTTTTCTGCACAAGAGAGATATGGGGATGAAGGAAGCAACGTGACTATATTTAGATAATTGTTTGTATAAGATAGTGTTAATGTTTACAGAATCATGACAAAGGGGATTTTTTGAATAATGAAGTTACTCAATTAAAAATAATTTACTGTGCTGGATTAGCAGGGTGTTGGGAAAAGACTGAAACAGTTACCTGGCAATTGATCAAGCAGCCTTGTCTCACAGAACAATACTAGCATAAAAATAGCTCATAAATCTGAAAAGCTGATTACTAAAACTGTTGCGGGAGCTTTATTTTTTTAGAAGAATATTGAATTAATGAGGAATAATACAATGGGGGAGTTTAATTATTCTGAATAGAAAAATTTTCTACCCTGGCCTCTCAGGATGAGTGTGATTATGTAGGTCACATATCTAAAATGACTTTTATGCATATTTCATTAAAAGCCACATCTTTTCATGAAGGATAGGAAGCAATAAGCCCTCTTCAGATACGACTTTCTCTATAGTGCCTTAAAAGAAAGCTATTTCCTTTGTGGCTATGGAGCTGTTAAGATGAGCCATCAATAAACACAAACCCAGGCATATCTCATTTTCAGGTTATTGCTTTCACACAACAATAAATTGTTTTCTTTCCCACTCTCTCCAAGCCCTCACAATCATTTTAAGTGTACAGTAATTAGACATTGACCACGATTCTTAAGTCTGCTTGTATCTCTGGAGGGTTACTATCATATTGATGAGAATACTAGGTAAGTATTTTCATGCTCATCCACACAACGAAGTCTTGATTCTGAGTCAATTTGTAAGAATTTTCAATGAAATTTTACACATACAAATAAAATTAAAGAATCAATAATGAAATTATTGAGCAAATATATTGATTTTTTTCAGTTGACAGCAACTTTGCTGTTTGCAGACAGGAAACACATCCCATTTTAGTGTTTTTCTGCTTTAATTTTTAACTGGGTTTCAGAATTTTTTTCAATGTAATAAAATATTTCTCACTAGATTTACGCATGTCAATGTTTTCAGTTTTTTAATCACGGTTGTCACCTTTTCTTAGCTGTAAGACTGAGATTTAATGTACTGCACATACTTAGGAGAAATGGTGGAAACGTTCGATCCAATAAGCATCAGAAAGACTAATTACAACTTAATTTTTTGCCTAGTTTTAAAAAGCTAATATGCATAGTGGAGCATTAGAAGGTTGGTAAGATATTGCCATACATAATGCCAACTCCTGGATGTCTCAGCTCCATCTTGTGCGCAGAAACTTACTGGACTTACCATCAGGGTTATTCTGATGCCCCACACTATCAAATACTGTCCACTCAGAGAAAAGCTTCTTTATCTCCTCCTTACATCAATGTCATTTATAGTCCTGTTCATACAGGCACATGCTAAATGTCTGAAACCATGAGGGCCCCTCAGACGGGATCCCAAGCAAGAGCAGTCATCTTCCAAAGGACCCCTGGCTTCCTCCAACAAGAATACAGAGGGCAAGGATAGATAGGCTCTACACTTAGGTCTAGTACAACCAAATGACAGTAAATTCTGTCACCACTTCTCCTGCCCCATTTTTCCCCACAGGAATTCATAGGCCTTAGCAGATCCCATCCTAGTCCATTGTTTTAGTGATTGATACACAAAGGAGCTGGAGCAGGTAAGAAATATGAACTTCTTCAGAGTTGCAAGTGGTTCATGAGCTAATGCCCTGGGGCCATTAAATTTCTACAAGTGAGTGAAAAATTATATGGATTTTAACATGTTAACACAAAGATCCTAATGCTATATGCTTACACTTATGGATATCTTTTGTGCTTTCCATTTTCTTGTGATGCTTCTTTTTGCTTAATTTTCATGTGCTGTTGATATTTCAAGTATTTAATCTGGCACAGAAATAACTCCAAGTCTGTACAAGACCATATGCCACACTTAGAGAGTAAAGCAAATACAAACAAGGAGCTTTCATCTAATCTCTAATTTAATTTGCAATGATCTAGACCACTGTAATATGAAGGAGTACCATACCAACATCAACACATAAAATCAGCAAAATACTCCAGAGTGCACACCTGCTACATCAACTAAATTGTGCCTGACCTCACCCACATATAAATTCTGACTGGGCACAATGTGAGTAGCTTATCATAGGGCTCACAGGAAATTAGCATTTTTCCAGTAGTTATGCATCTGAAATTTATAGAGAAAAGAAAATGATACCCAGGATCCGTGCACTCCACTGGCTTTAACTGGTAACAACAGTTAGACTTAGTCTCAATATTTCCAGTATTTACTTGATAGTTCTGGTCTGAGCCTAGCAGAGAAACCAGAAGACAAAGCTGCACTAGTTTTTATAAACACAATTAAAAATAGAGAAATAAAATCATTGAGTTCAGCACCATAGGTAAAAAGTAAGAACTGAGTAAACTTTGCATTGTCCAAATAGACATGGGTAAATCCCAGCTAGCTGTACTCATCCTTTGCTACACCTAACTGAGATTTCGCTCACACATACTTCCTGATGCTGCTTTCTGATAGCAAGGCAGCAGGCGTGCATTCTTCAAGAGCTCTTCTCAAACAGCCTTTGAGAGAGAAGAAAAGACAGTCTTCCTTCATTTGACACTATGACTCAGATGTTGAGATATAAAAGGGACAACAAAAACATAAACACAAATATTTTCCAGTATAAGGGACACTTCATCATCTGAGCAACTGAACTACATTTTAATATAACTGTACCTTATACAAGGAAAACAAAGATAAAACAACCAGCATATCCTAAGGAGTTGTTTCCTCTCCCTGAAAGTTAAGTGACATTAAACATTTCTATGGCTCCGTATTACACAACAGAAACAGCTTTCTAAGCCATGTATGCATGTATATATGTCATTTACACTGACTGACAGTGACTTAAATGTCAGCATCCAAGCAAACCAAGACTCTTGGGAATGGCATATTGCAAATTAATGACGAGTAAATTTCAAAAGGTTCCTCAATTTCAAGTCAGCTCACCCTCTGTAAGTATGGAATGCCACATCTATAAAAAGAAGTGTGTCTACGACACAGGGTTGTATCACAAGTCCTTGCTGATTAAGAGTTGATTAGAAACATTAAAATGCAATTACGTGGAAATTTTTTTGCATTTTCAGTTTTAGTTAATTGAAACTCAAACTCCATAACATAACACAAATTCAGTACATGTGCTTAAGGTTGGGGCTTTTTAGCCTAAGCAGGTAATCAGAAATTAAGAAAAAATTAGATAATTCTCTGTATTTTTTTCAGTTTGTGTTATGCTTTTTCAGTTCATTTTTTGTTTCAGTCATTTCCCTCCCTTTTACCCCTGTTCACAACCCTTCTTCTGTTACCTTCATTTCCCTTCTACTGCTCTGTGTATAATAAGTATCTGCACTCCATAAACATTGTCTAAGACATGATTCCAAGCTTTTTTAAAAAAATCTGTAACTGATGAAGCCAGAAAATATTAAGACTAATCAAAAAGATTTTCTTCTACTTTGTGTTCTCTTAGATACCAAAAAACACCATTTTCCCTCAAAAATAATGAAAACTGTTTACAAAACCCAGGAATACTATTTCAGTTACCCTTCCCTCTGTGTACGTAAGTTCTATACATATAAAAATAAATTAATATAAACAGTTTCCCATGCAACTTTTCAACCAACCTGAAGACTACAGATGAAGTTCTGAAATACAAATAGCAGAATTTTATTTGAGTACTTCTAATGTCTTTCTTTACTAGCCTGGAGAGCTGTGCCATCTTTACAAACAACATCTTTGTTGTGTTATGCAAAGATTCTTGAAAAAGGACTGACTGTTTGTATCTGGTTTTGTTTTTTATGAATGCCTTTGATCCTGCTTTGATCTTGTCTCAGTCAGTCTCACAGAATGGGAGACCCAGGTTGCATTAAAATCCTTATCATGTTTCTAAAAGCCATCATTTAATACTTTGGAAAAAGCGAGACCATTAAAAATCTTTTAGCAAGATTTCTATAGACCTTTGATTGAAAAAGGTAGTTTTTAATTCTTAGATCAACATAATTCATAGAATTAATTTGCTAAATCTAGTTAGGCAACACATTTTCTCAATTTAAAATGAATAATAAAATCTAGTTTCCTCTAGTTCAGTGTTTTTGAACAATCCAAATATGCAGAATGCCTTTAATTTCATTTACGTGAAGGCAACTAATTGGGAAATTACATTTTAGAACATAGCTAACCACATTGCTACAGAATCTAACAAGTAAGGAAATGTCAGTAACAATGGCCTCATGCCAGCCCAGGGAGCCTGCTCTTTTTCAAAGGTAATTGTATTCCTCTATCTAACACATAACTCAAACATGTTTGAATATGAGTGGTAGTTACAGCTCCATAAGATAACACCATTCAGTACTATTCTAATATATTTTGTCACAAACCCATATAGTATGCAGACAGGTATTGATCAATCTGAAAACTGATACATTCCAGATATTCTTTTTCTAAGCATTTGTACATAGAAACTGGATTATTCAACAAGAAGCTATCAAACCAATGTCATTGACTCCAACTGAAGATTCATAATAAAAGATTAGCAATACTTCTCATTCAAAATGTGTTTGCCTTGCTCAAGGACTTCTCAATATCAAATGTATAAGAGGTCTCTTTGGCCCATGACTGGTTCAGAAGTAAAGATATGCTGATCACCTTGCTAGCAAACAGAATAGTAAAACATAAGAACTTCCTGCAAGCACTGCTCATACAGGTCTCTCTCCTGTACCACCACTAATACTTTTCCCCCAAATTCTAATATTAAAATGATTTCCTTGACACATCTATCCCTCTCTTAAATTTGGATTAAATTAGCCAACATTTCATTTCAATAAAATAAGGGGAAGATGCACAGAAATAACAAAGTGTTTGCTTTTTTCTCCTGTAGGAAACAAGATCAAAAAAACTCTGAGGTAGTCAAGCCAAACACTTTCTAACACAGTTCATGCCTTGCCAGTCTGTTACTGTTCAAACAGTCCTCCAAAAAGCATCACATTATTTTTCCTCTCCTGGACAATTATTTTCAAGTATTTAATGTTCTTTGGAACTTAAGCCTCATACCTTAGCAAAGAAATCCTATGCCTTGGCAGAAGGAAACAGCATCTTCCCAGCTAAATCATACAGGGGCTTGATAATGAGGCCTCAGCTTCTGTCAGAAGTTTGTCTGGAGCCATTGTGTGCCTTCTTTGTGATTTTAGCATCCAGTTATTAAATTAAACCAACAGATGCCCATAGAAAATATTTTATTAAGGCAGTAAGGGCTTCAGTAACTTTCCAAATAACTAATTCACACAGAGAATTTAGAAGTCATTAAAATTTACAAGCTGTTATCATTCTCTTTCTGGTTCACCTTGCAGTTCTGCTCACTCAGAATGTTTCCTTCTTTTTCATACTACGCTTAACTGCCTGTATTCATTAAAGTATGAAAGTCTACACACAAAAATTGCCTACAATAATTTGGACAGGTTTGACCATTTCTACAGGGCAAACAGAATTTCCACTGCAATGGATTTATATGTAAACTATTCAGTAGTGCCCTAGACAGTGCCAATAACTTCTAATTCGATCGCAGGCATCTCAGCACAACAGAGTGACAGCTATAAAGGAATCAAACTGAAACCTTACAGCAGTCCAAACTGTTGGTTTTCTTGGCTGAATGAATTAATCAAAACTAATGGTCATAGCCTGTCTAAAAACCTTTAAAGACTTCACAGTCTAGAGGTAATTATTTTTCTTCCTTCATCTCATTCTTTCAATGTTACATTAATATTCTGAGCTGTGGCTTTATATGGGCATTTATTTTGTAACAAGATCAAATATGAGAAAGCAAATATTTGCCTTTAAATGCAAACGAAAGAAAAATAGATGTTATTATGTGAATAAAGCTTTTCTTTCTCTCCAGGCCTCTTTAATCAGTTGAGAAATTAATACACTTGAACAAAGACAGGAACACTGATTTATGCATTGTATTCCCTAAATCCTGTCAAATATGTTATAATAGCTTGTTCTTGACTTTTACAGAAGATCCATCTGATTCACACTCCACATTAACTGCAGAAATCAATTAGTTGGGAAATAAACCCATTATGTCCCACATTATAGGAATTAAATTTTCCAAGGATGGGTATAGAAGGGGAACCTCCATAATATGAAACACAGGCTGGAAATACAATGTGATTTCTTTAGGGTTCTACTGGAAACCTAGCTGAAGGTTATGCACATCCCTATATCTCCATATAACAATTTTAATAAGGCATCAAAAAAGCTTCAGAATTCTGCATCCATAATTAACACAAAAATCTGCAATCAAAAATGGTTAGTTTAGAACTTAGTTCTAAGAGTTGGGGAGAAAAAAAAACCCAACAAAGTTAGTCAAATGAAGATCCTATTTTTACGAAGATCTACAAACATATTTCATCTGAATTGTAACAAATCCAACCACTTCACCGTGATGGAAATACAGACAGGCAACATTCTTATTAACTTCACTGGCTGATGTTCCTACCAACTTTATCTATGATTATAGCTATGCACACAAATCTCCTCAGGATCAGGAGCTTACACTGCTTCAGAGAGTACTTAAATTGTAATGAATAACTTTTTCATTAAATCAGTGAGCAAAAATAGCATGTTCCTTTATTGCCAATTATCTGTAACTAGATAAAAATATCTACTCATTGGGAAATTTTCACGGTTTTCTGAACAAATTTTAGTTGTAAGATTTCTTGTTAGGTATACAGGACTTGGTACAAACCAGCAATATGCACTCATAAATTAATAGTAGTCTGTGTGATTGATTTTTTTGGATAACAATACAACGATCCCTTTATTTTAAATTATTCCAATATTTCACTAACTTTTCTTAAATAAATGGAAGATAGTGAGATACCAATTTCTCTTCATACCTACACAAATATCATCACCAGGCCTTAAAATTCAGTTTCTACTAACACACAAATAGAATAAATGTTTCCTGAACAGCTAAAAAGGAATATTTACAACATTCAGCCATAGTCAAATTCTATAACATCCTTCACACAGAAGAGTTCACCTTAAGAGCCCTGGACAAAATTCAGCATAGCTGAAAAACTGACACAGCATTTTAGGTTTTTGTCTTAAGTATCCCATTATTCCTGTTTCTGCAAGTCTGACAAGAAGACTACAATGAAAAACACCTGGTAGGTTGGAAAAATCAAGGGGTTTTTTCTACCTAATACAGCAATTTGTTTTATATAGTTATCATATGCCTTCATTATTTATATTCAGAGTTTGACAAGATGTCATTTACTCCACACCTGATCTGCTATTACAAAACAGAACCAGCCAAATTCATGTGACGTGAGTATTGCCATTAAATAATCACAGACAAACATTTGCTTGGTCATGCCTTTTTTTTTTTTTTTTTTTTTTTTTTTCTTTTTTTCCTTTTTGTTTTCTTCCTTTTTGCATGATCTTTCATGGCCTAATCCCAGGCCCTGATCCTGGTGCTACTCAGACATGTATTTGTGGAAATGTCGTATTTGTGTTTGAACATTTGAAACACTGGGCTTCTGAATTGTACTCTACTGGTTTTATACATTTTCTTTCTTTCAACACAGTTGTATTCTAGGAAGAAAATTATCTAATTCCACAATTAATTTCTACCTGCTGTGACAGTGCACCCTCAGGGTAAATATGGTATTTTATATTAACACACTGAAAGCTTCCATTGTGATTGACCTTAAAGACACTCACAAATTAATTACTTTGCTCATCAGTATGGCATGGCAGCTAAAAGATGCAAGCAGATACCCAGCCAGTTAACATGCATGCTGCCATCTGCTGAATATCACAACAAGGGATTTGTACTACTCTCTCTGAAAGAGAATCTGTGCTGCTTCCTATGAAGTATGTTATCAAACTCCTCATTCCCAAGTCAAATAAGGACTGTTCATGTTCTGTAAAAGAATTGGTAGTGTCTCATGGGTTTTTTTCACCCACGAGTTTAAAACTAAAAAGGAGACTATCTCAGCAAATTCATTAAAACTTTGGAGTTGAGTCCACTGCTTAACAGCTGAGGCTAGGTTATATTCAAAATCATCTTTAGATTTATATGCACACTCATGCAGCGCAGATGTGAGAAAGGAATTTCACAATTTATGTACCTCATTGTCCACCCTCAGTATTATTCTGATTTAAAATGCTCTCCTCTGGCTTGGGACAAAAAAAAGTAGTATTAATGTGCAAGCTAAAGTTCCTGTAAAACAATGGTCAGGGACCAGCACAGAGAAGCAACTATTTAAAATAATTAATTATGAAAGAGTTTTATACCATTCATACAAAGACTACAGCTAGCTTCTGAAAAAAGTTTCCAAAAGCACACACATTTTCAACTTGTACAGTACTGTTCCTGTAATTAAAATCCTTATTAAACTGGTCGACATAGCAATATATAAACATAAATATATAAAACTATATACAACACATCATATTGGTCAAAAAATCCATACTGATGGGAAATGCAGCACCTATACTTTCTCAGATATGCCAAGGAATAAGACAGGTGGCTGGCTCCAAGTCCTGCTCACAGCAGAAGTGACAAGCCAGTTGTGTAGATCACCACCATTCACATTGTTACAGGATAACTCAGGCTGGAGCAAACCTCAGGATGTCTCCTGCTCAAAGCAGGGTCAGCTGTGAAGTCAGACTTCAAAGTTACTCACAGTTTTATTCAATCTGGTCTAGGAAACCTCCAAGGACAGAGATGGTACAGCCTTGCTGGGCTTCCTGTTCCACTGCTTGGCTTAATAGTGAGAAAGAGTTTACTTAGGTCTTAACATTTGAGGTATTTGTAGTTTTTATGCTCCCTGCATATAAAACATTGTAGGTATGATTCACTTCTTAGACACACTAGTTAGAAATCAGGGGTAGCTTTATAAAAGATAACAAAATTACTGGAATGGAAACCACAATTTGAGGGGAAAACATGACATTTTGCTCCAAAGCATAGCTTTATTACAATTATCTTTTATGGCTTATTTAATCCAATTGTTCCCTCTACAATTTACAAATGGGTTGATATCTTACAGAAAATTGAATAAAATCTTTATTAACTTTCTTCTCTAAAGAAGAGACCCCATGTTTACTTTGACCAAGTATCATACCCAGAGCTAAGAGTGGAACTGGAATGAATGGAATCATCCTATCTGTCCCTCTGTGGCTGCAGTGCAACAGGACAGGAGGAAAATCAAACCAATATAAGAGCAAACTCTCAAGCATTTGAGGTAACACTGGGCAAATGGAATAGGATAAAAAAGGGATAATATGTCCTACATAAAAGTTATAGACTCCTAAATCTGACACTGTAAAGAGAAAATCAAAACCAAATGACACTGAACATTGTGGAATGCAGAAGTAGCTGAGCTGTTCAGCCCAGCCAGCACAACTCTTTATTAGCTCACTGCACTGCTTTGAGACCACCTTTCTAAAGTACATCTTGGATGCCACCTTCTAAAGTATTTCTCTTCCTAACACTTACCTCCTGAAAAGCTGCCTACCTACTCAAACTGATAGAGAGCACACTGACAGGCTCCTTCTAGTGCACCCACATAATTATTCAAAATCTAATCCTAAAGAAGCACCCCAGGGATTTCAGTAAGCATCATCTTGAAAAATTACCTTTTTTTTTCAAATTAATTATATTCTAACATCTACCTTAATTAAAATTGAATTAAAATATCAAATATGTGTCAACTTACAAAAAGTACCCTAACAGTGCCTGAGTTTATGTCATCAGCTATAACAAGCCTTTGGCTATATGGGACAGAATCATGAATATTGTAATAGTACCACAAATAGCATCACACTGGGTAGGTTCTTTTAAAAACTGAAACTTATTAAAAATCAAAGCAATGAACTACTGTATTACAGAAAACACCCACCTCTTAAGCCCGTTTGTCTTTGTGACAAGTTCTTATGCAAACTTTTCTTTCTCCATTCCAGCAGAAATTTCTGCACCCAAGAAAGAGATACTGCATACACTGATTCTTCATTTGGGGGAAAATATCAGGTATGATGGTTAATTCAAAACCTTAAAATGAAACAGAACACAAAGTTCATCAGAATGTTTGCACCATCATTTGTAATCATGACCTAATCTTTCCCTTAATACTTAATGCACCCTTAGTGATTATGACAAAGATTGGCATTACAACTGAACTTTTAGTAGTGATTCCTTATTATTATTTTATTACTTTGAGACACACTCCTGCAAGATGGTGAGTCCCAGGAACTCAGCAATGATCAATAGTTGAGGATATTCTGGCCTTTCAATTCCCACAAACTTCATGTTGCCACACCAGAATATTGCAAACAGCCTCTTTACTATGACACTGTGGTCAATAAATATTCATGTAAATGCTATGAGACACAAACTAGTTTTTCCTGCATATAAATATTTAGAGAATATACCAAAATGAATTCATACATGTGTCATCATACAGAATACTGCTCTTTGTTACTTCTGCAGTTCTATTTGCAAAGTACATTAAAAATACATAAATTAGAAGAGTTATTTAATATTAAACATTCTACAGATTCCTGTGACTGAGAGGGAGACTTAATCAGCTACTTAGCCCAACCTTAATTGTAACTTGACAGGATAAAAATTATGTATTTTTAGAGATAATAGTCCATTTGAAATATTGCCAAGTGAGTATTCTAGCATTTAAAAATCGTGTTATTCTTACTCATTTTGAGTTGGACAAACCAAATTCTATCAAACAACTTCTAGATTTTTTCAATCTGCTCTCTATTCCGAAATAAAGAGTATTTTCATCTTAATTCTCCAAGTTTCACTTATTCTATGGGATCATATTTTTGTGATCTTGTAGGAAAATCTTCTAGGAAAAGCATTCTTGATAGAGAAACATTCTTTATAGATCCTGTCACTTTTACAAAGAATGCCCTTCCTACATTTCACAGTGATTAAATATTTAATTACATTTTCTCATTTCTATTTATAGTGAATCAAATATAACTGAACTATAAATCTGAATACCCTATAGCTATATTGTACTCTAAAGATTATGTTAACTTCTAGAAGGCCAGAAAGAGGATTTATTTTATAGATTTGGTTTTGATGCATTTATGAAGCAAATAAATAAGCATGGTATCTGAAAGAAAAACAAAGCAAGCCAAATCACAGAAATGTTTAAAAATATTGATCTTAGCTTTATATACAATTTAAATTACCACAGAGTTAAGTCTTTTTTGTATTTCATATGAACCATAAATACGTGGGAATACTTTACTAAGGCCACTTCTCCTCCAGTGGAAATTAAGGTCAAACTCAAACTTCAACAAAAGTAAATTCTAGATACAGATCAGCTTTAAACAAAGAGTTAAACAGGTGCCTGACTCACTGGTTCTCTGTTAAACCTGTCCACATCACCCAGTGCCTAAATATTTCTGTCCATCTGCCAGGCATTTGGTGTTTGTTGAGGGAGGCAGTGACACTGATGCTAACTCACAGCTCCTCACATCACGGCACACCTCACCGGCACCGGCCGAGCTCTCGGGAAATAACAGCCCTGCACCTCTGCAGAAACTTGGATTGTAGCTACTTCCAGGCCACTCTTACACAGATATGCAAAGAAAGGTAATGTTCATAGAAAAGTTCCTAAAACAACTCTGAGTAACAAAAATCCTTTTGAAAGATTCACTTCTAGAAAGCAAGCAGTAGGAAAAACATCAACTCATAAGTTTATTTGTGATAATTATTTAGTCACCTCTTAATTCTGATAATGTACAAAAAAATCAAAATACATTTTTCAAAATACATTACTGTCAAAACATGCTTCTAAAGCCTCATTTTGATATTTTAAGTAACATAGACTTGGAGTAGAAAGCAAGGTCATAGTACTGACAGATCCCAAAAAATTACTCTGATAAATTATAAATTGTAATTCAATCTGATGGTAAAAAACTATACAAATATTAGTAAATTTAATCATTTAATGTAGTCCCACCATGAATTTTATCCCACGTGCGCAATATTTTTATATTTTACTTAACATCTATGTTCTCTTCACTGGCTAAGTTAAACCAATTTTTTACTAGTTTTTATAATCATCTGATTTTAAAGAACTTCAGGTGTTCTGTTTCTGTCATGCTCTTTACAAATATAAACAAATATAATGAGTCAAAATTTTAGCTTCTGTATCATTGATAGCTTAGTTTTGTTTGTACCTTTTTCTCTCTCTTTAGCTTCCTTGAGACAAAATCAAAATATTTTATGTACTGAAGAACAAATCTGCCCTCTTCAAAGACATTTCAGAGCAGTTAACGTCAACAAGGGTCAATACTCAAACTTTCTTTCCAATTCCCTAAAGTTTTAATTCTCACAATCAGGAGAATGCCTAAAATTCAAAATCCAGACCACCTTCTTAACTTAGTAGATAATTCAACACCCATGAAATATTAGGTATAAGACAAATTTAATGAAGAATTTTCTTGTTTGGAAAAAATATTTATTAGCACTGCAATTCAAAAGTATTCAGATGTTACCTGCTACAAACAAAGATTGCCTTTCCACACATGCACATGTACAGTACCCTTTTTCCTGACTCCCATCACTACTTTCGAGCTGCCAAACTCAGACTGCAAAACTTCAAACTTATTTATTTATGTATAATTTGGTACCTACAGCAAATTTATCAACTTCACTTTCCATGCACCCAAGTGAACAAGCCTCTGTCTTACTCCAACTGCCAGCAATGCATCTTGCAATATGGTGTGAAGGAAAGCTGCTGTAACTTTAGGCACACTCTGAGAACATCCTTCCCCATCTAGAGAAGCTGTATTCACAGCGTGCCTCCATTCTGCTAATACTCTGTCCCTTGATGCCTGCAGGAAAGCTTTTGGTATCTCTTTTCTTTTCTCTCACAATCATCATTTTCACACTGACTGCAGCAGTCAGTCTCCATACAAAGACCTCAAGAAGAAATGTCATTCACACAGAATTTCATAGGTTTTTAAGGATGATTAAAAGCTTTCCTAGAGAGAGATCTTCACAACCAGGTATTCCCTTGCTGCTTCAGGGCATATGGCAGAAATGAAAACTTCTCATGAGAACCTGAATTTTGTTTAATTTTTCAGATAAACTTTAACAAACAATTATTTCAGGTACTAATTGCTAATGATTCTCACCAGTCTTCTCTGGCAAAAAAAATTACTTGTCAGGTTGCTAGAGGGTAGAGGAATAAGTCTATTACATATTTTCATTTTCTTCCAAATGGATTATTAAAATCAAACAGAAAAGAATTGGGTCATTTTATGCCATCTTTTTGAAATGTGTTTTGGTACCTTTTCATATATCAAACAAATCATTAGTTTGTAACTAATAATAAAAGTATCTGAGAAGTTCAGGAGTTCTGAAGGCTTATGTTTTTAGGGGAACTGCTGGTTTTATTTTTTAACTTTACTCTTCAACATTTTACTGATTTCAAAGACAGCTAGTCCAGGCAGCATCAGGAAGTGGAAAACCATATTGCACCACTGAAGCTCCTTAAAAAGTTTTCATTCTATGATTAATTTAAGCGTTCATATGCTTTGCCAACTTTATCTATGACAGACTGATAAAAAAAGAAGGGGAGAAAAGCATGGGGAAAGTAAAGCTAGGGAAATTAGAGAACTAATTACTGAGGAGCTCTAGAAAAGACTTAAATACCTTCAATCTTGCCTTTGTGGCTTTGAATGTTCTTTTTTCATATGAAATTATTTCTGCTGAAAGCATCATTCACTTGTTCTTTGGACAACCTGAGGTTTTCAGTGCATTGGTATCATTATTTTATATTGAATTTGTATGAATATATGTGGCTGTCCCCTTTTATATTTTTGTAGCGCTATTTAATAGAAAATAGGGCTTTTACATACTTTCTACAGGAGGGTAAAAAAAAATCTCCTTTCTGTGTCTTTTATATCTTCCTTGTAGAAGGTAATTCAAAAGTCTCTTTCCATTGTTGACCCTGGAATGTCAATGAAAGCTCATTCATGACATCAGGAAACATAATTTGAAGACCTACCTTCCAAGGAAATGAAAGACTGTATCTCTGTAAAAGATACTGCTGATGAAAAGGGGGTGTCTAAGACATCTTAGCATAAAAACATAAATTTTAATTCACTCTCAAAACAAAACCTAGTAATTGTAATCCTAGAAGCAATTCAAAATGTTTCAAAAACACTGGAAATGTCAGCATTTTTGATCTGGGAACACTGTGCCAAGGATATGCAATCTTTTCAGATAGCCTGTAAGCACAAAACTCCATTTGTCTTTCAGCAGTGGTCTTAGCTCCTGAAGGCAAACACCAGTCTTGTAGACTTGGGAGACAGTTAGAGAATCATGTTCTGTTCACACTTAACCTAACACCCTCCCAAACTTGAGGGTTTGTTTTGTCTGGAGTTTGGTAGTTTAACACTTAAGTTTTGCTTTTTTAAGGATATTTTAAGCCCACTTTTCCCTTAGTTAAGATTACATAGCATCTAAGAAAAAAAGGACCAAAACATTGCCAACTGTAAAGTTAATACATTTTTACCACACAAAGATGAAAAACCACACTTATAGTAATCTTGACTGTGTCATAAATAAGATGACTCTGACCGTAGATCTTGAGTTTGGGTCTTCTAAGGGAAAATAATTGAACCATTAAGATTCTTCGCCCATGTTAACAGGATAGTGCTGATATTTACACTTGGGCCATGCTTAGCTGCGCTGAACGCACATCCCTGAGGAAGCCCAATCCCATCGCTGCCTGCCCTGTGAAATTGACCTGCACAGGCGGACAGCAGCCACCCAGAGCCCTGGCTGCCAAAGGAGCGCCGTCTTGACTGCAAAGATGCTGCCTGATGTAGGGAAAAGGAAACCCCTGACTGCCCTTGGGAAGGCTTTCAAGAGTCCCTCTCAGCAAACGACTTCCACCTGCCTGCACATGCACAGGCTTTCCCACCTGAGCTCACAGACCAAACCAAGGACACAATTGTCCCTTGGTGCCTATGGCCAGCTGGTAAGCACATGTGGCTTTACCCTCACCACAGAGGAGAGGGGCTCCGCCGGCCACTGCCGGGGGCGATAAACCGCAGCCGGGTGCGTGATCGGGCGCTGACTCCCGGCCGGGCGGGGATTCGGGGACTGACTCGCAGCCCCGCGCGGCGCGGGTGGGGCCGCCCCTCACAGGGGGCACCGCGCCCCCCAGCAGCGCGGCCACGCCTCCCCTCAGCCCGCGGCCGCTGCCCGGAGCCCCCGCGCCCCCG
>VYXD01006830.1:968936-1122212 GCA_013397195.1 Hylia prasina
CCCGGCGTGGCGGCGCGGGCGAGGGGCGCGGTGCCCGCCGTCGGCGGGATGCAGATGCCGTGCAGGGCAGCCCTGGGTCGCGGGAGCTGAGCTGCGTCCGCCGCAGAGGGAGGGACGCGGCTGCCGTGCCCGGTAGCTGTCCAAGGCCGGTCGGTGTCCAGCGCAAACCAGCGGCGATCCATCCCGCTCCAGGCAGGGAGACATTTACAGCGCTGGGTGACTGCACCAGTTCTGGGGAAGCAGCGAGGCGCTGGAAGCAGGGATCGGCAGCCTCCGACTGGAAATAAATTTGTTTAGAGTGAAACTGGAGGCGTCACGTGAAGACCCTGAATTTAGTACTATAGCCACGCTCCGGGCTGCTGCAGTTCTGTTATTTACAAACGTGTTCGAGTCACCAAGAGATCGCAGCTGAAATTGAAATAATGATAAAAGTAAACAATAGGTTTTAGCCGTGCAGCCTGGCTGGTGAAGGAGATTTCAGATTAAGTCATTTAGAAAACCGGAGTTGCGCTCTGTCACTTACAAATAGTAATGACTGAAAGCCCTCAGGTCTGCAGATGTCTGTACAGCTGTATTTTAGATGTAGACCTTGTCTCACTTGTCTTTTTTTGCGGCATACGGTCTTGTAACTGTGAGCATTATAAAAACGTGACAAGAGAAAACATTGCTGTAGTATTGCAGTGCATTACCAGTACCGTGTTGCCACAATTTATATTGCATGGTGGTGAATGTCATATTAATGATACCAGTTAGGTACCAGACAACCATGTGCGGCAATGCTCAGCTCTTCTGGTAGGTTTTTCATTTAAAATAAAGATAATAATCTGTACATATACAAACATGTATTGAATGTGCAACAGTATGGAAGGGATACTCCTCTTCAGAAACAGGACCTAAAAAGCAATTCATTGGAAATCTGATTTACAGCTGCAGTATCCTGACTGCTTTTCAATCAATAAGATACCGTGACAACTTAAAAAAGCGGGAGGTGATAGAGGATTAATAACATTACCTAAGAAATTAGTTATGTCAGTTCTATTAAATAAGAGCTATCTGAAAGTATCAGGTATTGCTGTGCCTGTAAGGAGACTCACCAGGCAATGCACACACAGGAGTTTCACATCTGTATGAATAGCAGCAAATGGTCTCATTATAACTACAGGTTTCCACACACTCATTTTCTTTAATTTTCTGTCTTCCATTACACTTAGCAAAATCTACTAAAGAGACTTCATGAAAGCAGGGAAAGCAAATTTATATCATTCTCTGTCCACAGGATAGTAAAACCACTACTGAAACAAGTGGAGCTGGCCAAACAATTCTTTTTAGTTCAGAGCTCAAAATAACACTGGGAAGAAATGCTCCATTTTCTGTCTCTGTCACCATCCAGCACTGAAAAACAGGATGAGGCACTGGGATGAAATGGCACAAATGAACTTTGGAAACTTTGCTTCTAGCCCTTTTTGCTGTGGCATGCTTTGCAGAGGGCATGAAAATGCCCTTTTATTCTTCACTCTGTGTGGCATTTTCAGAGATATTCAGATGTTTTTTCCAGGCTCTTTTGACTTTGTCAAGGGTCAGAAATAAAAAAGCTCGAAAGTCCTTAAGATTACATTAAAATTAGAAATCTGTTTTTTATCAGAGCTAATTGGGTTTTCATAAATTGAAAACAGGGAGATCAAGTGGATCCTACACCACATTAAACATAAGAAGATGCCACATGGCAAACAGTAATTTAATTTTGTTGACTATGAAAAATATACTTCATATTTCTGTGGAAAATTATATATGTAAAAATTAGAACAACATTTTTCTAGCAAAAAAGTACAAGTTCTGACTGAACACACTTCAGAAATGGAACTAGTGCTCAATTATTTATATCTTGAGTCATGCTGAATTGAAATAGAATAATAATTTATCTGCCCTGCAGGTTGGGAAGCAAATCTGTGATATAGACCTAATTGTAGGAAACAAGGAGATAGTGAATTCTTTCTTCTCCAGAAAGAATTGTGCAGTATGCTCATGCCTAGAAAGACAACTTTCTATGTGCCCTTGACACTCACAAACTATTTAGCTTATGGAGATGAGTCACAACAGATATTTCCGCTATACACAATACATTTCTAGTTGTGTCCTACATAACTTTCAGGTAATAATTTATTTTATTGATCAACTATTTTAAAATTATGCCTTGCGGAGTAAAAAAAAGTCTTTAATTTAGTACCAGGCTATCACTGAATCAAGACTGCTGCCTTCAGGCACTCTTATTATGACAGAGATGTTGTGCTCAACTTACTCAGTTATTTACTGATAGTGACGTGTTTAAGTATCGCCATCTTACGGTAAAATATGTAACAAAATTTATATATAGTTTATTTCCCAATCTCTGAAACATTAAGATTTTATTTAGTAATTTATTGCCCATGCCCTTGAAATCTTTCTTTTAAACTTGGTATAAAATATTGATCAACTGTAAAAATTCTTTTTTACAACTGGAAGGCAGATCACTAATGATAAATTTTAATACAGTTCTTATTACTGAATTTCAATTTAAGATCATTATTAAATATTATATTTGTTGGCTTTATTCTATTTTTTCCTCTGTATTTACATAGGAAAATTTTTTAAAAAATCTATGATAATATATTTCATTAAAGGTTTCTTTCCAACAGGGTGGGCTAGACATTCAGCAGAAAGCCAGCTACAGACCCAGAATTTGGATAGAAAATCTTCCTTTCTCCTACTCCTAAGTGCAGTGAAGGAAGTATCCAGTGTTAGGAAATTTCTAAGAGTTACTGCTAGATGGCATCTCTGTGCTGCTTTTCTCCACCTGGAGTTTTCTGTAATGCCCTTCACAGTGTGTAAAGTGGACTTATTTTACAAGGGTTGCTTTGCTGACCATCATTTGGTAATCACAGTGGTATAACCAAGTAAGTATTTTGTAGTGTGATAAAGCTGCTCCACATAGAAATCAAGATCAGCATTTTTCAAAGTCTGGATGGCATTTTGTAAGTTTAATTTTATGAATCTAAATAGATCTGATAAAAATGTTCATGTTTCAATGCAGTTAATGACCTTTAGGCCTTTGAATTTTATAATGGCTTTATATTCTACATTTATTTATTTTCCACTGTTTGAATTTTGCAAAAAAATATTTTTTAGAAAATGACTGCCAAGTATGATCCCAGACAGAAACTAACTACAGTATTATTAAGGACAGTTACAAAAAGGAACTGTGATTTATATTCATTGCATGAGATAATAGGATGGTTGGGAATAATAACATTATGAAACAAAGGCTGGTTTGAAATCAGTCATCTGTTTTTGAATGCTTAAACTTTGCATCTTTGGAATGGCTGTGTTTCTAGATTTTAAAAACCTATGATTTTCACACATAATCAGACTATTAAAAAAAACCCTAAAATAATTATTTTCCCAGATTTCAAGAACTTGTAAGTAGGAAGAGTGCACTGCTTTAGTGCTGGTTAGAAATACAAATTAATTTTTCCCTACTGCAAGAATTTATAAGAATACTATGTACAGCAAAGGGTTACCGCAATAAACTATTTTACTGAAAATATGACTCATAGGAGTACAATACACTGCTAAATTAAATCTTGTTACCTACTTGGAAATTAATTTACTTTGTTTACAGTATTAGTAGTTAGTCAGTATGAAAATCATTCATAATTATTTAACTTCCAAGGTTTAAGAATGCTCTAAACCATTAATTACTGACTGTGGTCAGGTCTCACTTGGTGTCTGCTGTCCCATTTCTGAGGAACATGGCTTGACAGCCATTGAAGAACATCCGTTTACTGTCAATATGCCCTGGGCTCTCTCCCAGGTGTCATTCCAGATATTTTACTCTCACTCTAGTAACTTCAGTCAATATGTTAAGACCTACGATTGTAGTTAACGCTTCCTGTTCTTCCTGCAGTAGTCAACCTTTCAGTCCTGGGAAAAAAAGGATGCTTCATGTATTTCCGCTTTATCTACACTCAGTGACATACATCCACTATTAATTATATATTAACAGAAAGGTATTCACTACATAATTTTTAAGTAACATATATTAAGATGTTGGAAGAGACTATGCAAAAATACACGTGAGTGACATCTGCATGAGTGCTAACTCCCCTGTTATCAGATATCACATGGTCTTTAAGGGCCTTTTAAAACTGTTGATGCTATGGGAAGAGGTCTTTTTATTTTCCCCTCTGGTTAAAAACTGATTCCTCCGTTGCTCATGGCTATTTTGACTTCTACTCATTTGAATGCATGCAAAACCAATTATATATGTTGTACAAAATGTCAAAACCAGTTGTATATGCATATGTATACACAGACAGACATATCCTCACAGGAAACAATTATTTTTCCACTAGAGGCATATTGCCTTCAGGTAACCAGGTTTCCACCTTTCTTCTGTGTTTGGCCAAGTCATGAGCCAGTGAAACAGAATCAATTTACTAAGTTTCCAGAGAAAATGCTGAAGCAGAGAAGGCAACTGTCAGGAACAAGAAATGCAGTATTAAAGCTATTAAAACATCATCATCTCTAAAAATGGTGTTTCTAGTCGGCTGCAGGTTTAACACAGTTGTGTTAAAATTGCAAGTTCAAATATGTGACATTTGGAAGGGACCTCTTAAGAAATGAACAAAGAGTCGTTAGAGGGCACAGTCTATCTGGGGCATTGAAATCCTGTTTTTCAAAACTGCAGTATGACAGAAGGGCATCACTTTGGCATTCTTAGTGAATCTTGACTGAAACCAGGGAAAATTCACGAACATTCTATAAACCTTTGTAGCAGGAGTATGGGACAAGTCTTCTCAAGGACCATCTTTCACAAGAACAGCAATCTATCCTACTGCTTCACTCGACAAGGCAGTAGATTTCTTGTCTAGGACCAAACCTAGAGAAAACAAGGACTTTGTGTGCCTGGGTTTGAGCACAGAATTCTTTTCATGAGTGAAAGTTCAGTAACAGTGAAAAAGTAACCTTACTTTCAGAATTTCAGAACTTCTTGGAACCCAGAATTCCAGACCAGATCTATTATTCACATGTTTTTACACCAAAATATGTGACCCAAGCACGGTCTTGGTTCTATCTACATTAATCATTCCACCTAAGAACATAGCCAGCAGAGTTTTTAGTGCTCTAAGTCAGTATGAAACCAGAAATACAGTAGCAATACATGTTATTCTTAAAACTACTTCGAAATTTATCTGGGACATGGCTTTATGTCACAGCATTACTTCCAAGATTCAGTGGCACTTCACTCTAAGCATGGACTGCAAGCTTCCAATTTTTTCCTTAGTGACTCAAAAAAACCCTGACCTTCTATCAGCAGCATTATTTACTAGAACACTTGAAAGTTATTCAAAAATATTACTGTTTTTATTGTCTTTAATTCTTGACATTAAGGGGCTTTAAACTCTAAACTTGGTTTTATTTGGAATTGAAGAATTTACATTTCTGTCTTAAAGAGCCACCGAAATGCAAAATAACAAGCCGTCCTGTATATCTATTTTATCTCCATTCCATCCTGTTTGGAACAGGACTAAAAGATTTTTTAATAAATAGGGAAATAACTGATGTATCAGATAAAAAAAAGTTAGTACTGTTTGTGTGGTTAGGCGTGTGTTGTCAAAACTAGATGATCTCTAGTCTTCATCTTTACTGGCCAACTTCTAAAGATGGTTTCCTAATAACTGCTTTTCTGACAACAGGACTGATTCATACCAGTTAACTAAATACACCACAAAACCTGTGCCTGCCTAGGGAAGGAAACAGAGCATGAAATACTGGTGATACAAGCAGCTGCCATTGAGAAGTAACTGTATCAATGGATATAGGCTTGTACACAATAATTTGCTTACTGAAAGGTTTGTGGTGGAATACTTAGGATATACGTAAGTATTACATAAAGGAAGTATAAACATACTTCATAGTTATGACATTTCCTTTCATACTATGCTGTGGTTCCTGCAGCTTCATGACAGAGGTTTGCACATCAGAAAAGCTAAAGAAACAACCAGGTATATATTTTTCATAATCCAGTAAACAATCTTAAATTGGAATCTGAGTTATAGCCTAAAGTGGATTGAATACCAGGCCTATGGATATGGCATTTTGTAAATTCTTACCCAGCTGCTTCTGCAGTTATGTCTTTTCACAAGAAAGAAAACATTTTATGTAATTACTCATAAAATATGCAGTCCTCTTTATTTAAAACATTTTTTTCCTCAGGGAGAATTAAAGAAACTTTAATATTCTGACCTCTTCTGAGCCTTTTTCAGACTTTTAAATCACTTAAGTAACTAACCTAAAGCAGCCCCAGATAACACAAATGCAATGTTTTTCATCCTGCATTCCCCTGAAGAACCGTCATCTGTCTGCTGCACTGCCTTCTAACCAAACAAATCCTTGAAACTGTGATTTAATGATTCTGTTTACTGTTTCACTGAAAAGCATATATCAGTCAGCATAGCAACAGCCTAAGCAAATTCTGAGAACAAGTAGCCCTCTTCACTGCCATGGTTTTGGGAAGTAGTGTTCGCACCCTCCTCAAGCTTTAAAGTAACCCATAAGGGGACAACCAGAACAATTGGAAAAAAACTAATTCCATTCTGAGTGAGTCTGTCCTTTTCTTAAAGTGGCAAAATACAACTCTAGCCTACAGACACACACATACACACACGTATATATATGTCTTACTTGTCAGTGAAAATGAGCATGCATCTGAAGAAAATTTTGAATGGAAATATTTACTGAATCAGTGTTCTCAGAATGCCCCACTTATTTAGACCATGGTGTTTATCTTTTTTAGAAACAGAATTCTCCTTCTCTAAGGTGGTCTTTCTCATCTCAAGCACTCAGAAGAAAAACTCTATTGACCAAAACAGTCAGTCATCATTAAAAGTATTTCATGAAGCTATAACTTGATTTTGTGAGCACCAGCAGGGATGAGATTATGGAATTTTAGAGCAGGCAGAGAAGTAGTTCCTTGTCCCCAAAGCACCTTTATTTATACTTTAGTCAGTGTTAGCTTTCCCTCTCTTCTTCCTCCCACTCTGAGCTTCAAAGAGCAGCACATGAGGAGGACCACAAATGCCACTCATCTGTTCTTCCAACTCCTTCAGCATCCTCTGTGTGTGGAGGGGTGTACAGGCACATCTGTTCCTCTGCTTGTCAGACCAGACAACGAAATTATCCTGGCGGATATGGTGCACAAGGGGAAGGACTGTGTTGGCTCAGTTTAAGTTTCTTCCAGCCTGAATGAGAAGTGAAGAAACATTCTTCCTTTGGAGATTTCAAAACCAAAAGAAGACAGAATGACATCAGGTTTCCCTGATGTCTCTGATAAGGGCCACTGTACAAGAGGCCACCAGGCAATATGGAGAGCCTCTGTCCTGGTTTAGGGTAAATTTGGGAGGAAACTTCTGCTAGAAAGCAGATTCAAGTGGCCCCTCCCCAACTGGTTCAGGAAAAGATTTCCTTGGAGAAAGGTGGAAAAAACCTGTTTATTTAACAAGCATTAAAAATGAATAATATCAAACAATGGAACCTCTTGCTGTTCTGAAGAGATGGCAAATTCAGAAAGTCCTTTTTGGGGGGTGAAGCTTGGCTGGCTCAGTCTCTCATCAGTCCCTCCTGCCCTGGAAAATGCCACATCCTGGGCCCTGGTGGGACACAGGTGTGAGCTCCTGGTGTTTTTATGGATTTTCAGTCCAGAGCAGGGCTGAACAGCTCCAAGGAAAAGAAAAGCCACAGTCCCGGGAACTTCTCTGCCTCAGCTAGCTAAAAACTACCTAAAAAGCACAGGGAGCTCTCCTGCTGTCTGTGCTGCAGGCAGCACAGCCCAGGAGAAGGAATGGGGGAAGCAAGAGCAGTGTCTGCAAACAAACTGCACTTCTTCTCCCCCTTCGCTCTAAGAACCAGGCTCAAAGGTGCAGAACTTAATATCCAGCATAAACACAACAGACAACTGGGGATACAGACATCATAAAGTCACCCTAGGACAGCCTCGAATTTCAATTTTCTGAGAAAATGAAGGAAAAGGGTTTTCACAGATACTGCAATATTGGCAGTAGTAGAAGTATTCAAGTTTGCCCAGTTCTAGATTTGTCAAGTGTGCAAGCTACACTAATGGTTAAGCTTGCCACTGTTTATATAGAAGAAAAATTTACACTGATGTTATTGTCATTCATATTACATTCACCAGTGTTTTCAGGAATAAACTTAATTGGTGTTGCTAATAGTTCTATCCCACTTATAAATAGCACAGAAATTAAATAAGTTTAAGACTGGTTAGGGCAGTGGGTCCATGTCGGTACAAGAGACATGACCCTTGTTCAGACCCTGAAAACAGTTCAGGTTTTCTCAGGGGGTTCCCCAAATCACTTTCTAAATGGATGGTAAGAATGATACTGATTACTGAAAAATATGCCTGATAAGCCCTAACTGCCCAGTTCTGTTAAACAGACACAAGGTTGCACCTTTTTTCCTTCAGAATCTTCCCAAACCACATACAATTAGATACCATCCATATATCATCTGTTCTCATGAGCATTCTTGGATATACCCTATTTGTATTTTGTGACTTTCTGGTTTTAGTAGCCTCTAATACTTAAGAATGACCAATGTTACCTTTTCACTTTCTAGTCCCTCTGGGCCCCTACCTTCAGAAACTATTCTTTTAGGCAAATATTTTTGTGTTGAACTAGCACTCTTTGTTTATCCATTGTCATAAATTTCTTACATTTCCAATGACTTACTCTATCATATCATCATTAGTTTCCCAAACTGAGGCATATATTATGAAACTAATAAATGGGATATTTTTTCTTTTCTAGTATTTCTGCTTCCTCTGCAAAAAATCTGCTATCATTAGCTAATTTAATACCAAAGTCCTTAGGCTTCTCCTTTCTTCTCTCTCCAAAATGCTGATGGTTATTGTGTACCCACACACTTCTTGTTTGCAATCTTGGAATGCTTTCTGACTGGACACGTCCCTTAGAGATCCCCCTATCAGCTAGGGATTTGTGTTTGTCATTCAGTTTTCTTTAGAGGATGGCTTCTTTTTCCAGGAATCTTTTTGATACTTTTTAGCTTTGAGAGATTTAGAGTTTTGCTAAGTTTTGACAGATTCCTTCTGTATTATTTCATATGCTGGATTTTATCTCTATTTTCTTTAATAATAATTGAAATTAATTCCTCTGAGCTACAAATAAGAGCATATCAAGCTAAATGCACTGTTTACGTAGGAAAAATATCCCAGACTTCCAACAATTCACATGATTGTGGTTCATGCCACATATATGTTTGATTTTACTTAACAAGTATGTAAAAGACATCTAGTATTTGTTTTTTGGACTGGAAAGGCTTTCAGCTATCCTTCCAAGGGCATATATCCAAATTCTGGATTGGTTATTCCAATTAGTATCAGCTTAATTACAATGCTTGATGTCAGGCATTGGGCAGGGCAGGAAGTGGAGGCAGAGAGGGTAAAGAACCTACCATAGCCTAAAGGAGCCATTTTTTATATATTTATTGGTTTGGGAAGGCCTCGTATAACACAAGGCTGGTTGAACAAAGTATTGACTGTAACGTGAGGAACTAATGATCAACCCACCCACCACCATCAACTTAAACATTAGGTAAAGAAATATTTTTAATAATCTACTTGGTTATTTTATTTTTTTTTTAAATAATATCCAGACAAGTCACATTTGGAGATCAGTCATATTACTTCAGAGTCTCTGTATTTTCCACTGAATGCTTTGAATTCAGAACATTTTAAAATTGGCAACATCCTGCTAGAGACATCTTCACAGAGCATGTCCTGTCCATTTCCAGTCAGCAGGGCTTTGCACTTCTGTTGTCATTAGGACCAGTGTGCTCAGACCCAGAGACACTGATGCTGGGGGAATTCTCGCCTGACAAACGCTGATTCCACAGTATAAGTATAAGTAAGTATAAGTAAGTGATCTATTCATTACAAGACTCTACTTGGAGATCAACTTCCTTGAAGAGTAACTGGCTTGAAAGACCAAAGATAACACTGGAGGTAATGCGGAATTCAGAACAAGCCCTTAAATGCCTGACTGTGGATGCAGGCTATGCCACTGCTGACTCTGAAAAGTGAGCTCTAAATCCAACTCAGAACTATATGCAACACCACCTGCACTGTGTCCCTTGAGACAACTTTTGTTGTCACATGGCACCAAAATTGTTTGGTTTGAGTTGTGCCATTTGGAACAATACATACATTATAAAACTGCATATGAGATATGAGCCTTACAGGATAAAATGTAAAATCTATCTTGTGGATTCTTGGATTCTGTGCTGCAATGCTAATATAGATATTTGGAGACAGGGTGCTCCCAGGACACGTGGTTTATTTGCAAGGGCCGTGGGTGACAGAGCCCTGCTCTCAGCTGCCAGCTCCCAGAGAGAGCAAATTTCCTGTTACAGTCAGTTTTATCCCATTCCATGTTGAATATTCTGATTTACAGCAGCCAATCCATTGTGAGACACAAATCTTACAAGATTTACATATTGCCTATGGGAGCAACAAGATTTATGTAAGGCACTAAATCCTAAACATTTAAATGCTAATTTCTAAGATACCATCTTCCTACCTCAACAGTACCCTCCCCTCATGGGTCTAGGGCCTGTCTGAGGTATTGATCAATATTCTGCCTCCCGGTGAGGCCTGCTTACGTCTCAAAAACTGCCCTCATTTCTATGTCACTCACAGGTTTTGTGTTTTCAGGACCTGTTGCCAAACAATCATATTTGTAAGATTTCCCTGTATCACCTTCCCCAACACTATCTCAAATGAACAGGCTGTGAAACTCAGAGTTTGTGATGAAAAGAAGGATGAAAGTAATGAAATAATGGACACATTGTGATAAATGTACTAGATACTCTGAAATTTGAAAGAACAGGCTTAGAAAGGGAAGATAAAAAGAAGTCCAAATGATACAATGTGAGGTTAAAATAAATAATTCTACTGGAACGGCCTGGAAACACTGAAAATGGAAATATCTAAAAAAACTTGCTAATATTTGAAGATTATTTTGTCTTTCACAAAGGCACTGACCTATTAATAAAAATAAGCCTAACGGAACCCAAGTAGATTGGGACTGGGATATATTTCATTAAAAAATACACTGCTGAGTGCCTGAAGAAAGCCCTATGGCTATCCCTCCCTCTGCCTGTCCATCACTTGTGACTTAGAATGTTCCCATACCTTTGGCTGGGTCAGCAGGCCTGTGCCCATCAAAGATTGGGCAGAAGATTATTGTGGACAAGCCCATCAGTGCAAGATGCCTGTGAAGAAAATGAGGATGAAAAAAACCAAATTATTCAATATGTATATTTCCTAACACACTGCCCTCAGTAGATAGGAAAGAAAACAGAAGTAAAATCTTCCACAAATAGTAATTCCAATTTTTAAACAAATGCAGGTTAAAAATTGTTTGTACTATTTTCCTATCAAGCAAAATCAATGACAAAGTAGAATGCTAGGTGAATACTATAATTTTGAATACACATTTATAATTGGTACTTGCATTTGTGTAACATAACAAATTTTGTATACTCACTTAAGAAATACCAATGTATTTATGGCTCATCAATCCAAAGTTGCTCAAATTTTAGCATTCAGATTTGTGAATTATTCATAAATTAGCTGTGCACTAGGAATTATTTATAGAAATATTGCTGAAAATAGCACTTTGTAGACTGATTCTAATAAAAGAGAAAGCTAATTTTGTTAAATTGTTTAGATCAAATATTCTGCTTAGCCTTATTAATGAGAATACAGCACAGTCTATTTCTAACTAAGCAGTGTGGCTCTCAGCATTTCTGAGAAGAGTGAGATAGAGCCTAAACAAACCACTGCTGCTATTCTGGAGGCCTGCTGTGAATATGCAATTATGAATGGATTCAGTGTGTGAATTTGCTTTGAACTGTACTATCTTTTATGGTGTTTCTGGGAGCTGCTAAGCCATCCTGTTCAGTTTCTGTCCAGAGTTTTGTCTTTTGAGGATATCATACATTACGGCAGAAGAAATAAAAGAAATCTTCCATATGAAAAGAGTAAGCAGAGCAAACAACATGACTGTTTTTATGGGATTCACAAGGGATTTGTATAGTACAATCTGTATTCTGTAGTACGAAGACAACAGATTTCCTTATTCTATAGTTAGAATGTGTTGGGTCTGAGGTACAATTAAAATGTGTTAGGACCCCTAGGCCAGTGTTCCTGCACAAGGACCAGTGTAGTTGCAAACACCATCTGCACTGCAGCAGGGAAACAGTGGCAAAGGCTGAGGATTGACTTAGGGCCTTGTCTCTGGTCTCTTTTTACAACTGAGAGATGCTGCAGCCCCTGAGCACTGTCAGAAGTCAAACAAGTTACACCAGTTGAAGATCTGAACCTAACTAAATTCCCAGCTGTAATTTTGTGGTGTTACTGAGTCTAGAGTGATCCTGCTATCCTCAATTGAGTAGTTACTGGCTGTGCCTGGGCCTGACATCAGCACAGCACTAAAAGTCAGATCTGGCCACCATTATTTAATATCCTTGCCCCCATTTCCTTCCTTCCCTCCTCCTCACTAAAGGAATCCTAAGCTGAAATAACAAGACATTTTTTGTATCATTTCTGTCACCAGAGGTTCTCAGAGAAGTTCTGCCCATTCTAGTGCTGAAAAGAAGTGTGTTTTCTGTATAGCAGAATTCTTAATTGCCTTTTCTCCTCTCCTTGAAACCTTTTAAATAAAGTCATGCTGCTATTTACTCCCTGTTCATCCTTAGCTAAATAAAACTCCATAAATATTTCATTCTGATAAAACCTTAACATTCGAATAAACCAACATACTCCAGCAAACACTTCCGTTATTACAGATTACTCTGAGTTGATCGGGCACATAAAATGACTGTTTTCCACCCTAAACAATAGTTGCTTTTTATGTTTGGAAAGAGAAGAAAATAATCCTGAGTGTCTTCATTCTATTTGTCTGGTGAACCGAGGAGCAAAAGCAATTTCCAGAGAACAAAATTGTGACATCCTTAGTGGTGTAAACTAGGTACCATACTAAAGGCAGTCACTCCAGGGTTAGTCCTAGACCTCAGAAGATACAATGTGCCTCCATAATTTTTGAGAAGACAGATACACTTGCATAGTGACATCTAATGCTTAGAGTCATCACTAGCAACCACCCTAAAGTACACTCAGAGTTGCATTTCATACACAGAAATGTTTATGGAATTAAACATAATTTATAATTGGTAAGGATTTTGCTCATAATTTTTCTATTAGTTATCATGCAGGCACTGTTTCATATTTTGCTAACACCAGGACTGGACATCTACAAAGCACAAATATGGTAGTTTGAATTCACACTTCTGGGGAGCTTTTTTCAGCTCAGTTTTCAGGGACTAATTTGAGAACAGTGCAATAGCAGAGTGTGAAAAAGAGAATGATTCCCTTCTTTCTGGGCACAGTGACAGACAATTTCTTTTACCATGTACACTTGTAACCAAGTAATTAGTTTAGTAAAGAGGCAGTATGGAACAAAATTCTTAATCCTTATCCTGTCTAACTGAGTAAGAATTTAGGGATTTAGCTCTGCATAACAGTTGCTTCACATTATTAATATATGATTACCCTGTGTAGTGGTGAGAGAATATGTTGTTACCTGTTGTTTAGTATTTATTGTACTCAATCTAGAAACAAAGTGTATTTATTTGATGTTGTCTCATACATGCATTTATATTCTCCATACATTGTGAAATAGCATATAAATGTGCTACTTCCTTGTACAGAAGTTGTATTTTAATTATACCAAGTCTGCACCTCACAGTCTAGATTTCACCACCTGTGAGTTCAAGTACAATCAGTAGAGATCCCTTGCAGTTCTATCTCCCTTGCTGTCACTCCAGGGTTTTAGCAATTTAACTGTAAGTTCATATGTGTGACAAGAACAGGCATTCTTCCTATCACATGAAAAGCAACAAGATTTTAGAATTCCTCTTTGTTGCTAGAGGGACTGAACACATTAAAATATTATGACATCCTTAGGTTAAATTCTCTGTCTAAATTAAAATCAGTATTATTATTATCAAAGGGAAATTAAGAAAAAATTTGAAACACAATGAAATGGCAAATAATTCAGTCAGACTTGTTCCAGCCTTTAATACTTTCTGTGAATTCGAATTTGGTTTACCAAAGAACTCAAGCTTGGATAACCTAAGATTAACCCTTATGAAGGAGTTTTGTGGAGTCTCTCTGAGAAGCTCCTGTGGCACTTAGCAGCTGGGTGATAACTGCACTGCTGGGGCAGCTTCCCAGTCCATGGTGTTTCCACAGGGTGCCCATCAGGAAACCTTCACTGTACTACTATTAGTCTACTCTTTACTGACTGAACCTGAAAAGATGGAAGTGCAGTAGAATTATTTGCCAAGTGACACAAGTTGATCCCTTGTCCTTAATGAAAATTGTGTTGCAAAGCCTTCAAGCTTTTCTAGCATGTAGAGTACAATTCATTTCCAGATGAAGTGAGACATTCTTTCTCTCTTTATAAAATTGTAAAGAAAGCCTTTGGAAACTATATAGGCCATCTACTTCCAAATTAGGCCCTGGGGATACAATTCTCAATGATCATTAGATTGGTTTACTATTATATGAAGAGCACAAAGAAAGAATTGTTTCCCCCTTTAATCCCAATGTTAATTATTGCTATTAATAAGAGAAAGTATTTACTATTCTTGTCATACTGCCTCATTTGCAATGGCATATTATCTTGGGAAGAGAATTGTTTTGTATCCTTTCCTATTCTGAAATTCTCTATAGCTCCGTGTGGGAAGAACAAAAGAACAGGACTCATTCTTCCTCAGCAGTCACACAGCGGATCTCAGAGTGGGATGCTGAGTTCATAATGCTTCCAAGTGTTTACCAAAATAGGAGAGAGAATGATGTTTTGTTGTGTTTGACTTCAGATTATGAGATTTCAGGAGTATATACTCCTGTACCAGTGAGAAGAGGGAAAGACTGGTCCAGAGCTCATTTTGGTTTTTAATATTTCTTCTTCTTTCCATTCTTATTCCTTCCCCATTTACAGAAAGAATAATGTGGAAGAAAAAGTATTTGTAAAGGACATAGGAGGGACCCATCCTTTGTTCACTCTGACACTTACTTGGCATTTATTTTATCTCATTTTGGCAAAATTACATTGCAGCTGTCTGGAAGTGATATTTAGTCTGTTATGAACTCTGCATGAAGTATTTTTAGATTGGATTTTGGTGAGCCTCCTCTTAGTAAATTATTTCTAATTCATGTGAGTTGCATGAACCCAGAGAGCTCTATTAACCTTCATTATGCCTTCTCCTCATTTCGTAGTCTGAGCTCACATACAAAGACAAAGAAAACATTTAAATGAAACAGTGTCTTTAAACATATTCCAAACTTAAACTACTGATTTAAGGAGGCACAGCTACCTTATCTATGCTAAGATCCAACTGTTGTTCTGTTTGACTGCTTTTAGTGGACCAGAGCCTAATCAATATTTTCTGACATAAGCCTTGGTTTCTTGTCAGCTCAGAAGAGCTCATTTTCTGTCACTCTGCTGTCCTCTAAAAACTCATTTTAATGCTATTGCTCATTTTAATGGTATTTTGGGGGATCCTATGCCCCCGCTTTAATCTCAAATGAAAAGCAAAAAAGTCTCAGGTACTTCAGAATTTTTTCTCCTTCCCAATTCACTCCCTTCACCCAGAAACAAATCTTGTGCTCCTTATCTTCATCAGAACACTCACAGAAGATATCATAGAATAAAATAGAAGATATCATAGAAGATAAACTAGAAACAGAAGCTTCAAAATGTCTTTAATCCATTCCTCCAAAACAGAACAATTCAACATACTTGCATCATAAACTCTTAGCCCTGCATCATCCTAGAAATATAGCCAAAATATGAGTGCTTTATGCTGACAGATGATGTTATAAGAGCATTTTCTCAAAAGTGAAATGAATACATTTGTCTGAAACTAAGGCTTCAGGCCATGCCAGCTCTTCCCTTTTGCTCTAAAGTCTTCAAAGTCAGTGAATTAATCGTCTGAGCATTACGGAGTTTTCACTCCTCCTAACTTTTAACTATGCATGGAGCTGGCTGATGGAATGTGCATACTGTGCTATGGAAAAGAAAGGAAAACAGTTGATCAAGTTAGTGTTTGATCAAATGTCACAAATTATATGCAGCCTGTAGTTCAAGAATGTTATTCTAAAGATATCTGGCATTATCCTTATGTTCCCCTTTAGGCTTTATATCCCTTTCAGTTCATTAACTCCTTTGATAGTATTGTCTCAGTTACAAAAGATGATAACTTACATTGTGACTATTAAAAACATGGTCCAAAGAAAGAACTTTACCTTGGATTCCTAGGAGGGTTTCTTGGAGCCCTTCTATTTCAATCAACAGGATGCTGCTTGTATTTAAACAACCTGAGCCCCCCTCCTTCAGCACTGTGCAGGGTCTGGGTTTGGGAAGTGGGGGTGTTGCTGTCCTCTGGAAGTGCCTTTTTCTTTGGTACAGCACAGCATGGACTTGCCTGGAAAGGTTTACCTCAGTCTCCTGTTTCAGAAGCCCACTAAAACACAGATAGCTGTGAAGCCAATGATACTTGGTCATGTAACACTGCAAGTAGCAATGTACTAATTGATGGGAAGCATGACACAGTTTTATAAATTCATATTATATTTTATATAACTCTTTTAAAAGCTGCAGTATAGGTTCCTCAAATCTAAGTGTTCTTTTCAAAGAGTGACCAGTAATTTGCATATTACTTCAAGAGCAGAGGCAGAACCCATGTTCAGAGTCTTACACATATTCCTTTAGTTATAGGATATCCGTGAATCTGTGTTATAAGTAGACAAAAAGAAGTGCTGAAATATCAATCAGTAAGGTTCCATAAGGTGAAATATGAGGTTTTCTCTTCTAATTTCAAGGATTAAAGAATCAGTTCATACAGAAAATTCTCTCCAGTTGTTGAATAGAACAACAGCTGTTTCACTGAGCCATAAAAAGTTTTACTCATTTACACTCCTTTGTGCTTCAGTAAAACTAAGTCCAAGGCAGGGTGATTCTTCCATGCATGGAATAAAAGCCATCAAAAAGCACCACTGTACACAAGAGTTTTAGTGATGTTTTTACTACTTTACTATTGATAAGGAACTCAGGAGAGATGACAACACACCATAAATTTTCCCATAAATTTGTATCTCAGTACTAAAGCCTGGCATTTCTGCTGCATTTTCCTAAAGATTATAGGTTTGCCTTTTAGGACCCTCTGACATGTATCCTGTAAAAACACCAGAGAAAGACTGAAGTGGTCATAAATCACTTGCTCTGCAGCCTTGGCGTTGCCAGGAGTCCCTGCTTATCACAGCATAACCCAGAGCTCAGTGCAGCCTGTGACAGCCACAAACGCCTCAGAAGTCCAGGAAGACAGTGAGCAAGAGAGTCCTGTAATGCAGAGAGCTCTTCATGCTCAGACATCCCTTCTCAGCCATTGCAGGACAACTAGAGAGTGCCAAAGCATCCCAACACAAATCAGAAAGCTCCTGTTTCTTGGTTTTTGTCAGCCTTCGCTGTTACACTTCCATCCTGCTCTCTCTGTGAAAGAGCTCACTTTTCAGCTGCAGTAGTTCTCTTTGGCAGACTGTAAGTGTATTACCCAGTAGGAGCACCATACTGGACTGAGGAAGTCTTAAGAAAGGGTCACGTAGAATAAGGAATAAAGAATATTATCTTGTTCAGTTTAATCTGTTATTTTTATTTGTATTCTCCTTCCCTGCTTTCTTCTTCAATCTTATATTAGCATGTGAAGTATTTTTTTTCTTTTTTCCTCTCTTACAATAGATTGCAGACATCTGTTTGCCAACCCAGAAGGCTGAAATTACAATATGAATACAGACTGTCAATTGCCTCAGATTCTTTGTAATTACTGAAGACTGACTTTGTGCAGCAGCCTAACTGTCTGTATAGAATGCTGAAAGGCTTTTATCCTGATGGTTACATTCAGAATGCATAAAACAGTGTACTGTGTTACAGCTACGTTGCAGTTCCTATGCCTTTGGCATAAGTAACAGTGTTAAGTCATTTGGAAATATAATCAGTCCTTCAGCATCTGATAAAGCATTTTCCCATTTTCCTTTTTAGGGTAGGAATCTTTTCCAATATACTGATATTCCCAACTGTCAGCCCTTTCAGTTTCTTTTGCATTTTTAACGCATCTGTATTGTCATATCAGCCATACTATTTTCTTCAGATTGTCTTAGAGATAAATAATATTTGATTAACATCTCTAGAGGCATCTAATATTTAAAATTTGAAATTTTTCATATACAGACTGTAGGGCCAGTTTTCTCTGTTTTATTATTTGTAAAGTTCCTTGAGAATTCTTTTATCTAATGGAGCAGCACTTGCACTATGTGCTCTGAAACAATGTTGTTTCCAATTCATTACATAAGGAGAAATGAGGCATCTTGTAAAGTATTAGAATATGAAGTTAGAAAGTCTGCAGTGCTAAGCCAGATTGGTCTTTGGGGAAATTGGATATGTCCACTCCACTAAAAAGCTATTATAATAACCTTCTTTTGACTGCCAAACAAGCTGCACTAGAGACTTCATTTGCTCCCTGCTTAATATATCTGACTTCTGATACCTCACTTTTGAGTCAAAGCAAGAGATTTTACCTTTTTTTCTGTGAATCTCTTCCACCTACTGATTCCCAGCCTTCATTCCTGTACTGGTTTAATTACATTCTAGTATCTGTGCCAAGTCCAGGACAACATAAACTTGCAGCAATGCAGGAACAATATCTTCCAAATTAAACACTAATTCCTCCAAGACTCAAAATGCAAAGAGAAAGAGTAAAAACAATAAATGACATTTGTATCTAGATAGCGTTTGCATTATACATTCAACCTTGGCTTTCCAGCTTTATCTCTAGAGCACAGTGCTACTGACGTAAAAGATGAAGTCTCATCTGCCTTGTAAACCAGGGGCTTTATCTCCCTCATTCTGCCTTCTTGCTCGGGTGTGTTACCTGATCTTGTTACATTTTGAATGAAATATTTCCAAATCCAATATATTCTGTCTCTGAGACTGCTGATCAGCTCAAGGGATTTATAGCTGTGACATTTCCTGTACATCTAGAAATTTGTAACAGAAATGAAAACCTTCAAGGAACACTGAGTGAGACTAATTTGTGTTTTCCTATCTGGTCTATATGTAGTCCAAAATTTATTTATAGGTAATTCATTATACCCTCAAGGAACATGGAGGAAAGTCCAAACTAGGAATGCTTATCATACTAGTAGGATTTAGCAAAGCTCAGCCTATATTCTGATACCTCAGTTACTTAATACAGGTACCCTCAAGCTCCAGCTCCTAGGAGGGTCTTTGACCCTGCAAGAGAGGATGGAAAATCTGGAGCCAGAGTTCTTCTGCAAAGAGATCCATATATGTGAATCTCATCTGAACTCAATTGTTCTAATCCCAGAAGGCAAACTATAGCACAGAAAACTAATACACATTAAGGGAGTGTTCTAGGTTCCTGTATGCATATGAGACAGGTAAAATTTTTAGCAAGTTATATTGTTTCCTGAACCAACAGATAGAGAAAATGGTTTGCTGAGGGAAAAAATCAGCAATTTATATGGCTTAAGAAACCATAACCAGGAGTTCTGAAGAATCAAAATTACACAAGAGCTGCAGACAACTTCTGTATAGCTCAGACATGTAACTTAACAATAAACAAACATGAAACCCAGCACCAAAACCTGAGGGTAAAATTCAGGATAAAACAAGATTGCTTAGATGTCCCCATTTAGGTGTGTTTTTGTAGCTTGCTTTCCAGGCACTGGAGCATTCCCATAGATTGTGGGTATAAGTCAAGCTTATTTTGTTGCTTTGTCAAGCAACATAATACATATATTTCAGATATCTATCAATTTTTCAAAAGAAATAAAGTATCTAAGCTGATACTTATTCTAAACACTGAAAAAGAATTTGTTGCTTAGCCAAAAATATCCATTCTTCTTACTAATAAGCCACTGAATTTATGTGAAATGACTTGATTGACAAGTTTCTGAGGATCAAAGTAATTTACAACCTAAGGATTTACCTTTCACCTATTAATAACTGATTAAAAGGAAGCTTTCCAAAACATTTCTTTTTACATCAGTCATATAATAAAATCCCCAATGATAAATTTAATACTTTAAATTCATCAGAATATTTTTAATTCGTACTGTGGATGAAAAATGGGCATGTCACAAACTTTATCTACTGACTTGCCCTTTAACTCATGAACTTCTGTGTCCTGAGTTCACTGAACAATCTATCAAAAATCTCACAGTCCAGAGTAGAGTTGAACAATGTGAGCAAAGGTAATCTATCCAAACCACAAGGATTGTGATAGAGCTCTGGTGTAAATCATGCAAGTCACACTCAGCCTTTAAACTGATTTTTACTATAATGAGCAAAAACTGCAGAGTGACTATCACGTAATTAAGTTACTCCAGAGCTAAAACTTGGCACTTCATTTTAAATCTCCCCTTAAATCCTTCCAGGAAAACGTGGTATAAATTCAAGTTGGGTTTTGTTGAAGTGCCCTTCAGGAAATGACTTGTATTATCTATAAAACTTGTGTGGTAGTAAAATGAAAAAGATCTTCCAACAGGGATAATTTAAGAAAGTATTATTAACAGTCTTCAGGCTAAAGTTGTCATCCCTTGCATCAGATACAAGACCTGCAGAAGTCTGTTTCCTAAATAGTCTAAAGTACATGAGAAGCTGCAACAAAATAATGCTTGGTTTCTTGGGCTTTATTTCTGCTGCAAAAGCCAGTGTCTTTTAAACTGGCTGTTCATTGGGCAAGTTTTGCTGTTATTCCTGATGGTCCCCTGCTAAAATCCTGCATCAGTGTGCCTGCCTGCCTTTCCCCTTGACCACCAGAGAGCTTACAGGAAGTAGGAACACAGACAGGAGGTAAAACCCTGCAGAAGCCAGGTTTTCAAACTAGAGAATGTATTTTTGCCTTATTTTTTCTTCACTATATGCTACATTTAAAAAAAAAAAAACCAAAAAAAACCCTCCCCCAAAAAAACAAAAACACAAAACCGAATTCTTGCAAATAGCCCTATGGCATTCCATCTGGTCCCAAAGAAGACAAATATTTTCCCAAAGCACTGGCTGAGGTAGATTCCATCTGGAATCACTTTTCTCCTTATTTGTGACAGATTGACTCTGTTGTATTCATAAGAAAACAAAAGCCATAATTTGTTAGTCCATCAAAAGCAAAAAGTCAATAAAAAAGATGTGTGAAATGCAGTTTGTTCAGTTTTCCACTTTGGACTTCCACAATATTATCTTCAGCATCTTCCTATTTCTGTCAAACCATCTCTTTTTATATAGATTTTAAATCATTTTATTCTAGTTATAAATCTAAAATGGATTTTCAGAGCTAACAATTATGGGCCTTAGTGCTTTTTTATTGCTATTTAATTGCCTTAACACCACAAGCACTTTGACAAATTGGCTAAGATTTTTTTTTTCCAGTTTCACGTTAGTAGCTTTTGCTGTTATTGTTTAATGTCTTGGTGCTATTTTAGAAGCAGGAGATGGGAATCTTGGCTAGGAGCACACTAATGCAAGACAAAACCTCAGAACAGAATTTTTTGCTTGGTCAGGACAGAGGGCTATAAAATACAGAGAAGAACTTTGTAGTCTGAACTGTGTAGTGGCTTTGACTGAAATATCCTTTTCTTGTTTTGTGGTCCTTGATATGAGTTTGTGCATGTTTTTAAAATTGTATTTTTTGGATTGAAAACACTTTCAGGATCTCTAGCACAAGTTGCATGTCCAAAGTTATTTTCTGCCCTGTACAAATAGCTCTACTTTCTGTAGCACTGCTAGCCAAGCTGCAGAAACTAATTACAAGATTTAGTAGAACTATTTTATTAAATTTCTCTGTCATTTGCTAATAAGTTAGTTAAATCTCCCTGTAAAATTAATACCAAATCTTGAAGGTTATGTAAATGCCTTCATTGATCAAAATCTTGGCCCTTTTTTATTAATTAGATCTAAAAGCGTATGTAAAACTTCACCAGTATTGCTCATGAATTTTATCCTCATAGCCACATTGCTAAGCAGTCCTTTAAAGACTCACTGACTTTGTGATTTTTAAGTGGTGATTCTTAATTTCCCTTAATTAAAGCCAGAAAGAAGACTTGCCTTGAAGTTCTTGTAGACAAAAATCTTTTTCTTTATAAATGAAATCTTTGCTTCTGAGCTGTTCATTGATGCTCACTCCTCACACATTTCATATTTTTCTCCTGTGAGATAATACTGGTGGTTTAATTTTGATATTGTAAACAGAGGATTATGACTGGACACAGGGAGATGTGCTGGAGATGATAAAAGAATAGCCTTTAAGTGCTGAAGAGACATTTAAAAAATATAACTTATGGAGAGTGTCAGTAAGCAGAAGGCTTCTGATGGGGTATTGCCTGAGTCGTCATCATGGGTACTCCACCATTGTCAGCTCACTGAATCCCACAAATCTGCAAAATTCCAGTCCTAAATTGGAAATGACCTTGTTTCCTTTGGTCATAAACTGCAACTGTAAAAGAATTACTGCAATGTGACTTGATGTACATTGTTATGGTTTTTTAGAATACATTTTCATCCTCATTTGGAAGATGAAAAGTGAATATTTTTGTGGCATAAGTCATTGATTGGTTTGATGTCAGAAGTGCTTACTGAGCTGTAACAGCTTTGTTCTCTTCCACTGCCACAGCCTGGAGTATCAGACACTGCTCTGTACGACTGCAAAGCAACACAAAGCCCTGCCATTTCCCACCAGCTTCTCAACTGCTGCAGCCCTGCTCTGCCATAGCTGACGAAACACCCAGTATTAGTCCAAGACCACAACTTCCTAACTCAGAACAGGATTCAATGCCTCTTTAGAGACAGAAAGAGGGCATAAAGGATAACACATGACAGGGTGAAGAATCACTAGTGTTGAAATTATTAACCTTTAAGTACCACCATGCAAGCTACATACTTATATTGTGAACATAGTTGTTTAGATTATGTCTCTAGTTTTCATTTTCCACAAGTTTGGAAAAATACCTACATTTATATCAGTGTTTACTTTGGCTCACAATTTTCTGTGCTAGTTTTACGAGAACTTTCAATGTACACCACTCTCTTGTAATGAAAAGCATGTAAGCATGTGGCCTCTCCTAATAGTTGCTAACTGCTGCCCATATGGATTTTGCTGAGCATTGTGCTGACACTAAAAGTCTGTGGCAACCACACCTGAGTCAAACCCCTGGTAGGAATGGAGGAATGGAAGTCAATTCAAATCACTCCTTTCAAGGCAATGTAGAGATCTCTGGTTATCCAACACACTTGCTGAGGCTGGGATCCTGGAATATTGTGAGCTATATGAACAACAGTAGGCATATTTGTCTCTAAAAAGAGGCAACTAAGAATATTAACCAGTTCAGGATTTTGTTAAGTCTCAGGGAAGGATTTCAGCCTTCACACAGCAGGCAGTGTGCCCGAGGTGACAGACTGACCAGGCTGAGGATAGGCACACTACCATGACTGCCACTGTGCCCATACATAAATACTAAATTTATTTTAAAAGGTGTTTTGAATTGTCTTTTAGGCATCTTTCTTTCAAGTGACAAGCTAGGAGCAAAGAGGCAGTAATCCCTAATAGCTCACCCCTAAGTATGTCTCAGTTTTTGCAGAGCCATTTTTCCCCATCTCTTCCTTCCTGCAGCTTTTTCTTTCCTCCTAAGAGTTTTACAAAGTTGTTGTAAACTTCCCATATTCAGAGTAGCTTTTACAATCTTGCTTCTCACCCATATGCAGAAATATCAATCATCCAAATCAAAACTTTAAAATTAGCATTTTATCATTTCAGGGAAATGGTAGCCAAGATTAAACCACACATTATTTATTTATTATGTTTTTATACAAGCCATTGTTACTGTCTTAGAAATAAGAACACTGATCTTCAGAGGATCTGGGAGACATTTGGGGGAATTTTTATATTTGTATTTGGCATTGTTTGTGCTGTGCATTACAGAAGTGCATTTCCCACAGTACTACCTTCAGACAACAGCAACAATTCAATAAATTTCTCTTTTTGCTCACAGGGGGCTGGGAACAGAACTTTGGACCTTCAAATTTGACACTCAAATTCCTCATCCATGAGAAGCTGCAAGTGCTAATAGCATTCTGGCCCTCAGCAGCCCTATGGAGGGCAGCAGCCATTCCTTACAAGGCTGGATTTAACTCAAGCCCTCAGGGTCACAGACCAATTTAAATGATTTCAGTAAAAAAAGAAAAAAATCAGGTAAAGGGGAAGATTAATAGAAATGAGCAATTGACCCCCTTAAAGTGAAATATTATTTAAAACTTTTATTTCTGTTCTGTAAAATATAAATAGGAAATTAAAAAGGCAGCAAGAAAAACAGTATCATAACTTCAGTAAGGTTATGGATAGCCTCTATTACGTTTGCTCAAGTAATACAATTTTGATTCTTTCCCAAATAAACACCTTCAGTTCTCAGCATTATTCAGTCCAGAAACTTTTACGATTTTTACAGCCTTAGAAAACAGCAAGCATTTCCTTTATATACCCTTATTTAAACATAAAAGTATTTTACAGCATCTGGGATCATGCTCTGTGGCATATCCATTGTTTTATCCACTACTGAAATGCAGCGTGTTTTACTGAGCTGAAACACAGCACCTGCCTCATTGTATTCAAAGCACTACACAGCCTGTAGAACAGGTTAAGTGTCCAGCTGAAAGTGCAAGAAGCATTTTGCTAGACAGAACAGAGCTAACTACTGGAATTTGGCTACAGAGTTTGGATTAACACCTCTGTCTTGCAGGCAAGATTGCCCACAGAATTTTGTCAATACTCACTTACACTACTTGTAAGCTTTCATCGCTGCTTAAAAGTAAACTAGGCCTTCCAGGATGGTGGAAGCAGTATACATTAAAAATGGATTTGCTTGCAATGAGAGACATTCACAAAATCTTGTTATTTTAAGATGCTGCAGGAAATGTGTGGGGCTTTCTGAACAGAAATGTAATTTTCTTTCTTGGACTTTCTGCCTACAGAAAAAGGTCTTTATATCTCAGGAAGGAAATGTTAACGCCACCAGTGTTAGAAAACCCAAACAAGAAGATGCTAAAGCCTTTAAATGCCATTGTCAGTGCCATGCTAGTTAAATCCATAGACTCTTGGTTAGTACTGTAGCCTGTGGGTTGCCAAACCACTGGGAGTGAGCTCAGCTTTAAACTTCTGAAGTATTTTTCAGAATATTTCATCTCTGCAGAGAATATGACAGGGATATGTTAGAAAAGGGTATCAGCATGATGTGTGAGTTTAAGGGACTTGTCAAAAGAATGTGTGGAAACATGGTGGGATGAAGGGCAAGTCATCAGGATAAGCCTCCCCACCTTACTTTTTATTACTCAGTCTTGACAATTATCTGCATTGGAAAATATAGGAGACTACAGCCAAGTATTTCTGTAATGCAAAGCTGTAAATTTACAAAAGACTTGCTTGTCAGAATTGCAGCAGAACTCAAACAGTAGATGGTTCTGCTCTCAGGTCCAAAGACAGCACTTGGCCAAATGCAAATGCAGCCATGCTGCTAAATGGAAAGGAGATGAACTGATTTCTGGCCTCTGAGGGACAGCTCCTTTCCGCACAGTAAGACTACTCTTTCCCTCTTGAAATGCTGCATCCATGTCCAAACCATCTAACTGAATCATACCCAGGCATAAAAGGAAAAGGTAATTAGGGTGTGTGGCACCAACAAACACTAGAGTTTGCTGTGGACCAGCATTCAACCCCATACCCCAACCCTGTTGTATCTCTAAGTTCAGACATACCCCAGTAAGTCTTCCCAAAGACAAAATTCCTCTTTGACAGGGAATTTTATTTTGCAAACCCTTTCCACTTTCTTCATTTCTGTCTTCTACTCACTTGCAAAGATTCAAGGAGATTTTTAAAAGGCACTGAACAGATTTATCTGTATCTATTAAACATGACAGTCCACAAGCAAGCTCCAGTTCAGGGGTGTGTAAGTGCTGACTGCAAAGCTGTAAGCTTACATTAACCAGGGGAAGGGCCAGTTGTACTGCCCATTTTCACAGTATAAATGCACTTGGGCTCTAAGTAGCTTAGGGCTCTGGTTTCAAACATCTAGTTGCAGTCAGAGCAAGCTGAAACCACTTATTTTATTAAATTACTACAGAATTGACTGATTTTTCATGGCTCATGCTCTCTCCAGGATTATATATGATCTAACTTCATGAGGAATTTCAGTTTCAGCTCCTTTAATTTCTTAAAATTTACTCTCAATGAAAGCCAATTCAGTTACCTTGTGCAGCATCAACAGATGAATATGTATTTTAGGATGGAAAACCAAAATTGTTCATTAAGCATGAGAATTAATCCAGGAGGAATTCTGTATAAAATCTCATATCCAATTCATACAGTTTTCAAAGGAGATCAAAGCTGCAACGAATTCCAGACCCAGAACCATCCAACATTGCACCCTGCCATTCTGTGGATGCTCAGAGCAAGATAAGGGATCCCAGAATCCTCTAAAAACATGCAGATTTCCAGCCCCTTTTAAAGGAAAAAGGACTGCCTGCACAATCTTTAGTCATTATCTACTAAATAGGTCTCCATATATTTTAGAAAATGTGCTCTTTGTCCCATTAGATCCATCATCATATCACACATTTGAGGGAAAAGCTTGTGAGATTTTATTGAGTACCTGTTATTGACAATTAAAATGGCAGGAAATCAACAGAAGCAGCTTTTTTCATCTCACTTAGTCATTCCCTACCCATTTGTTTCTCCCAGCTGTTTCAATTAACTGCAGACTTTCCTAAAGACTGCCCATCCTGCTTCCTGTCTCAGTCAATTCTCATAATGAACTAATACTTCTGTGGAGACACTACTTTGTTATTCTGTACACTTGGGATTTCCTAACAGCAGAACACAAGAGAATAGGTGTGAAAAAAACATGAGAATGTTCTTTAATGTCTCCATTCAAAAGAAGCTCCCTGAAGCCTAGAAAATGAACAAGCAGATAGCTAAAACCACTTCAGAAAGGTCACTTCAAGAGCATTGGTACAGAAGCATGTAATGGACAACAGACTAAAAATCCCTTGCTCAATACTTCTCTAAGTGGAGACACCTGACTGCAGAATGTCACTGTGTATGCACTGATGAGCTGTGAAAAGTAAGGTTTTTTCTAGTTTCCCTCTAGAAACATTGCACTAACATTATATACATTGCACTAAACAATGTGCACTATCATCCTTTCACTGTATTCAGATATTTCTTCAGTGAATTAATTTTTTGAGTATTTGAAACATTTCACAGCTCACCTTCTGTGTAACTACCACAAGATACTTAATACCTGGATACACAGATTTTCTATTTTCTATTGCTGAGCGACTCCTTAAGTTTATGTAATAGCTCTCAATGGATTTTTCAATTTCTTTTTTTAAAGTAAGTTTACATGTGTCTTCCTTAAACTGTGGAGATTTATGGAAATCATTCTGAATGGATACTGAAAAAGAAATGTCTAGCCTGAATTGGTGTACAAGCTCTGAGAATCTGAAAAACTGTTTGCAGGGTTACAGTAGCTTTAATAAATACATCCATGATGACACACATCCATAAATATACATCCCTTCGTTTCATTGCATGCAGGGTTCCTTCACAGAACTGCCAAAAGTCCTTAAGAAAAAGTAATTTGCTTTTTTGAAGCAAATTCAGAAACTAAGTCCATAACTGCCCTGAGGAAAAGGCAGTAGCCTGTCTCTCAGCAAACTTTATACAAGTTTTCTCTTAAATAACTGCCATTAGAAGTCCTCACTCAGCACTTCTTTTACAAATAATTCTTACAAAGTAAAACTGCCCCTATGACACAGTGATTTCTAGACTGTTTTTTCTGCTTTTCTTTCCACCCCCTACCCTCAATGTATGAGTAAGGTAAATTGCTACAGAACCTGCAGCTCATTTCTACAGCACTAGGGAGCAGTAGATTTAACAGCAAAGCCAAAAAAAGTCTCAAAATGTGCCATCCCCAATTTATCTTCTGTTCACATCCAGCACCAATGAAGACATAGTGAGTCTGCCAACCCTGGAAGTATTGCAATAACTCTTGATACAAAAACTTGTAAACTAACAAGAACTCTTCACAGCCTCAATGTTCTTCTTTGAACAATAAAGATGTTAATAACAAGCTGTGTGAATAATGAAGTCACTGATGTTTGTAATTTATGAGAGATCAGCAAATCACAGGAGCTCCAGAAAGATTTCTGGTGCTTTGATGAGCAGGTTGACAGTGCTGCCCCTTCCTCATGGACAAGTACAGAACCATATTTACAAAAAGATTTCAGCATATTTCTGCCAAAGCACTGATGAGATATGGGAGGGTTATTTGTGCTCAGGCTTTTGCATTTCAGGCAGCAACACACTGCTCTGCCTGGACTGAACTAATTAAGGGCTAATTGACTGTCTAGCACCTATAAAGAGAGAATTCACCCACGCCATCTCCCACTGGAAGCTGCAATGACTCTTAGCATAGAAAGGATTGTTTATTTAGTGGTCAGCATAAGACAGTCATAAGTATCTGTTAGTAAGAGCAGAAAGAGGGCAGCTGAGGATATGAGTGTTTTAATGGATGATTAAATCTGGGTAGCTTGATCTCCTTTCATGCTGTGGATGTTGTGTGCTGCAGTCACGCCTCTCACTGCCAGCCTGCACTGGGATGATAATCACTCACTATGAAAACTCATTAGCTCCACAGCAATGAGTCCTCCACTGCTGAAGCTTGGTGCTGTTCTTAGTACCATGGCAATGATCTCCAACTGGATGTCCCAAACTCTCCCTTCCCTGGTGGGACTAAATACCACCCGAATAACCACTTCAGATACTCTAGTAAGTAGCTGTTATGTGTTGCAAGCCATCTTAATGCTGAATTAGTATTTAAATGCCAGCAAAAGTATTAGTTTGTTGCCTCTTTGTAACTCTCTTTTTTAGCTGCTAATCTTCCTATGGGCTCTTAATGCATGCTTCTTTTTGGGCTTCATAAAACTGCACACTGGTGAGCATGTTGTGGTCTTACTACGAAAGGGAAGGTTTCAAAATAGTATCTTAAGTATGTAAGAACAAATGCTTTCATCTTTAGCATGAAATGCTAAAAAGAGTACAGCAATGTCTTTTCGTTTGTCTAGACTGTTCTTCCTATCTTTACTGCTCCAGAAAAATCCATTGTGCTGTTTAGAAAAATTATATCTGGCAGTAGGTTTCTTTTTGAAAACTGGATAATGTTACCTAGTAACTATTCACTACAATATGCAAAGGGTCTGACTCCTTCCTATTTTTCTTTATTGGAATACATTTAAACAAATAAATAGCTGTTAGAAACAAAATAAAATTGGTACTAGGATGTTAGATACCAGAATTTTTTAAAGGCTGATAATGGGAATAATACAAATGACAGAGATACCATTTTGTATCACTGATGCTCATATACAGCAGCCTCAGTTAATAAAAACCCACAGGAAAGCTGTGAATAGCAATGAATTCATGAGAAGCCTAAAAAGTCAAGTAACACTTTTATTGTATGAGAGGGAACACTATCCTGGTATTCATATATTAAAATAGAACATAATTTTCCTAAATGCTTAGTAAAACACTTGTCTATGTATCTTTTTGTGCATGTATGTAAACTGCAATCAGATGTTTACATAATAGTAGGTTATGTAAAATATAAATTTAACTATTTGTATAGTAGTTCAAAATTCTCAAAACTCTCAAAATTAGAATTTTATAGCTAAAAATTATGCATTTACTAACCAACATGTAATAATTTAATATATGCATGCAGGAAAAATACTACTGCAGAAAATCACCATATTTAGTCTATAAATATTACTACTTCAAAATTAATTATGTTGTAAAAAAAACATCTTTTAGAGCAGCAAGATGAGAACCCAAAGAAATGCTCTATTTTATTTTCTTTAAATGTAATTTCATCTCCCTGAGACAGTATATATTGCTCACTCTTGTGGCTGTATAAGTAGAAATTCCCTATCACATTTACATCCAAGTTTAAAGCTGCAACTGAGTAACTACAAGATGCACTAGCTATTATGAGATATATATTTATATTTATACACACACACAAATATATGTGTTTATGCTGATCAGATTCCAAGTAGTACAAAACTGGCATGCTCCCTTTGGCTACAACAGTGCACTGCTGAGAGAAATGCCTTCTAAATATTATTTCAAGAATCCTCTTTTCACTCATTGAGTTGAGCTATATGCATACTTTTTGTTTTGATAAGGGTGGCAGTAGTGCCAGTAGAGCTGGGAAAGTGATCATAAAAACTTGATTATCTGAGCTTGGCAACATCTGCCAAATAAAGAAAACATGAATTTCAATCATGTAGGGTTGTTTGTGCACAAAACCAAGCACCACAAATCTGGTGTCTTCTTAAAACTTTAGATGTTTGTTGAATGCCCCAAGTGCTCCGTAATACCAGGGTCATCACTGACTGATTTTTGGCTGCCATCCAGAGATCCCCACTGGCAGCTTCTCCAGTGAACTCTGCAGCATGAGCACTTCTCCAGAATTTCTCCCCTAGCTCATAAATTGTGTATATTGTACAGTGTAGAAAAAGAACAAAACCTCCCAATTTCCTCCCTTCAGCTGGAAGAATTGTACAAGGATGTGGGGTCAGGTAAAGGGCCTCCTCTTTTGAGCTCTGTTTTAGTAGCAGGGTTGAAATTGCAAGACAAACCAGAAAATACTGTTTATGTTAAAGCAAACATCCTAATAAGGTATTGTCATTTGACCTGTCACTATAGTAACAACAGAGGTAGCTGTAACAGTTTTTTCAGAATATATAAAAGTGCAAGTGAAAAAATAAATCTTTCAGAAGTGAAATAAGTCTATAACACAACAGCCTGCCATGGCAGTGGTTAATACTGGACTTTGTAGAGACGACTCTGTTTACCCCAGACTTCCAAGAAAATTTATTACTGTTATAGCAAAGCTTATTATTGTTGTTTTCCACTTATTATTTCTTTTCTTGCCTGTTTACTAAGGCGTGTCAGCAGTAAGCCTGCATTTGAAAAATTGATGCAGTAGCTTCTGTAAGGTTTTGATGACTCCTAGCTCTTTTTCTGCACAGCAGTTTCTGCTTGGAGTAGGGATTAAATGCCAAACCAAAATGATAACAGAAAAATAAAGCAGAGTGCACCTTTGCACACATGCATGTTTTTCTCTGCCATCACTCACATTACCCATCCTAATTGATGAAGGAAGCCTAAAATTCCAAATAGAACTGTAGTCTAAGTTTTGGTACTACATGGGTGTTTATTTAGTCATGGGCAGTCAATAACCATACTCTTGGTTAACCAGTCTCTCACTGTGAGAAATATTTTCCCAAACAGAAGTTATCTTTTTAATCAGATGTATTTTAGACATCATGAGAGAATACTTACTACGTTAATCATTAAAGTGTTTTTTATTTCCTTAGATAAAGCCTAGACAGACACTTACAACCTCTCTGGCATAAATAAGTACCTTTGATAATTGAGACAGGATTATACAGCTTTACTATGGACTGCGTGATCCTGATGTCTCATACATTGCCCACTGTAGAAAACTTAATTGAATCCAGTGAAAATCGTTTCCCTCAATCTAAATTAGAAGGCATAAGGCTCAAATATAGTAATTTTTCATGAACGTATGTTGATTTCCAAAGGAATATAATAGAAGCTCTGGGTTCCTGAACATGCTCCTGAACATCCACAAAAAAATTTGTTTGCTTGCTGTTGCATGACCACACTGTATGGCCATAAATTCTACAAACATGGAAGCTACTGGGGTAAATGGAACTTACTCTTTTTAAGGGTTACAGCCTTGAAAGGCTTCTCTTGTTAAAGCGTGCAATTTTAGTAGCTTCTCAAAACCAATTTAAATTGTCTCTACAGATGTAATTTTATTTAGTTTTTATTGCTTTCCGTGTCTTAAGCTAAATTCCCTTTGCCCTAAAAATTAAGGTCCAGAGAGTGCCATAGAAGTAGTGTAACTTAGCAGTGAACACTGGTTGTGCCTTGCTGGCAAAACCTAAGGCAAGATCATCTTTTTGCAGGAGAGAGAGGTTGGGCAAGACTGGAAGGGACAGTGGGTTATCTGGTCCAACCTCTGCTCAAAGTGATCCCAGAGCGCGTGGCACAGGATTGTGTCAGACCATTCTGGAAGATCTCCAGTCAGGGAGACTCCTGGTCAATCTGACCCTCTCTGGTCAATCTGTTCCCATGCAGGGTCAGCTGCACAGTACTGAAGTTCTTCCTCATGTTCAGGTGGAACTCCCTGTGCATCAGTTCCTGCCCATTGCCCTTGTCCTACTGCTCAGCACCCCTGAGCAGAGCCTGGTCCCTCCTCTGACACCTCCCTGCAGATACAGACATTGATGAGGTCCCCTCTCAGTCATCTCTTCTCAAAGCTCAACAGGCCAAGCTCCCTCATCCCTTCAAGTCATCTACATTATAGCACTTTGTTTTTCCCAGAAAACATGGTAATAACACAATTTTGATTTTTCTGTTAACTGCAGTAGAATTTCACTGCCGTCTTCAATGACTTCTTCAGAGGAGTCACTGTTGTGAAAAGCCTGTGCTCTTTTCTTACCTCAGTCCACACAGATACTGGCACCTCTTCAGAGATGAGGAAATCTGCAACTCCTGCACTAAGCTGCCAGGAAAGCATCAGTATCAAAGCTTCCCAGTTTAAATAATCACTTTCTCTGCTGGCACTCAGTACAATTCCATAATATAAATAGCAACTGATTCCAACTGTGTCCAAACCAAAATTACTTCAATGATATCCATTAGCATCTGTACTATGAAATTCATCACCCAGTACAACATTAGGAAAAAATAAAGCACAATATTAACTTTAAATTACAGTTTAAAAAGAAAGTTCAAAAACTGCTTCTTATATCTTATATTAAGTCCCATCACCTGAATCATCTCATTATATTGTTTTCTGTCATTCCTACACTATTTCTGTACATCCCATTAAAGAGACACCAAATACCACACAAACATTAAATGCAGTTCAGTGTTACCCTACTCTGCAAACAAATGTGATTTTTTTTTCCCTTCTTTTTTTTTTTTTCCCCCTTTCTCAGAAAAAGAACAGGTTAGGAATTCCCAGATTTCTGCTGTCCCAGTGAAGGACATGCAGTGTCTTAATCACCCTGTGGCTTGTTTGCCGTGAGCCCCATTCCCCTAGACACTTTCCATCCTGCCCTGAGCAAGCCCCTGCTCCCCTGGCTAAGTGCAGTGAAAGCCTGTGGAGAACAATTCCCTGTGAGGTGCAGCTTCAAGAGCAAACCTGTCCCCCAGATCCAAACTGCTGCTGAGCCAGTTCCCACCTGTGAGTCACACACTCTGCTCTCCCCAGGCTCATGTGTTTGTTCTTTCCTGTCTTTGTTCTTTCCATTAATCTAAAGTAAAAGTCATCCAGGTTGAAAGGACATGTTTGTTCTCTGCTGATGAAAAACTGTAAAAACTGCAAAGAATTAAATCACCAGGTTTGTGCTGAATCACAAGCAGAACACTGTTCTCATCCACCCTGGAAACTGTGTGCTAAACTCTGATAGAGAACTATTGCAAAGGTGTGAGATATGGCAAAACTGGGAAACTAACAACTAATTAGTTAAGAGTAATAATTGTTGACTAGTAGGAACCTCATTGCAGACATGTGCTGCAAAAATAAAAATATCCTGCTGCAGTGGTTTTTTTCAAAAAATAAATCAGTTCAGTTCCTTTGATTGTTATTATTTTGTTGTTACAGACTCAGATTAGCCCCAAGGAAGGGTGGCAAGTTTATAGTTCAGCCCAGGATCCTGATGGCCGTTGCATTTGCACTGTTGTTGCACCTGAACAAAACCTATGTTCCAGAGATGCCAAAAGCAGGCAACTCAGACAACTACTAGAGAAGGTAAGTCTTGCCAAAAAATTCCTCCTCTTGGTCATGAAACTTCCCATGGAGATCTACTGCTTTCCCTCTCAGTTCATACATAATGAACTAATGAAGAGTTACCTGATAAAAATTGTTCTTCAGGGTATATCCCCTACCTGTGTGCTCATCTCTGGTTGTTATTTATCTGTTTTCCTTACATCACACCTTTCCCAGCCCAAGTTGCATCTTCTGTCTTAGTCACTCTTCCCAAATTCTTTCTTACATACAACAGGACGGATTTTTCTGTGTAAAAGTAGTTACAAATCCCACCTCAAACTAGCTTGGTGCTGTGGGATGTAACTACAGCTTCTGCTTCAATCATAGGAGACTGCTGAAGGTCATTTTCATTTTTTTTATCAAAAAATGATAGAGACAGCACAGCATCTTGAGAACAAACTGTGCAGAGCATAAACAGTTCTAATTTTTTCATTCCCTCAAGTTTATTTATTCATTTTCTGGTGGTGCAAATTTTCTCCAACTGCCCAGTCCTTAATTCCAATATTTTCCACTATTGCTTATACGGTGAAACCAATGACGTCTTGTCCTATATCAACAGAAAAAATGCTGCAACTATGAAAACACAAGCATTCTCCATTCCCTGTATAAGTAACCAAGGTTATAGTTACTGTATTATAGCCAGTGGTACAGAACCTGAGGCCTAAGAGAGTGGTTGAACAGCAACAAAAATGAACATAAAATACAGACTTTAAAATACATTTTAAGTGCACAATTCTTAGTATTTTTCTAGCTATAAAAAAATCATTCCAGTGTTAATATACTGCCAAATTCCCATAGATTTTTGCTCCCTCTGCTTCCATGAACTTCAAAAGGGACTAAGTTTCAAGTTGACAGAGCCCATAACATGAGGTGCATGGAGAGGACATTGATGGACCAGCAGAGAGAAAAGGAGCCCACGTGCTGTCTGTTTACTTAAGAAAGGAACACTTTGCTCCAGCATATTCCCCAAATACTAAAATATTACTGCAAAAAAACACGCAAACTTTCTTTTGAGGTGGGTGCTGGAGGAGTGTATTAGGATCACAACATAGTTTTTGAGCTGCCACAGAAATGAACCTAAATCATCAGCCTCTAAAAGCAATTTTCTTATGATTAGGACTGTGGCAATCATGGATGTGTAATGTTGTATTACTACTTCCCTGAGTCCATACAGTCCTTTAATTAGAGCCTCTTTGTGAATGTGTCTCCTGCCAAATGGAAATTCTCGAAGTTCTTCCAGCATCCAAAGGGCTTTATTTACCTGCTTTCAGCAATTAGATAGCAAAGGAAAAAAAAGACTGCTTTGTTCATTAAAAATCCTTTCTCAGAACTGTTAATGGCAACTGTACAATAACTAATGTATACTATTTTTAAGAGTAGTTTCTAAATCCATACATTCTGTAGATCATAATGAGTTAGCTCCAAACATGAATATCCATTCAAATATTGCATATTCTTGCAAACCACAGAAGTACTGCTGGATTTGTCTTTTCTTAGGAAGGTACAATATGTTTTGTTTGAGCCAAAACTTCAATAAGGTGCCTAATACATTTACAGCAGTCTAGTTTTCTCATGTTTTAGGAAAACAAAAAAACTTGCTGAAATAGAATAACTGCAGTTGGAAAATGTGTCATTTTTATGGCTGGCCAAAGCATTGCTTTCATAACAGAAACTTAAAAGTATGTATAATTTACTCTGGATGACAGTTACTGCTACACAACTGTGGTAAAAATCCTCACTATAGCTACAAAGTCACTTGCTCTACAAAAGTTACCTAACATTCGCTGCTTTTCATTTGTTTTTAAAAAAATAAATAAATAAATTGTGGTTTTCTACCCCTGATGCAATTGGATAAAATTTCTAGTTTTACATTTACTTACAGAATTACGAGGAAACACCTCTGTGGTGATTGACACACCCCAGTTTATCTCTGGGTAGTCTTATGAATGCCTTATATTGAATGATTCTATAAATGCTACTAACAATGAATTCATGCTCCTCATACTGACCAAAATCTCCACATTTCAGTCCTGTCCCTCCCAAAGTGCCTGGAGGGAAATACATGCTACATGAGCACCTTCTGAACCAGTCACATCCACTACAGGTCTCAAAGTAGACTCTATAGTCTGACAGCCTTTCCTGAGCCCAGTGAAAATGATGCTTCAAGGATCTCTCTCTTTTTACCTCTGAGTATCCAAACAATTTATGGCTTCAAGGTCTTGCCCCATTCCCCAGTATTTGTACCATCACACCGTTACAGAATGTAGAACTGCACTGTGGTAGAAATGACTCCCAGCTAATTGACAGAAGTGCATTTCATTGCCTGACATTTAACCAGGAAAAAAAAGCAAAGCAACAAAAAGTGCATTTAGAGATTGTTCTTCTTTAACAGGTTCAGAATATGTCCCAATCTATTGAAGTTTTAAACCTACGGACTCAGAGGGATTTCCAGTATGTTTTAAAAATGGAAACGCAAATGAAGGGGCTGAAGGCCAAGTTTCGGCAAATTGAAGATGATCGGAAGACATTAATGACAAAGCATTTCCAAGTAGGTTCCATTTTACAGCAACTTTCAAACCTGCTGGAAACAATGTACTAAGTAGCAATGCATGGGCTGCTGAGGTCTCAGCTTGAAATGCTCCTGCAAGGGCACCATTTAAAAGAAAAGCATAATAAATCACAATAAATCTTTGTTTATGATGATAATTTTTTGCTTTGTTCAATTTAAATGTAATAGGGAGGAACTGTTAATTAAGTCATTAGAGAAATGTCACTGTAAACACATTCCTGTTCTTTCTGTATCAATGTGCATGTCATACTGAGAAATTTATATTCTTTATAAGCTCCAGTGCTAAAGGGGGAGATCCAGTGGAATTCATAGCAAACAAGTAGAGTTCTGTGCTCATAGTGTTGCATGACATTTACTGCAATTGAAGGGAAGAAAGCGTATAATAAATCAATTTATTGTAATGTTTGTCCAGTACAATTAAGATCTAATTTCATGTCTGAAGGTCTGCTGTTTTGAATTTGGCACAGGGAGGAGGGCAATCACTCCTAGTCACATTTGTGTGATTAAAAAAACACTTCCACTGAATTTTAATAACAACAAAAACCACAAGCCAGTCCTTTCGTGAGGAAGAAGGACTGGAGATATTACAAGTAGCATTGTGTATTCTGAAAAAGCTACCTGAAGTACACTTGAGGATAAAAATATTTCAAGAGCATATTTAAGTTCTTTAAATATCAAGTCTGGTAAATTAATTGATCTTTCAAGACTGTGCAAAAATACATTCTGGGATTACATTATGTTAAGCAAATATATATTTTTTGAAGTGTTTCTGAAAGTTCACATAAAATGAACCTAATTTTCCGATTGGTGCTAGTTAGATACCTAAATAATTACATAGCCAAGAGGTCTAGGAGTTTTTTTCAGAGCCACTGAATATCAAATGAGTCTTAATAACATCAGGAATTAAGTACACTAAGGGTCTGACTACCAAGCTTTATAAATTATGTCATTGTTCTTAGTTTAGAGCTGTTTGAGCACATATTCCCAGGTTTTTGGTTAATAAGAAACATCTTCACCTTTTTTCCCTTTTATCCTTTATTGCTACAATAACAACACGTTTAGCATAATTCCATTATATAGCCTCATTTTAGTTTTCCTTGGAAACAGAAGATCAAAATTTGAATGTCTGATATACAATGTCAGAGGTAGAAGAATACTCCAGTGCTCTAACCTTTTAAATATTCAATATTTCTACTGGCCAGTCATTTGCCTTCAGTTTGACAGTTTGCCAGGAGTATAAAACAGGGTTCTAGCCAATCCAGTTATAAAATAATTTAAAAGGTCAAAATAATACAATATGCTGTTCTGAAATCTAGTCTACTAAAATTCCAGTGCTTTATCTTTCCTGAGACAAAGAAATCGTGTTATGTTACCAGCATATAACATAATCCTTCATATCAACTGCCACAAAGTGCCAGAACACATCTACCACCTATCTGTGTTGCAATAGAAATTAGTTCTTGTACCACTCATTGCAGCAACAAGCTCTGGAGCATCAGCAGAGGCCAATTTTTTTTTTTTTTTTAATCATGAAAATACCAGAATCAACTTGATATGATTTACTGAAGTGAGATATTCTAAATCTGTGTTTTCATGCTGACTGTAACCAAGGAGTACACATTTGGTCCAGATCACACTTGAGCATACAGTCACTTTATGCCAGCCAGAAGGTACCTGACTGCCACAAAAAGTTACTAGTTTGCTCCAATATGATACATCATCTGGTATAAATCCTACCAGGAATACATTACCTTCACTAATTCAAACACATTTTATCTTCCTGAGTTTTTACAAGCTTTGCATTTTTTCCCATTATGGCCTACCTGTGGTTTTTGGCCATTCTCTGTCCCACAGAACTGAAGCCTAAATTCATAATTCCAAAATGAAGTAACAAAAACTATGGTTTCTGGAGCTAATCTTTCTCTGTCACAAAGCCTACTTCCCTTGTCATCAAGGAAAAAATACTGTTCCTTTTTACTGGCATGAAGTAGGTTTAGGTTAAGATTTTAATAAAAACAGCCAAATAAAAATAGTTTTAATTGTAAATAAAAGGACTTCACTTCTTTGTGCCCGTTTTAGTAACTCTGCTGCCATAATGTAATTGGAAGATCCCTTGAGAACAGAATCAACAGAAGTAAAACACTGAAATCCATATATAATGACACATCTGCTACATTTCAGTAAAGCAAAATCTTTTGACTGCAAGGATTCATTGAGGTTTTTTACAGAAAAGTAACAAAAAACAACTTCAAACAATTGGTTTAAATTTAGTAAAGGCCCTATTATTAGTGCTTTTAAAAGACTAATTAAGAAATGAAAGATGGGCAACCAATATGATCAAACCAGGTATGATCTTGAACACTACTTTGCATTCAGACCTATTCATCTTCTGATGAAAGACACACTTAGAGGTGGTTTATATCCTCTAGATGGAAAGTTTGTGGGTTTGCTCAGATAGTTTGAAGATAACTCTTTACTTTCAATAGAAAGACTATTCTCTCATGCATTTAATCTACTACTTACTACCATTAAGTCTGAGGTTTCTGAGACTTTCACAGTAGACTAATAACAGATCTGTAACTAAAATAAATAATAATTTTCAAGTTGTTTTAATAACCAGGCATAAATATTACACTAAAGGAAATTAGGGGACTGAACTCATTTAAACTTCTCTAATGCACACGATTGCCTTTAACAGGAGTTGAAAGAAAAGATGGATGAGCTCCTGCCACTGATTCCAGTTCTGGAACAATACAAAACTGATGCCAAGCTGATCACACAGTTCAAGGAGGAAATCAGGAATCTGTCTACTGTGCTCACTGGGATTCAGGAAGAAATTGGTGCTTATGACTATGAGGAACTACACCAGCGTGTAATCAATTTAGAAACCAGGCTTCGTGACTGCATGAAAAAGCTCAGTAAGTTAACAGGTTCATGGCAAATTTGGTCCCTTGGCTGTGCATTTTTGGTTGTCTCTCTTTAGAAAGATTAAGGTTTGGGGGGAGGGGGGGATTTCTTTGTTTCTTTGATGAAAGACTGCATTATATTTTGATCTGTGCTACCCTAATAAAAGACAAGAGTAACTCAACCTAAGGTCAATTATATCATTCTAAATGCATGACATAATGTACTGCCTTACTGTGTAGAGAAGGAATTAGATGAAAAATTATAACAGTTAGCAAATTCAAAATCTGAGGTTTAAACCACTTGGACAGTTACAAATATTCTTTCATAAAAGTTCAGACACTGCTACTAGAGTCATCTTTGGTCTGTTAATGTGGAAAAAAAAAATAATGATTGGAAAAAAATAGTAGACTGGAATCACTTTTGAGATGTCCACATCGTAACTCCGGCATCTGCTGTATTACTCTGACTGTAATGTCTTTAGCCTGTAATATTAGTGCTAAGGAGATCTCCCATTCTCCAATTCACATTACAAGGTAACCAAACTTCACATCTAACTTAAAGGGAGCAAAGCATGATTCCTGCAGGATGCACAGCAGGAATCCATTGCTACTGCTGCACCAGGTTTACCTCAGGCCACCCCCATCTTGGCTGCTCCCATGCTGCCTTTAGTTAAAAGTCAAACATTGAGCATTTTTGAATATCAGCACTAGCTCAGTATCAGCCACTAAAACTAAGGGCCTGAAGGATCAATATCAAGTGTCAGCCTCAATGTCCATCAGGGATAGGTAACCTGCTTTACAAACACAATGCAGTCTTCCCTCTTCCCAGTCTATCCATGCATTTGGAGATTTCTGAATGGATCACTGTTGCAACCTGGGTAACTGCAGCAAACAATCCAGCACCTTTATGAAAAATAAATACTTTGCAATTTAACACTGAACATGAATAGACTTGAAATTTCAAGGTTTAGGCCTGTGATCAGTGTCTCAGTTATCAAGTGTGGGATGTTTAACTTTTAAATGCTACCCAGGACATTAAATATCTTAATTGGATAAGCAGAGCCTCCTTATTTTTGTGATGCAGTAGAGAGAAAAATCTAGGTTAAGTTAGCCTCTTAAATAATTTATTTCTTTATTTTATTCTGGAAATAGCAAGTGATGATGTGCTAAAATATATGAAAGACATCTTCAAACAGAAATTTCTTATGATCTTATTTTCCCTCAGTACAGACATATAATAGCACATTACTGCAGTCAGGAGAAAATGGCTGTGGTGCAATACTGCAGCAAACAAGGAAATTCCTATGAATAAACAGTATTTTCTGATAGCAAGTGTTCCAGTAAGTTATTAGATACCAAAAATCATCAGTTTAACAAGTATCTTGTTTTTCTTTGCTTTTGCAGCATCTTGTAACAACAGTTAGTGAAGCAGTGACAGAGTGAGATATATTTTGTACAACAGAATTACTAGGTGTATTGACATCCTATCTATCCTGAATTCCTGCAACACATTCTAATCTAATGGATGTACCTAATGGAAGAAAAAAAATTACAATCACATCTATTAGCAGTAGAGAGAAAATTTTTGCATAAAATAAATTTTTAAGCATATCCATTATCAAAAGGGAGTGGACCTTCTCAAGATGTAACACAGATTCATTCATCCTTATTGGCACCATTCCCTGATCTTAAAAGCTTAAATGATTTTTGTGGTCCCCTACCAATGGACTGGCTGGTGTTCTGGCCTATCCCTGTGTGCTTTTTGAAGTACAAACAGCCTCAGTTCGGCGTCCTGCAACAGCTGAGAGCTGGGGTTGTGCTCAGATCAAAGAGCAGGAGGGAAAAGCAGCTCTCATGCCAACACTTGCTTTGTGGGCACACTGGCCAAGCTGGAGATGAGCCAGCTGTGCCTGTCCATGCCAGCCTGATAGCCAGAAGCCAATGGCCCCAGTGTGCCACAGGAGCTGGCTTGAATCTTCACAGATTTTGTTGCATTTCACAATACAATTTTCTAATCAGTGTATACAGCAGCTATTCTCTATTCTTCTCACTAGCAGGTGTCTTTCAGCAGTATAATGCATTATTTATATTGTCCTGGCCACTTGAAAGGGTTCTTCCATCTGCACTGGCAACACTTTCAACACTCATTACAGTACACTAAGCAGTTATCTTACTTTCACTGAAGTTTAATGATTACCACAACAGTTATTATGACTGAATTTTGCTCCTTCTCTTTGGAATAAGCTAAAATTCAAGATGAAGCTGCTGGATAGTCAATTGACAAAACTTTTAAAGGGTGTATGCAGCTAAACACGTAGGCATAGAGTGCATGTGGATTACACACACCCCAAATTCACATGCAGTTACGCATGTATGGGTCCTTTGCTGGTAGTCCTGTAAGTCATGGGTATTTATAAGAGAATGCAGATTGCACAGTATGCTTGGAACCCTCCTATTCTTGTCATGACATGTTATGAAATTGGAATAAAACTTATATGGGTAGCATTCATAGAAGCCAATACTGTGACATATAGTTAGAGTAGATATATATTGGATTTGTGTCTAGCTACATCTGATTATAATGTAGACTCTGAACAATATCTTACAATAACATTTTTTTGTTAGAAATTCAAAAGTAGAATATGTTTTGTATCCAAAGAATTTCTGTTACATCAGTGGCAGAGGAGCTATTAGTGCAGGCATGAGACTATTGACATTGGTTGCAGTGGTACTTCTACTTCCAAAGCATCCTTCCCTTTGGGATTTGAAGAACTTTACAAATATCTAGTATAAAACTGAGTAACAGAGATGGAGATATAGATTCTTATCCCTATTTTGTAGATGAAGGAACAGGCAGCCCAAAAGTATAAATGAATTTTGCAAAGCTTACACAGCAAGTCATGGCAGCCATGCAGAAAAATCCAGGGCCTTCCTCTCAGCAAACTCTAATAACTATGTTATGGTGCTTCATGGATTCATATTATGCAAGAATATGTGGTATAAAAAAAAAAAAAGTGCTTAAAACCAAGAGAAAACTCATCTTGTGTCAGTGAGCTGTTAAATATGACATCTGCAAAAGTTACTTGTGCAGCCTTAAGCAGTTTAAAAGCATCAGCTGATTCAAGTTGACCATTCAGCCAAGACTTGCTTTGGGGCCTTGCCCTTGTCCTTTCAAGCAGTACTTTCTGATTGGTTTGAGTTCTTTTATTTGCTCATTAAATAGAAACCCAGTCATAAGGATCTCTCAGGTATGAGAAGACTGGGATGACAAGAGAGAGGTGGGCTCTGACAGCTCTGCTGTTTCCTTTTTACTGTCCATGCTGTCAGTAAGTAGGTCAGCAGACCTCAGGTACTGCTGGGGTTTACAGGAGAAGCTTGCTGATGGCATATGGATTATTACTGCAATGGGAACGACATCATATGTGGAAAAAATACTTGTACTATTTTGGAGTGTATATGTATTGTATTGTAGTATATATGTAGTACATATGATATAATGTAGTAATATATCTAAATGATATAATGTAGTATATAACTAAACCTTAGTTTTAAATATCAGTTCCATCAAGTTATATCATAAAATAAGCAGATCTGTGGGTTTCTGTTTAATGACGAAGGAAAAGAAAAGTGGGACCTACTATAGGGCAGGAGGGAAAAAAAGTCCTCACACTTCTTGCAAAGGGCTCTGTTTTGTTATGCCAAAAAAGGGAAGCTTTGTCACTTCTTCAGTCAGCTGCCCCCAGCTATACAGCAGCTCTCCTAAGAGTCTCCTTTCTTGATCACTACATGCTGTCTGGGAAGAAAAATTTGATCAGAAATATACCCTGACTCAAACTGCTGATCATTTAGCAGCTGAAGTACAATGTCATCTCTTTTCACATCAAACAGCATCTCAGTACATTTTGAAATATCATTCACTAATGACATGGGTACACAGCTCAGTTCATATAGTTTAAACTAAATGACAGCTGAAGAGGTTCATTAATTATGAACAATGTGTAACTAACTCTAATCAGTGAACTATATATTCAGGATAAATACAATACAACAGAGGAACCACAGAGAGCACTGACTCTTAAGCATACAAATCTGTGAACTGTTCTCTAACCTCCAAAAGGTTAGAGAACACAGAGCAGCACCTAGAGCTGTGTGCACACCCCACAGGGACTCCAAACACCACCCTGTCCCACTGCAGCTCCAGGGCCTCGAGCTGGCTGTGTGCCCACCCTGCTCCCACCACACCCTGGCACCTGCAGCGCTCACACACCTGCCCTGCCTGTGCCCCCCAACACTAAAGTTGGCTCTGGGAGCCCTCACGTCTCTGCCAGGGTCTCTTCCATTGGTTTTGCCCATTCAGAAGCAAAATTTCACAACTCATTAGGAGTCTACTTTTAGCTTCCTGGATTTCTTTTTTTCATAGAAGAAACAGTGCTTCAGATTTCAAATTCTTTTTATGCTTTCCCAGTAATTGCAGTACTGTGTCATAAAGGCACCAATTAGTTTAGCATACTTATAACTCAGGCATTCACTATGTTTTAATTATCCTAGAAACCACACGTTCAGGAGTAATTATTATTCTGATTTCTTTCTGCTTATTAGTTTTCTGATAACTCATTCCAAATTAGGTATTCCAAACTCAAATCAACACCTTCAGAAGGGTTATCTCTTGCCCATTTCTGGGACTGTTTACTAACAGACCATCTTAAAAAAAAAGCCTTCACCTTGATAGCTTATAGTCCTCTACCTTTCAAGCTAATAGCAGTTCGTGCTGTAGCAAAAGAGCACTCAGCATACAATGCTAGCAGCCTACCTACAAAAAAAAATCCAGAATAAAAAAGTATGTCTTATCATAACCAAGTATTAAAAAACCTGTAAGATTCTTTAAAATGGGAAATTCCAAAAATATCTTCAAAATACTGCAACATGCATAGATTGAGATATATCTCTTAATACTGTCTCTTAACTGACCCAGAAAACAGACACAGCCTACCCTGCTCATTGAGGTCTCAGCATGCATTCAGTTATCTTCACTTCTTATACATCCAACTTCCCTGGCTGTGAACAACTACCCAAGCAGCCTCTGAGTTTTCACCACAGCATTAGTCACATTCTAAGTGACCAAAATAGGCTGGCATAATACATTCCTTTCCAGTTACAGACTATAAAATTCAGGTTTGATGTGACCCTCTCTTTTGAGCTGAATAAATTCACTCTCAACACCAGATACCATTTGTTTTCCACATTTCCTAGAGTGATACAGTTATCAGTATAGCACAACCGCATAGCACAGATGAGGAGTTATTTTTAAATTTTAAAAATTGTTTCACTTCTTTTTACATTCTTTTAAATAAAAACATGCTATTTGACCTAATTTCATGTGATATTAAATCTTGGCAAACACATGAATTCCACCAGGAGCTTGTTACTAATAAATATCTTATTAATGTCCCCTAAAATATAGATTTTTGAGTTGTTAGGAAGGTCAGCATCCGAGATGGTATCGACTTTCATTATTTCCTCCCAGACTGTCAAATGGATTAGAAGCCAACCAATACAGCCAAGCTTCCTAAATAATTCTCATACTCACTTTCTTCAGGCAGCCTCCAGTAGAGAAAGAATTGTGTGTGTGTGTAAGCAGGGGGCAGTTGGGCACAAGCTTTGAGTACAGCAATGTTGTGTGTACAAGCTCTTTTCTGTGTCTGCCCTTAACCCCCTTGTTACCTTGGCCAATGGAAAACAAACATCCATCACTCCCAGGCTTTGTGCTGAACTTTCTGAGGGCAAAAGTGAGGGGGGTAGGATTATGTCTTCATTTTATTTATTATTAAATGTTCTTCACTTCAGCTTCACTTCAGAAGATATTTTACTAGCTGTATTTTAGCTTATGCGCAAAGACCATAACTGTGCTTCAAAGGGTGTAAATACAAAAATATATACCAATAAAATTTTATATGTATGTTTTTGCATATTTATATTACTCTTCAATATGGAAATGTTCCTCCAGTGAAGGTGACAATCAATCTTCAACATAAGACTGAATCCCCTGGAGCTACCATGTAGTTTGGAGCATTTGGTCTTGTGCTCTAACAGGTGTCAAGGAAAGTTGTGCAGTAATGCATTTGTTTTTTTTATTTCAGCATGTGGCAAATTGATGAAAATTACGGGCCCCATTACAGTGAAGATATCTGGAACCCGATTTGGAGCCTGGATGACGGATCCATTGGCATCAGAGAAAAATAACCGAGTATGTTAATCTGTCTTTGTGTCCTGGAGTCTTGCTTGCTTTATTTTAATCTTTTTAAAAGATATTTTCCCCTAGGAAGTTACATTCCCAAGCATGTTTTTTACTTCAGTAATTTTCACACTCAGACATCTCCAGAGAAAAAGCAACAATATTTTTGGAAAAATATCCAAACACAAAAGTTATCTAAGCACTTTTGTGCCATTTCCTTCAACTTTTTCAGGATTGACAAACATCTATAGAACTGACAACCCAATTTTTTTATTTCCTAACATATTTAATTTTGCTTAGGTCTTTTATGAACCAGAGTAATCTAAAACAAACATCAACATTTTTACCCAAGAGCAGGACCCATAATGCAGCACAGTTAAAATTGGCAGGATTAGGCTCCATGTAGGCTCTATTCACATCATTTGCTCCATCACATCCAAGTTACGTTATTGTTTTGTTGTTTGGATCTCAAACTGGCTACAGTTTTGGGAAGCTCTCTCCATGAAAGGGCTTTGGAAGTCAAAAAACAAGGTTTCATTTGTATGAAACCCACATTAACATTTTGAATACAGAAAAAAACCACAAAGGCAACAGAAAAGGCAACAGAAAAATGACAATAAATAAAGATTTGTGAGCAGCTCTCCCCTGCCTGCTGTGTCCATGCAGGTTTGCTACTGACTCCAGGAATCTCAATTACCTTTAGGAGAGCAACAAACTCTGAGAAACTAAAAGGAGAAAAAGCAAATTGCATGAAGGAAAAAAATGGAGGATGGAAGTTGCATAAAGAACATTAAAGAGGAGTAATAATTCTGTTTCAAGGGGAAAAAACGGCTTTGAGACTTTGCTGGTTTCATTGCTCATTGTTTCCTTTCCTTTTTCTTTGAATAAAGAATCAGCTGAAAAAAAATTAACCACATTTATTCTTAAGTATAAATTCAAGTTTATCTCACATGCCATTTCCCATGTCTCTCTTAGATTATTAGTCTCTAGAAATATCTTTAAGCAAGCACCATATAGCAGAGGCCCAAACACTGAATAATACAGAATTAAATTTCTCTGAAAATGCAGACACTATAGGTAGTAACAGTTGTGTTGAGAGTTCACCTGTGCAGGTAAGTTTGATTCAGAAATTCAAGAGTTCCTCCTGCTTTTGTAACACAAAGGAACGTGGGCAGTATTGCACTTTGATAGCCTGTTGCACATCTAGAACTTGTTTTCCTTCTGTTTCTGCAATGTCTCCATCATGCCATATCACAATCACGTACCACACACTGTGTTTGAGATGTTCACTCCCGACCTTTGTTTTCTTTCCAGGTCTGGTACATGGATAGTTACACTAACAATAAAATTGTCCGTGAATACAAATCAATCGCAGACTTCGTCAGCGGGGCCGAATCAAGGACATACAACCTTCCATTCAAATGGGCAGGAACCAACCACGTAGTCTATAATGGTTCCCTCTATTTCAACAAGTACCAGAGCAACATCATCATCAAGTACAGCTTTGACACGGGGCGGGTGCTGGCACAGCGTAGCCTGGAGTACGCTGGCTTCCACAATGTCTACCCCTACACCTGGGGTGGCTTCTCTGACATCGACCTGATGGCAGATGAAATTGGGCTGTGGGCTGTGTATGCCACCAACCAGAATGCAGGCAACATTGTCATCAGCCAGCTGAACCAGGATACGCTGGAGGTGCTGAAGAGCTGGAGCACGGGCTACCCAAAGAGAAGTGCTGGAGAATCCTTCATGATCTGTGGCACCTTGTATGTCACTAACTCGCACTTAACAGGAGCCAAGGTCTACTACTCCTACTCCACAAAAACCTCCACCTATGAGTACACAGACATTCCTTTCCATAATCAATATTTTCATATATCCATGCTTGACTACAATGCAAGAGATAGAGCTCTCTATGCCTGGAATAATGGACATCAAGTCCTGTTTAACGTCACCCTTTTCCACATCATTAAAACTGAGGATGACACATAATTTTCTTTCCCTTACCTCCCTCCCTCAAAGCAGTCTCATTTGTGATTAACTCTAAAAGCATCCATCTCTCTTAGTTCCTTTTTATTTACATTTCTTTCTTCATTAAACAAAAGCAACATTTTCTACTATGTAATGCATTTCAAATATGGCTGAACCTGTCAAAAATGACCTGTCAGAAATAAAAAGCATCTTAACTCATGATTCTGCAAGGTCTGTCAAGACCTTGTCTTGAAAAGCACTAAAGAGGGTTTAAATGGCTAAAGACAGTTTTTAAAAGATTATGATCTGCCTTATTTTAGAGTCAGAGACTAATGGTGGCTTAAATGCATGAATGTCTTTTTTTACCTCATTTTTTGTTTTAATATATTGCTTAACTTCAGGAAACGTTTCGGTAGTGTCAGACACATATTGCACATTGTATTTTTTTATTTATTCCAAAAGGAAGATTTAGGAATTTAATTTACTTAGACAAGGAGTATGATTCATTTTGCCATCATCCAATTTCAGATGTGGTGCTGTACAGTATGTTTTTAAATCTCTTGCAAACATTTTATCAACAGTATGTATTTCTACCATTGTAACCACCATTGTGCAATTGTATCTCTTCACTTATGTGAAAGTAAACTAAGTACTATTTTTTATAAAATATATTGAAGCTTAATTGCATTTCTGTCTCTGAGTCAACTGAAAGGTTGTTATTTCTGAGAAAGACCAGTAGGTTCTCAGGATTCTATAGGATTTCTATTCAGCTTTGATTCCTACATCCCCTCTTCACCAGCGGTGCTAACTGGGACATTTGCAACTTTGAAGCTTCATACCATTTCCAGCTTTAGAATTCTTTGCTCTGCCCAGTTTTTTATCTCCTGCTGCTGGCTTCTCTCTCTCAATCTTTTTCTCCTAGTTTCTTCCACCATTTGACTGCCCTTGTTTATGCTTATCCCTTTACAAGCCAGAGGCTGGAAGGTGCTGGTGCCTGCCAGCTGTGAGTGGGAGTGCATCCCTTGTCTGTGCTGCTCTGGGGCACTGAGGAGCAGTGGTAAAAGCCAAGCTGCTCTCCACTGTCTTCCTCTTCATAGCAGGACAACATTTATCTGCTGACAGAACTCTTCTCTGGGATGACAGTGACCACAGAAAATACACCAGGGTAGGTTCAAAGCCCACATGATCAATGTGGCCCCTGTGTTCACCACAATTCTTGTTAGGGAACAACATCAAGGCCAAGCTCTTGCAAAGAGCTTTGGGGCTTGCTAGCAGTAGAATTGCTACACCCAAATGGATGCCTTCAAGAAAGAAATGTCTCTGAAAGCTGTGTGGGTTGCTGAACAATCTCATTGGAAACTGAGGGGCAGGGAGAGATGTGCATAATTAAGAAAAAAATATACCTTTTGGCAAAAATAGAAAAAGTAACATTAAGCACTAGTAATGAGACCTTTTATTAGCTGGGCCCTAACATAATGGAAAAAGATAGGTATCTGAAAAATTCTGTAAAAGCTGTATTCCTCACACTATCTCAGCTTCTATTTTTTATATCCTTTGAAATTGAAAAGCCAGACATTTTATTTGCAGGTTCTTTTAATGTACCAGCTGAGACCACCTAAAGTCTCATTAATGTTTTCATTATTATAAATATACGTGTCTATATATGTTTACAAATATGCTTTATAAGGCCATGTGAAGCTGAACAAATTGCCTTATTTTTCATACCAGTTGCAAAACAAAAAAATAAGGTTTCAAGAACTGATAAAGGAGGCAAAAAAACCCCGAAAAGACAAACAAATTACATTACATGATGACCAGAGAAAAGTTACTTTCTTGCTCCCATCTCCCTTTTCCTGTCTAGATGAAATGGTAGCTATTATCCCGTACAATCAGTTACACAGAATTTCAACAGAGTCAATTCAGCTAAATAGACAAATCACTTCCCTCCTGTAACCAACTTTCCTGTACTGACAATGAAACTGCTGTGACATATGAAAATGTATATGACTACTCATTAAAAAAGTTATTTTATGTCATACAGGGATGTTTTATGAAAATGGATTATGTTGAGATTCTTACCAAAAGCCATAAAACAAACCTCAACCTTTCCACTGTACAGAGTAACTTCAATGAAATAGGTTTTTTCAACCAATACAGCATTTGTAAAAACATTAGTCATTAGACTGAGAAATTAAACTTCTTTCTACTGTATCATCATAAACTAGAAGAATAGTCATGATCACTTTATCTGAAAACAATGATTACTACCATATTTCTTTATAAGAATTTCATACTCTAGCACACATACATAGAACAGGTTGATAACAGTTCTTACAGTAAGATTACTTTCACCTGATTTCAATACCATTTACAGGGTAACACACTCCTATCAGTGAAAGGAAAGAATGAAACAGACACTACTAGAGGTTGCTACAGGTGGATGGAAAAGAGGGGTAGGAAAAGCACCTTTGTAAGGTGGTTTGTCATACCAGGATATCCTGCCCTTCTAAATTAGTAACGAGGATAAATATTGGATTCCAATATTTAAACATGAAATAACAGCTTCCATGCAATCAGTACAAAACATGGCGAGACGTTATCAAGTAACAACTTTCTGCTAAGGAGCACTCATTTTTCTGTGAATGTGTTGATCACCTGTCTTTTCAAAATTGAAAATTCCAAAATAATATTCCCATGAGGCTGAAAACACCATGCCTCAAGCAGATTTCTGTTACAAGCTTTGCCTTCATAACTGGGCAGCACAAGCAGAAAACCTTCATAATGTAGAAGCAGCCTACAAGTTATACAGGCGAAGCATATGCTTTTTATTATGATAATTGGGTACCAATAGTGGGGGGGGGCATCTCCTTAAGCATGGGGAAATTATTGAAGAGTCTACTTCAGTATCTTAATGACCTTCTTTTCAAGGGATAAGCATGTAAAAGGACCCTGTCACTCCTCCACCCAAAACAGGATACCAAAATTTCACCAAGCCATGCTGGCAGAGAGGGATGCAGACAACCCCAAATCTAGCCCAGGAACACAAATCTGCCAAGCATCCTCCAGGCATCCTCACGTTCAAGGAACGTGAACAATGGCACCACAAAGCCCATAGCACTCTCCCTGGAATGGACTGACTACACCCCAGGCCAAAATGGGCAGAACAAACCTTCCCAGAAGCAGCTTCTTGGAGAGTAATCATCTGCTACAGTCCTTTATGGCAATTTGTGCCAGCGAGCAGCTACCAAGTCTACTGTCAGGTACAAAGGCTGTGCAGCCTGCCCTGTCTGTCACAGTGTGCCAAGCAGAGCACTGGAAGGGTGACTGTGGAGCCTCCCCAGCACTGTATTCACTGCTAGCAAAAGATGGGATTAATTTGAAAAATTAGAAGAAAATAGCTGAGTACGACAGATTGATAAAAGGTTTTAATCACAGATTGCTTATATCTAAGAATCCTCCTTTTCAGACAAGCTCAGGGGCACTAGCTGTCACTCAGCCCAGCAGGCTGGATCCACTGCAAAGGCTGTTTGTTTCAAAGCACAGCCTGAACAAACCTGTTACCTGGTAATTTGTCATAATCAATTGCTTAGAAAATGCTAGAGTAGAGACGAACAAACCATTCACAGCAAATTACTCATCCAGTAAATTGTATCCTGTTCCAGTTCAAAAATTGCCAGGGAACAGTCTTGATAGATACTGATGTTTGTGCCAGAGAAAATATTTTTTGGAAATCATTTGGATAAGCACCTCTTTCTATAAATCATCCGAGTATTCCCTGCTGTGAATCTCATATCCTTGACATGCAGAAGGCAATGCTAAGCACTCGGGTGTATTTTCAGCAAAAGGCAACTGAGAGCTGCAGATCTTTGGGGCAGAGCTGCATCACAGCCTGCTGTGCTGACAAGCTCCCCACACCACTAATTCCCAGGAGAGCAACTCCTGAACCATAACAGTGTCACAATTGCATCCCAACAGAAGCTCACACTCAAAAGGACTCAAGCATGAAAACTGCCTTCCACAGATCATAAAGCCAAATCCTGAAGCTCACTTCTCCACCAAGAATAGACTACCTTGTTGCCAGAAAAAAAAAGCAAAGCCTGTTTTCTAAGCTGAACATTCCTCAGTAATTATCCAAACATATGATCGTATACATGGACATCAACATTCAAGCAAATAAATTAACTACAAAATAATCCTAGAATTATAGAATAATGCTATTTTTCCTACAGAAAAGACCATTGAGATTATGCAAAGATCATTTTAATGAGGGCTTCTACACTCATTTAATGAGAAACTAAAGAAAGAGAGCACCAAGTTGTGGAATTTATACAAAAAATACTGTTTTATATTACGGTTTTTGCTAGAGATTCTATATTGATGCAGTAGCAAGTTTCATCTGGAGAAGGTGTAAATTTATTTTTCCAGTTACGTAAAATTTAGCTCTAGCATGCCCATAAAGCTGCCTACGAGCAATACTGATTGTATATCATAGATTGCTCTACAGAAATAATTTAAAGCAGATTCAAGACAACTTTCCCCCCTTTTATTTATTTTAAAGGAAATATTTTGTTTCATATCTGTTGTGGTAAGAAATTAATTCAAATTAAATTCATCATTGTGCCTAGCAGGTTTAGACATCCATTTCTTCTTTCTGGATGACAGCCTCAAGGTGGTCAGCAGCACTTCCAGCTCCAGGAAATCAGGCCTCACAGTAATTAAGTGTGCACGCTGCCAAAGGTCCTTATGCCTTTCGAGTTCAGCTCCCAATCTGTGTCACACCATGCAAACAGGCCATTTATTTAGGCTTCCCACATCTCAGTAAATTTGCCTTGCTGCCACCTTGAAGGACATCCCAGACTGATGGTGGCTCAGGACTGTCCCTGTCAGTGCAGCACTGGGGGTGCCTTTTGGAGGTGAAGTGTGCAGGAGAACTGCGGTTCTCATCACTGCGGCTCTGCCAGGGCTCATTCCTGGGGGAAGAGCACACAGCACCTGCCATTCCTGCAGCAGCCACCTCCTGGGGACTGCAAAGTAATTTACAGACACTAATTCAGATCATTTTGCACTCTGTCAGGAAAGAAAGGACATTTGTACAAATCTCACTGTTGAGGCTGAGCGCCTTGGACACAGAAGGGCTCAGCTGAAGCCCAGCAGAGCTGCTTTGCCTCACCAGCAGCTGATGTTAGATTTTCAGTTCTCAAGTCAGTGTATCACTCATTAGCTCACTTCTGCTGAGAAAAATATATGTGTCCCAAAGTTCAGTTCCCACACTCTTACACTGATTTTTAATGCTTTGCTTGATTTGGTTTTGACCTAGTAAGGAGGCCTGTGTCCATTGTTAAAGTGGCTGGTTAATTCACAGTCATGCTATGCCCGCCATGGGTGACTCCCTCCAGTAATTTCTGAGGGAAAAACTGTCACTTTTTATGGAGCTAATTTGTTCCCTTTATGGAGGAGGAATCCAAAGGCTGCTCCCACAGCCGGGCAGTGTCAGGGACGGGCATTACCTTGGGCACAGAGCTCTGCCATGAGCCACAGCACAGCCCAGCCGCGCTCAGCAGGAGCGGCGGCTCCCGACCTAAGCACATCTTAGGCTCTTACATCTCTGGACCAGCTCTCTTCACAGCACAAATCTCATCAAAGTATTTACAAAAGCACTTCTGTTCACCAGGCCAAATGAGGGAGGAAAACATGACAATTTTTATATGCTTTGACACTTATTTGAGAGCTGAAGTACGACTTGGGAGATTCACAGGCCTCATCCTGGCCCTGTGCCCAGGAATGAATTACACTCTGAAATACTAAACTGCACTCTTATGGCAAATGCTAAAATGCTCTTATTATAATAGCAGCGCAACATCATGATAGAGAGCAGAAAAATGACACACAGCAGAGCTCCTAATCTGAAAGACAGTAACAGTGTAAAATATAACATATTAAAAATTTATCCCAATTAATTGTTTCCCAATACACACTCTAGCTTAATAGCACTCATAGTTTTTCAACGGAATATACCAAATACCAGCTCAGTTGATTTTATTGGTATTACTGAATAATTATATGCATTACATAACTAGGTAATTATGGAATTGGATATTCATGTACCATCTAAAAATTAATACTTATGTCATTCAATTGACAAAAAAATTAAAATTTCAATAATTATGAGCATGGAACACTGCTTATTTGCCATATTAGATCAGAACAAGAAAACACAGTTAAATAGAAATATTTTATGCCACAGTGTAGGATGGTATTTCTATAAAAGGTAAAAATTAGAAATCAGTGTATATAATGGATCAAATACATATGGATGAAAGAACTACATAAATTTCAGTTTTGTGTTTTCCTTTCCAAACTGCACTTAGAAAAAGCATCAGACCAGTTTTACAGATAATATAGACAGATGCAGATGTAAATACAGCCACATGACTGTACCTAGGTTGTACATGATATTTACAGCCATGCCTGGAGAGAATATAGCATGCCTGGGCAAGAGCTTCTACACAGACTGAAGCAAAAACAGCCAGAATGCAATCCAATATGCAGCATAAGAAAACTACTCCCCTGTCAGCCAGACTTCCCAAAATGGAGATATTTCTTCTACCTGGAACAAAATTAGTCATGCCTAGCAGAGGCTGCAGCCAGCCAGAGAGACTGGGACAGCCACAGCCCCCCGTGCCCAGGCAGTGCAAACAGCAATATATTCATCCTGTGGTAACTGTGAAGCTCTCAGCAGATAGTCCTGAGAAATCCTAATGTTCCACATAATGGTCACCTGAATAATCAAAGTAATCTTTGTAATAAAGTCTAGAAAACTGTACAGTGTGACAGGCTTTGTTAGAAAACAATCAGTGTAAAGAGCTTCTGTCCAAGTCATTTACCAAAGTTCTGTGGCACTGTCTAGCTAGTCCACTTGGTGGCACAGACTCAGGAACATTTTGTCCATGATTGCCACCTAGCCACCCAGGAATTAGGGGAGAAAGACTGGGGTGATTTATTAGATTTATTACAGAAATTCTGATAAATAAGCAGCTACAGCAAGCCTAGAAACACTAATTAGGAGGTTTTGCAACTATTTTTCTAATTTGTATTCTTTTGGAATACCTTAGTCATCTGCTACTAAATAGGGATTCCTCTGGTCAAATAATCCTTTTAAAATAGCATACACTTACATATATTGAAATAGAAATTGGCCCCATTGTCATGCCTAGATATCTTGACTGTGTGAATCCACCTATCAATATTAACAGCTAAATTGCTAAATTATCTTTCAAATCACATACTGGGCCCAGACCTGTAAAATTTCAGAGCCCTTTCACAAGGTGTTGCACTACATTATGGAAAAGGGCCTTTGGCATTTCAAGTAATTACTTAGATATCTGTTCAACAAATACTCTTCTGTTTCCCTTTTACATAAACAATGTTTTCTATTAATTTTAAAAGGTGCATTAAGAAACCCTATCTGAGAATATTTTTATACCAATGAGAGCTGTAAAAGAACTGACTGAATGATTTGTGTACCCAGTGATGCTGAGAATTTGTGAATGGTGGGAAGTTTCACCTCTGTTTTGCCTCAGTCAATCCCAAACTATCGGACTCAACAAAGAACCAATACTGGAGTCAATTTTGGAGAAGTGTAATGGTCTGTGAAATAGGAAAGGTCAGATTAGGTAATGCATTATTCAGTATAGATTTACACTCTGACTGTATGAATCTCTGACAGATTTAGATCTAAAGCATTTATCAGCACTTTTGGGTGCATTCTTCCATTCAGATTTATAAAGACTGAATAAACACACAGCAATGCTTCAAGAAATATAAAAAGGTCAACATTTAAAAATTGTCTCATCGATTTGAACTTCCCTGTACTTATGGAAATTACTGATCTAGAAAGTCACATGAAAGTGGTTATGAGTAACCCTTTGTGAGCTTTTGCTTCAAAAAGTCAGATAATGCTAAACAATGGTTACCTTGGGCTGTCTTTTGGCAATATACACAAGATTTAATCAATTTTATTGTCATTAACATAAAAGTCAGACTGGGAATATACTGGATAAGTGATTTACTTGTAAATGTTGTAGGATGATTTCTGGTTTTTTCAATGACTGTTACAGACTTGCCAGGAATCAAGACTAATCACAAACTTTTAAAGAGTATAGTTCTATATTTCATTTCAGTAGTAGTAAAGCCAGTTAAAGAGGTTCCCACTTTTCTCTTCCTGTCTGTTTCCAACTCCCTGCTATAACTCACAGCCTCTTTAAGCTGATGCAACTGTGTGGGGTGCTGTGTAATTGACAAATGGAATAATCTAAATAGAAAAAAAAAAAGGGGACGGGAATACAGAATATAGACAGCTAGACAGATATTGCCACATAGACACAAAAACAGCCATAAGTGTCTCATGTCGTATACATGTAGCACATTTGGTTTACAAATTAAATTAAACAGAAAAGAAAGATTTTGGGACATGATTAGAACCTTGAGTTATAGATTTTTCCCGGCCTTAATCTTGACTACAGTAAAGTTAACATGGCACATGGAACATAAATGTTAAAGCAAGAACCACAGCTGTGGGGCACAACAAATGGGTTTTCTCTTTTTTGAAGAAATTTAAGAAAACTGCCTCAAAAAAAAAAAAAAAAAGGATGTTACAATAGCTATGTAGGAGGTCATAGATGATGGTGAGCTTCTGATGGATTTGGCTGAGTAAACCTCTAAACCTCTTTGGGTAAGGAGAGAGAGAAGCATTACAGGGATTGTCTGAACTCCACCAGTCCCCAGAGCAGTGATTCTCCTGAGTGGCTCTGCTCTGCCTAGGTGCCTGTCCAACAAAAAAAGCAAATCTCAGGCAGGGGACTCACCCTGTCCCAGTATGGCCTACAAAAACCCAAACAGACTGAAATAACCACAAGCCAAATAATCTTGGCAGGTATTAGACAGCAGATAACCTGACCCTTACTTAATCACTGTGGTTTGTGCCTGGGTGATACTTGCAAATAGCAGCCATCTTTCCCAACAACCACCTTTCATTTTACAAATACACAGGACTGAGATAGAGACCTCCAAATTCCATTTAATTTTATTATCAAAGAGATTATTAAACTTTATTATCAATAGTTTCAATTGTATTTGTTTGTTTGTTTTCATCCTTGAAGATGCAATGGTAGTCCAATGAGAATATTTTCTTTTTCAACTCAGCTTCCAAGTCACTACATTAAAATGCTATGGATAGAAAGATTTCTAAGAGAATATATGAAGACACCAGTTTTGCCTTTCTGATTATTTCTGTGGTATCTGAGTTCTCTTCTTTCTAAAACAGCTATCACTTTTTCAGCAAGTATTTTCTTGAATAAGTGATCCAGGCCCATCCATCTAATTTCAGCAGAAAAGGCTGAAATAAATACCTTTCACACTATATTATAAAATTACATGGACTGTAATTTAGCAGATAACCATGAATTTATACAAAACATCTATCGGAAAAAGGCACTTTATTAGACAATTTTCTGGCTCAGTAAACCATCTTCAAGATCCTCCAAAACCTGTACTAAGTAACCAATTGTTGCTGTGTCACTGACTCATGGCAGACAGCTTTTACTGCATTAATATTCTAAAGATTCTTCCATTATTTCAATTTTACAGAGCCCATTCATCAGTATCACTTACAACAATACTGAAATGCTATTCTAGCATTCAACTACAATTTCCAGAGGCATTAAATAGCTTTTCTCTCGTTAATAATTCATTACAGAAGCTGAAGTTGCCAGACTGTATCAGTCGTGTTGTTCACAACCATTGAGGCCAAGGGCTTTTGGGGGGAAAAAATCATCTACCAGCTTCACAGCTACCTTGGGGAAGCAAAAACTTGTATAAATAATCAGTTTTCCAGGTAAATTTCTATCTGTGCTGCCACACCAGGGTGGAGCAGCTGTGTCAAACCTGTCACTCCTGGAGAGTGGAAGACATTCTGAGGATCACTGCCAATAACAACTACACATCTTATGGAGGGGGCTCAGACCATATGAGGAGTGCCCAGCTGGTACTGGTTACTCCATCCCTCTTTATCACTGACAAGTTGTGGAAAATTTCATTCTATTTTTTACTATTTTGGGACTACATCAAGCATAAATTCAAAGGCTGTATTAAATGTAGTCAATAACAAGAAAAAGAACAGGCAATTCAAAGCCTTAAAATAAATAATCCCACCTTTTATGCTTGGGAGTTTAGTATGCAGCTTCTATAAAGGTCTATATTTAAATGCAATAATACTTTGATGGGACTTACTTTTTCTGCTTGAGAGCTGGATGTCTATTTTGTATACTTTAAAGAATCTAAATGCTTATAAAATATCTTTGGGAAAGAAAATTCCCACTAGAACTTGCATATTAAGTTAAACTTTTCTACTGAGAATATTGTTAAATCCCACTAAATCCTATTCCCATTCAGTCATCAGCAGCTCTGTGCATAAATTCATAGAAAGAATGCTATAAGGGATTATTGTTCGTGAAAGAATATCAGCAAGCATTCTTGGCTTGTTCCTTAGCAACAAAATAATGATGATTCCTAAAAAAAAATTAGTTTTAATTCCCCTAAATCAAGAAGTTACTGATAACACCATTTTAAATCACTTAAGTACCTTTAAGAACCTTAGAAAGATCAAACCATGAGAACAACTCCTGGAGATGAGCACTTCTCTTGCTGTAGCTTGCATAATGGCCAGGAATACAGAATAAGAGATTATACCAGATTTCCCTCCAAATACTCTGAACGCTGAAGATTAAAGATATCATTAAACTTATGGAATGATGTATGAAAAAAGCTTTTATATTTGTTTAATACAGTGTGAACTTATCTAACAGAGAGAGAAATTTCTTCTGAAACACTCAGTTGAAGAAAGAAGATGCAAGACATAAAATATTCCAATAACACATTCTAGAAAGGAAACACTGGGTTTGGTGCTATTCTTTATTTTCTCTAAGGATACTTCATTGTCCTTAGAAAGTGTTCAATTCAGTACCAACACTGAAACAGCATTTTCTTTTGAATAATGCCCTGGTGGTGGCTGCACAAGCAGCCTGCCGTTGCTGCATGAGTAAAGACAAGCACATGAAGCCAAATGTATTTCTTGTTTCCAGAGACTGCAGGTTGAGAAAAACTCTGTGGATGGACATTTAACCAGTCTAGTGTAAGTCTTCACCTTTTGAGGAATTTCTTTATGGTGTTTTCTATGCTGATTTTCCCATGATTAAGTTTCATATTTTACAGTTTTAGTGTACCTTTGGAGCTTCATTTTGATAGCTGATATTAACAGCCTTCTCCTACATTCTATAGCAATTCCAAATGCTCTTCATGTATGGCCATATTTAAATTCAAACTGGCCCAGTTTCTTCACACTGGATAGCAGCAAGTATTTCAATTAATGCTTGAGGGATCTTTAGGGGCTTTTATGGCTGTATTGATAAGATAGAAATGGTAGATTTTTGTGTTTTTCTGGAATTTACGTGACACAGGACTGAAAACTACAATACAAGAGAGCACATCATGCCACAGGAACACTATGTAAAACAAAACATCAGATCATTTAAGCAGCATAAAAGCATCAAACCTGAATTGAAGCCAATATTATTTGTTTAGCCCAGATAACAATTCAATGTGTGTCATTGAAGATAAAACCCTGAAGGAAAGGGAGGTTTTGCTTCTAAAACACCAAATGGGAAATGAAACAGTTGTGTCTGTGTGTGTGACTTCAAGAGCAGCCCTCATCATCTTGTGTTTGTCTTATAATGTTCTAGAGGCACATGGATTTAAGGCCATTCTCTTCAGCAGTTTCCAAATTCATATCACTAAAAACCAGAATGATTGAGTGACAAGATACAGTAAACTATATAGGCTACAGACTTTTTCAGAGTTCCATACCTTGGCCATTGCTGATCATGAGGATAAATAAGACAAAGAGATTAAATGTGCACTCTAATGTCAATTATATTCATAAAATGAAAAGTGCAGTGAAGGTTAACTAACACTGAAGTCCATTCATTCACTTCAGTGCACTGCAAAATCATCAGTTCTGATTACTTTAATAGAGCTCATTTACCCCACAAGGTGTCGGGTTAAATGAAATAACTTTATCAAAATATATAGTTAAACTTTAGTTGGCTGAATCCAGATTTTATTTTCCAGTGCTTTAGCTCAGACAAATGTTTTTCATCCTCCCCTCCTAAAGCTGTGGCATTTTTCTATTCTGACCTTTATCCAGCATATATGATGGATAGACACTGCATTGACAGTACAACCACACATAAATTTAAACTGCCACAGCAGGAAGAAAAAAGTATGTGTTAAGAGTAGTCAGAAAAACTGCCAAGTACTGCATCTATTCTTCTCCCTTCTTTGAACTAGAAGAGCCTGTAGCTGAAAGCACTTTAAATACCTATCTTTCTTTAAAAGATGACATGGAAAATATTTTGAAAATCAAAGAGTCACAATTTGTTTTCATTTTTGGAAAAACAAAAGGGAAATTTACAGTATCTATATGAATAGATAAACAAACTGCATTCTTTATTTTTTTCCTTCAAGAAATACTAAATATGATCAAAAAATAAGTGCTGTTTTGCCACATAATATCTGGCAATAGACAACGTCTGTTGTTCAAATTGCAAGGAGAAATATTTAGCAGCATTTACTTTAATTCCTTTTTATTTATCCAATAGTTAGTGTTGTGTGTCAAACAAACAAACAAAAAAAGCCAAGGAACCCCCAACAGAATACATCCAGAATCAATATTTCAAAATGTAACACTGTAACAAAATCCATTTCTAATTAATGAGATCTTCCTGCACTCTAGACTGCCAGAACTGATTTGGCTTTTTGCACCTGCATAGTGTCTTTCCTGCCTTTCTGTGCATTGATACAGAGTGGCAACAGAGTCCCAGGCAGCTTAAAATTCATTTCTGGAAGATAGTAAAGAGAAGAACGTGTATCTACTTTAGCTGTGGAACAAGGAGTGCTTTGTAATCATGTCCTCATACAGCAAAGGACAGTGGGGCAAGTCACCCTCTGTCCTTTCTTCCCTTGTGACCCCCAGGCTACTCCATGTGCTGTTGTTTTTCCCAAGCCTGTGGTTAGCTTCTCCAGGACAGGATCCCTTACACACACTGAGCAGTAGAGAACATGTGTGGGGAATGTTACACCCTGGAATTCCCATGCCATTGCAGAGAAAAAAAGGGATAAGAGGATAAAAACAGAGAACATAAATGCTGCCTTCAATTCCCATTTATACATAGAAGCTGGGGTACAGAAGGCAAACCAGATCAGGTAAATGAGTGAAAAACAGACACCACGTACATGTGCCACACCATCCCTGCTCCCAGTGACACTGCCTCTCGTTCCTCCTTCCCATGAACACAGCCACACCCAGCTTTGTCTGCTCATGCTACAGCCTTTTCAGCATCACTAACAGATCCACTGGCCAAAAGCTGTCCCACCCTTAGGAGAGGAGAGATGCCTGAAGAGAAGTATTTCATGTTAAATCTCTTAAACCCCTCACTTAAGAATCAGAGGGTTTTTTCCAGTTGGCAAAACTTACTTCTAAAAATCAAATGCTGTATATTAGAAGCCACAGTTAATTATGACTTCTTAAAAGAATTTTCAGATATGTATAGAAACCATACATAACTGACTCCCTGGGGTGGGATGGTTACCCTGCGAAGAAAACAGGTCCATGAAAAGCAAATCTAAAAAAACCCACTGCTTTGGTATCTCTGGAAAAGGCCCTCTACTGCTACACATACCTGTGGATACTCATGCTATTCTTCGCATAGTTCAAATCTAAAATCATGTGAAACAATATCATTAATATTCCTACAAAAGACATAAGAATTTCTGCAGATAAAAAATACCAGACATAAATATTTTAAAATAACACTAAGAAGTAACATTTTAATGAGTAGCTTACAATCCTTCAAGAATATCTCTCAAATAACAATTCAACAGAGTAAATACAAGGGTTCTAAGGAAAGTGCCAAAGTGTTTAGAGCAATAACATAGCTATTTGAAGAAACAAAACAGCCTGACAGCTCACTAATTTAAATAGTTCATTAGCTTTTCCACAGGAAAAAAAACTATTAGCATTAGGAATATAAAGAATGCTTAAGGATGATGGATGTCTGCAGTCACGCTGTTAGCAAACAGCTGAAACCATTAATTAGGGCTTTCTCAATTCTTCCCATTTGTGCCTCAGCTATGCATATATGGCAACAGAAATTATTTCAGCAACATACAGTGTCTCCTGTGTGCCTGATATAACACAAAATACCCATTCTCATTCTTAATCAATGCTTGTGCATTTCCTCTCCATTTGCATCGTTGAATGAAATGTTAGTTCTAAGCATAACAAGAACTGTTCCAAACCGCCAGACAAAAATCTTGCCTCAAGTACAAAGTAAAGGAGAATCCTTAACAAGGCATTTCAGAGACATCTCACCTCCAGTGTGTCGGCCAGAAAACTACTGCTTTCTTAGATCTGCTCATTTACCACATACACAGGCACCTACCTGTATTTCATTGTTCCTGTTTGTTCATCACACAGGTACTGAGCTTTAAGAGACCAAATTGATCCTGAGTTAGTAAGGACATTTCCACTGATTAGACCATAAGTATATGAGCATAGACTCCCTCAGGGGATAGGAGAAGCACCGATGTGCTTCTCGAATATTCCATTCAGTTTTCCAAGTCTGTAAAACCACAGGCAGACAAGGAGTAAGAAAATAATTAAAAGAGTATATCCAAGATCAAATCAAAGACGGGGATATAATCCATCTTGCAGCATATATTGTTCCTTGGATTAGTGACATAAATTTTAAAAAAGGTGTCTAGAGCAAATAAAAACTCTGTATTTTGACATGTTCATAATAGTGATCATGTGTGACACAAAATCTATCCAACTACTAACTTTTCACAGAGTCAGTGAGAATGATTTAAAAGTAAAATTTTTTAACAGTGTTTTCAAATATCTACTGAAGCCAGTAGATTCCATTGACATTTCCTTGCAGACAAATTTTAAATAATTAAAACTAGTAATATCAGCCAGCTTTACTACCAAGACAATTTAGCTCTTGTGAAGTGAACTGCACATGTTAGCACTAGCTGGGAGGCAGTGATGAAAGCACCCTTTGGTATAGCACTTCTCATTTATAGCAAACATCATTGCTAGAAAACCTTGCTACATATGTAAGGCACCTCTGACCTGCTCTGTCCCTTTAGGACAAGCCGAACAAGTAACGTAAAAGTATTCCTGGCCCTAGACTCCATACATACAAGTTAATTCAAAGAGGTCAAACACTGCCAAATCTGAATGTAGCTGGATAGCACCTCATTAAAGTAAGACAATTTTAGTCAATTCTGCCTAGAGCCATTCCACCTCTTTAAGTACTTAATCAAAATTATTAACCTAAAGACGTGGCAACCCTGAACTCTGCAGCTATATGAACTCATCTAATCCCTCAGGAGCAGAACTTTAGGAAGCTCTAATCTTAACTTTGGTACTGCAGTTCCCTCCCTAGGGATAGCTGAGTTTAACTGATCCCCATCTGCACCAGTACAAGGTTCAAGGCACACATGTATGTCAAAGTGTCTGCTTGTGGCTGGGGAGAGGCCCCTTGAAAAGGTATTGTGGAAGTAATTAAAACACCAAGAAACTGTGAAAATGACAACTGTTCACACTCAACTCAGGACACTATATATTTTGCTACTCACTAAAGGAATGCAATTATTAGAGGAAAAAAAAAAGGAAAATAAACATACTAGCACAATTCAAAATTTGCCTGAACTAGCAGTGATTAAGAGCCGCCAAATTGTCTTACACTCTTTTCCATTCACCCAAGCCCAAAAATAGCTTAGGCACACAGTAGCCATCTCTATTTTGCCCAAGGAACAAACCTCTCTAATGAAGACACAGCCATTTAGATGCCTCAGCTCTAACTTTATTTGCATTATGAAATCCTTCTTCTGTTCTTTGGGGGGTGGGGGGGGGAAGTATGAAATAGAAGCAATATAGTGCAATAGATGTGAGGATTAAGTAGTATTTTCAGTCTACTATGAACATACAGAACAGCGATGGCAGTTCTGAAAGAAGAAAGTCCATAGTGTTATTCTACAGCTGAAAAAAATATTAAAACTCTCCTGCTGTGAAAAAATATTAATCAACTGTACTAAAGTGCAGGTTGATACAAGTCACATAGAAGTAGAGGTGTTAGAAAAATATGTGAACCAAATCTTACAAGCTCTGGGAATTCATTACATGGGCTGCAATGCTGTATCTAATTTGCAACCTCCCATTCAAGGAAGATGAGAATTAACAGGGCAAAGTCTAGATCACCACATCATCTGAAACGTGGAAAGTCTGGCCTCTTCCTGAAAGAGGTTGGTTTCTTTCCTGTAGGGAAAATAAAAACTTGAGAAGTCAGATGGTGATAGGTGATTATGAGACTGCAATGAAGAAGACAGAAGTAAACTCTGCTCCATGCTCATTGTGGGAAGGACAAGTAACAACCTTACACTGCAAAAGGAGATTCAGGCTACAGAAAATATTCTCACTAAATAGACAAGCTGATTCAACTCCCAACCCTCATCTTTCTTTCTGTTAGTTCAATAAATTAAATATGTGGCCAACTCTTACCTATTTTGAAGTGAATAAGTTTATTTTAAAAATTATTAGGTATGAAAAAAGTACATAGTTCACTAAAGACAGCAGCAAAAAATTTCATCAACTCTTATAATTTTAGGATCTTGCCCCTTCAGAAGATTCAATGCTGATATAGCTGTTTCCCATTTGATAATGTGCAAAAAGAGATAGAGTAAAAAGTATTTTAGTAAGTTCATAATCTCCACAGCAGAAATTAATGTTACTAGCAGTAGTTGGAGAATATATATATATTTACTCCTTTTTTAGCCAATAGTACATCAAAAGTGATTCTGTAGTGCTTGGAACAAATATATTATTTTTTTTCTAAAATTAGAGCCACATGTTTTGAAACATAAAAGGCAATTACTATAGTGTTTAATAGATTTCATGTGGATTATACTACTTTTTCATACACCTTCTTATCCTGATACTAAAAAAAAAATTAAAATATCAGAACCTTCATGAGACAGCAAGTGTTAAGCTGACAATTTATGGTTTTGAAGGCCAATAATCCTGTGCTGGAGAAGTGGTTTTTCCCTTTATGGTTCATCTTACATAAAATTCAATTTTATTCAGTTTTCTTAAGTGCCCAAAAAGCAATATCCTAGTAAGAACATTGTTGAAAGTAGTAATTGAGTGAAACAGCTATGAATCCTAGCCCTGCACTCATCTAGAAAACACAGGGCATTACAGAATAATTGTCTTCACTTTGCAGCTACTCCAAAAGCAATATTTTACAGATAAATGCAAAAACACAAGGTGAAAAAAACACCTTTATTTTTCAGCATTACTTGGACAAGAGCTCAAACAATAAGCTTTTAACAATTTTGCCCTCAGTTTTGTACATTTGTTATCAGACAGTTTCAGAACAAGTCAGGCTGAAGGTTTGTACCTGGGCTATCAGTTCAAAACTTATGGGATTTTTGTTACAAAAAGGTTTTCAATTACTTATCTTTCTGAATTTTTGAGGAAAACTCCTTATCTTGGGAACAGATTCAGATGTGCATTGACAAGAGTACTTTGATTTGATTTTTTTTAATAGATATATATTTTATTTGAAAAGTACAAAGAATTTCTGGATAATAAATTGACTAATACTAAGGTAGGAGGTTCTCAAAAAGCCAGTAACAAATGACAACTAAAGGTGAACATTAAGAATTTATTATAGAATATGTCACATCTAAATATTTGTTCAAGCACTCAAAAAGATCAGCAATATGCTGAAACACTGTGACAGTGCAATGCAACTTGATAAGTGAAGCAATGGTTTCCATTTATACCTACTTTATTATATTTGGGTTGAATTAAAATAGATTGAGCTGATTGCATTTCTATATTTAATCTACTGTTGCTATTCATAAAGCAGACATATGTGTAAAATCAAGGCAAAGTTGGATTCTGACCCATCCTTTCCTCCTCAGAGTTCCTGAGGCCGCCATGCTGGAGCGGCTGCTGAGGCAGAGGCTGGTTCTGAAGGGGGGCAGAATGGAGACAACACCCAGGAGTACCCCGGGTGCTCCCAGAGCAACTGCACATTTGAGAGTTCAAACACTCCTCTGCAGCACTGGGGGGGGCAGTTTTCAGCTTGCCCCTCCATCCTCCATCTCAGTTATGATGGTTTTGTACCACCTTCAGTTTATGCTGCTCTGTAGGGGTATTGTGCTGGTGAACAAGTGCTGATTCTGTGTTATGTTTGGAGATTACAAAGAGCGCATTTGAATGCTAAAAGTGCACAAGAGAATGCTGCTTGCAGATATTCTAAAAGCATAGCAAACCTCTTAGGTTCACATTCAGATCTTCTAGATACCTTGATAATTACAGCTGAGAACTAGGCCTAATCAAATTTCAGATTAACATAGGCTTATGTCTGCTTATATATAACAAAGCTTCCCAGATAACAAGTGGTTTTTAATTGAAAGTTAAAGATATTAAAATTCTCATGAAGATTTTGTTCCCTCAGCCACCATTCTTTGCCTATAAAATAGGACAACGGTTTCCACAATTTCGTAAAGCTTAGACTTTGTCTGAAATTATCTGAGTTTACAGAGTTTTACTGGACAGCCTTCTTAATTTTGAGAATGTAAACACTATCTTCAACACTTCTTCAGGAAACATCACCTCTCTCTGAATTTCAATATAGTATGCTGTACACTGCTTACACTGTTTATATATTCTGGCAAAGACAGGGCCAGAGCTTTTCACTTAGAAGAGATATCCTTCTGAAAAAAAGCTTTTAATGAACGTTGCTAAAATATGTCTAGCCATTCCCTTGAATTCAGGCAATAAAAAAATTGTTTACTATACTAAGCATTTCATTAGGTCTTCAGTGTAGATTGCCTGCTTCTTTAATCAATAAACTGTGGACACATGGGGCCAATCTATTCAATTTATTTAAACTTAAGATCCTTTTGATTCAAAGTTGTTTGAATTTCTATAGTTACATATCATTTATCTAGTTTATATATAGAGCTTACAGACTATGTCCTTACTGAGGTGCAATTTTATTACTGTGTGTTAGAAATAATTAGTGCTGCAATGATGTTGTAGCAACACACACATACTTGATCCTAATGGATTTGTTTTCACTGCTTTTGGGTATCTCTCTACATGATCTGACAGCTTTATTCTTCAACTGAATCCAGACTAAGAGTCAGTTCTAGTACCAAGTACACAATTCATTTATTTTGTTATTAATGAGGTGTTTAATCAAAATATATTTGATATCTTAGCTGTGGAAAGTAGTACTGAATAAAATGCAAGCACAGAATCAATGAGCCAGAAAATATCCTTGCTCTTCCTCCTGAAGTGTTTAGGAAGCAAGTTTCAGACCATGAAAAGACATCCCTAAATTGCAATCCCAAACCTAGAACTTTAAAATACCATTTAGATAAATAATAAATTAAATTATATAATAAACTGGACTACCAGCCAAGTTGTATTACACACCTAAACAATTTTGAGTCCAAAAACTGGAAGATGTGGTAAGAACTTCAGAACTGCAGAAGCAACACAAACTCCAAGAGCTGTGTTGGTTGTCTCAGGAAAATATTTTCTGACTTAATTTTACACTGGCACAATATTCTGCATTCTTATCTCCAGTGTCAAAGAGTTCTCCATAACAGAGAAAGGTTATCTATTTCTGAAGTAACAATGCCTCCCTTGGCAAGGAGGTGGCCTGACAGGAGAGCAGGAGGCTGTACCAGACCTGTATGCACACCAGCTGTGAGCAGGCAGCTGGCAGGAACTGGACCACGATGAGAAGCCTTAGAGTCACCTGGGCTCCCATTTACATATTCTCTTGCAGGCAGGATGAGAACTGGCAGATAACTAGTGGGAGGGCACAATGCTACTGTCTGGCTCCTCTCTATTTTCATTTTGGTCAAGCTGAAAGGAGGAAAATATGAAGGAAACACAAAACTTCCACTGCAGCCAACAGAGTATATTTCAGTTCACCCTTACTGCACAAATGATGAAAGGAAAGGAGCACAGTGCTATAGGATTTTTATAAAGCAGGACTCAGACAAGAAATAGAGAATAAAAAGTAGGATGAGAAACTCCTAATTCTGCACTCAGTTAAGTAGAAAACACCATATCTACACATTTGCTAAAAGAAGGTACAGATCTACACTGGTAAGGGCTCTTTGGCCTTCTAGGTTCCTCCCAGCATAGCAGCTAGAGATATGAGCAGGTGTGTGAGTCAGGTTCTGTGTGCTCTCCAACCCTGACTGCTGCAGCTGCCTTTAACCTCAGCAACATTTGCCTGTTAACAATACTTCTCAATCAAATGTTGTAAAATGGCACTAAAGCATGATTTTAAATGCTCTACAATATGCTCCCAGATATCTTAATTTATGGTCCCTTAAAATACAATTTGTATCGTATTTATGGTCCCTTATAACACAGTTTGTATTTGTGTATGTATATATGATCAAATGATGTTAATGAGTTTACTTATTAAATGGTGTAAAAATATTATAAAAGTAGATGGCACATTAGGCTTTGCTATAGCATATGTCAAAGAAAAATTGATTCAGTTCTTCAGCATAACATTCTGTGAATATTGTTTCCATTATACCTGTACAAAAAGCTGCCTGAGAGAGACTGGTCAGACCAATGTCTCATTCTAGACAAAGGAAGATAAGAGTATCTCATGTTTTCAACACACAAGTTTTTCCAAGCTCTGCAGCTTTTTCTTTCTCTGGAAGCCCCGCACAAGTGTATGGAATGAAGACACCCAAGACTAATTACACAGAAATGGATGGAAAGGCAGTGGCAACTCAACATGACTATCAGCAGCCTAATGTTGATAAAAATATCTGTTTACAAGTAAATTAAAGAAGTTGAAAAACACTTTCAGACAGCATCAGCAGAAAATATGTAAACAATGGGTTTCTAATGTGGGTTTGACATGCTTCAGAATGACACAAAGATTTGAAAATTTTAAAATGTGCTAAAAATATGATGCTAGCAAAAGGAGTAACCACTTGGCATGAAAATTCTGTAGATGTTTTCAGCAACAGTGTTTTAAAAACAGATTAAAATAGGGATGACAGATACGATATGTTGCCTGTTGGCTTTTTCTCCTTTCACTACTTCTCTTTGCTGAAACCCAAAATCACCCAGCAATCCATGTGCTTTATGGCATAATCTCGCCAAAATTAATAGGGCTATAACCATGACTCAGCCAGCTCTCCTCTGTTACTAAATCTTATTCAAGTATCTCGCCTGTGAAGTCACGGGCAGAACAAAAGTTCTACTTTACTACAAATACATGTAAAGTATAAGATTAGAACATCCGTAGGAACCCCATCTACTCCAATATGGATGCCCAAAATAAAAGAAATTCTGATATGCTGAGTTCATTCAAAGATATTCCCAAAACTCACAGGGTATTGAAAACCAAAGTATTTCTTTGATGTTATAGGCAAGATCAGAAAGCAAAAATGAACTGCCACTTGCACAGCAAAGGAAAACAATTTCAGGGACAGTCTCATCCCCTGTGATGGTTCCAAGTGTGCACACAATCTGCAGAATGGAGGTCAGAGTTTCATCACCTCTCTGATGTATATGAAGGTACAAGCACAGAACCTGAACTGCAAACACAGAAACTGGGTTGGTCCCATCTGCATCTTACAGTAAGGGTGACCATGGTAACAGACCCATTTCCAACTCTCCAACACACTCTATTTGTGAAAAGACCTTGAAGTATTTCAGTTGAAAAAACTGAAGTGAAAGAACGTTTGAGGATGACTTCATATTTTATTTTTGTAAGGAATTTTACATTTTCTGTATTAGATTCATTATGATCAAGCCCAAAAGATTCAAATTGTTGTATTTTTAAAAAGGTTTTGCCCAGATGTTGGAAAAGGGTATTTTGTTGACCTAACAAAAAGCCTTGCAGGGACACACTGAACATACTAATTCTCTGGTGTAAATTAGAATAGTTTCAAAGCCATTCCAAATTCCACTTCTTCTGCAAAAGCCAGGGAAACTACACCTGCCAAAGGCTGCTACAATCCAGTATACTCTGAGAGGGAAGAATAGTGCAAACAGCTAACCTACCTTTTTTTCTGCATAGGGATTTATTTTACCAATAAGCAACCTCAGCTGTCTAATTAAACCAGTTGCTAGACTCTCATTTTTAATACAATGAGTGCATATAATTTAGCAGTCCTGGACATACAGATTTGTTTGTGAAAAACAGCATGATACAGGGCTATATGGTGAGCGCTTTCTTACACTTATCTATAGAACACAGTTGTTTAAAAATGCCAGGTCACTATGAAAAGGCATCACTTCACCCCAGACTCAGCTGCAGCAGTTTGTTTATGAACAAAGCCCAACTGGGATTTGTGATTATGTGCAATGGCTCACAGGTCATTTCAGACTCTTGAAGAGACACTGCAACAAGTCAGAAGAAAGGCTTCAAAAACATTCCCAGGTGGAAAAGCACCTGCACAGGGATTACCACTAACATTTGGTTACACAGGTTTAGACCACTTCCACAATGTTTTAAAGCAACTGCAGAAATTAGCTTGGTAATCCTTTGTAGAGGATTAGATAATATTTTATGAAGACTGCAGCCTATGCTTCTAGGTTGCCCCGGTCTACCAACACAAATGTAGTGACTGAGTAATGAATAGAGAACAGCCTCTGCCTGGGCTGAATTTCCACAGCTGGGATTAGATTTCATAGTCATGAAGAAGGATCCAGGAGCTCCATCTTTCTCATATGACCCAGTATAGCCTCAAGGAAGATCATGGGGGTAAGCCTCCAAGAGAGATCAAATGTGAGCACTATTAGACCTGTTGTTCTTTCTTAACTCAGGTAGGAAACATTCTTTTCCACAATCAGTCCAGTTCCCTTCATCATGCCTACAAAGAACTGCAGCATTTATAATCATGGTCAATGGAGAAAAAGCTCAAGTTGATAAAAATATGCCAAGCTCGAGTATTTCTACAGAAGTACTCAGAGTACTTCTACAGATAATTGTTTTTCTATTCAAAACATGATTTTTGAAGTGAAACAGCAGGTTCTGTAAAATATGCCCAGGTGTTGCTTGCCGCATCTCAGATGCCTTATTAATTTAAATGAAAATAAAAAATACCAAGCACGAAGCAGCAAGCTGAATCTGAGACTAGTCTGTCCCAGCAACCAGAAAACTCAAGCTAGAGGCTTATGAATATTCATTCTGGACCAGATTCTGATTATCTTACACATGCTGAGCAGTATCTGATTCCTCATATTACTGTACTGAAATGGAAGTATTTGTACAGTTTATATCCCCACATACCTGTTACTTCACCTGGGCTATATGTTGCTGCTAGGAAATTATGAAAATACTTTTGGCTGGGCTTTTTTGCCACTAAAAACTACATTTATTGTATTGTTGCATTTTGACATCATTCTTTGACAAGAAGCCTAACTGCTGAGAGAAAAGGCTGTGCTGCAGCTGCTACCAATGAATATGACTGTCCAGATATATTTCCTTCTGGCAAATTAAAGCCTTCAAAATTATCAAAGTTATTGCCATTGTTCTGGCAGTTTGCTGAAATTCTAAGCACTAAAAATTGCTTATTTCAAACTACACTACAACTTAACAACAAACTACACTACCCTGCTACACTCAGCAGTAAAACAGAGACTACTGTCCACCTTCAGCACAGGTTTTCCTTAGGAGGGAAGAGGGAAAGCTTCATGGCTGTCTTGGCCTTCAGAACAGTGGCAGGAGCTCTCAGCTCAGTTGCCTGCTGTACATACTATGAAATGTCATCTGTTGTGCTAGTCAGGAAAAGAGCTGCCATCACATCCTCCCTTCCCCACATGGTGCAGGATCCCATTATCTCCTACATGCTCTTTGCCTTTTATTTCTCGTGGTATTTCTCACTTCCTTTGCAATAACAATGAAGAAATAACGTAGTTGCCTTGGGGAAGACAATGCAGAATGGCAATCAGAGAGAGCAAGATGCTCAACCACTCCATAACTTCCTCATTTTTATCTGCATTGTGCTATTACCTCATGCTATGTATAGCTTCCCATGATGCAAAGTAATGGAGAAAGCACACACATAATTACTTCTAATGGATTATATTTACATGATTTCTGTCTCTAATAAACTAGGAAAGGTTTTGTGAAGGTCATCTTGTTAATGCAAGGACACAGGACAAGCTGCTACCCTATATTAACGCAGAGTGGAACCACAGCTAATGAAATTTGCAGTTCCTGGTGGGAGGGCTCACCCAGCAAGTGCTCATGTTTTGATGCACAATGTGTTTCTACCAACAGCATCAACTGATACCTCACCACAGACCCACTCAAGCCTCAAATGAAGAGATTTGGCAAAGAGAACAAAAATTACAAGTGACTCTTCAAAAAGGCTTCTTTTTAAAAATGGTCTTTAAATATTGTGATGGAAATTACCACATGATGGCATTTCATTTTTCATATCATTACCATTAAGAAATATCCAGATTTAATCTGGAAAATTTGGCCAAATTGTGGGGAAACAGAATCTAGGAAACAGGTGCTGCTTTAAGAATCTGACCTTCAATCCTTAATGAAAAGCTCAGAAATTAAAAATGAAAATATACATCTTTACTTTCAGGAACCACCACTTGAAAAAATTTCCTCTGAATTGTTTTTAAAACATATTCCTTAGTTGCTTTATGTGGAAAAAATGGTTCATTTTCTCTGAAGTCCTCAAAAAAAAAAGTTTAAGCTGCTCTGCAAGAAGTACCAAGTCAGTCAATTCCTAGAATTTAACATTCATTATAAAAATAAATTATCTATAAAAAAATAAAGAAGAAAATTAAAACAATTAAACAAAAAAATTCATACAAAAGTGTCAGTGGAATTTTTTCTTCCAGGTAGATCAACTGACAATACATACAGCTGTGTGCTAATAAGAATTATAACAGAAGAGGGTATTTTATGTTGAATAATGTCCATGATAAATCTAACATCTTCAGGGAGATAATTTAAAGAGATGTTTTTCAAAATAGTATATTGATGCACTGCTGAGACAGAAATTTCAATCCACTCAACTCAGGAAAGTTCCAAACCCAAGGCTTGTTCCCATAGCAACTGCAATTACAGAGCTTCATTTATGCATCATTGCCTTTTCTTACGAGCTGTCAGAGCAGAGTCTGGCAGTCCAAAACTCTACCAGGACACTGCTTTTACTACATTTGTAACTTTAATCTACAGGTTGTTACTATAATCCAATTTCTTGAAGTTATTTTTGTACTCTATTCTGAGTTACATTTGATCTTGAAAGTCAGGAATATTAGCCCAAATCCTGACTGAAACAGCAAAACCACAGCACTTCAAATCTCACTGAAACACACAACCAGAGTAGCACATAAAGCTTGTCCTGTATTTTTTTTATGACAGTAAGCCGTTGCTACCTCATGATGGACAACGCCCCCCCCTTTTTTTTTTTGTTAATACCTATTGTTTCAAGAACTGCTATTCTGGAAACATTAAATTTCTCAGAATCAAGCTAGACAAGGAGAACAGTACACTTCTGTTGGTAAAGGAAATGCTTAATAACAGGATGAATCAAACACTAAAGGAATGAAAATATTTAAGCTCTCAAAAACACCTGCCTTCTGCATTATAGATTATGATGGAAGCCTCAGCTAAATATGCTGGAATTATCTTTTTTTTCCTAAATTTATTCTGAACTAGTATATTTCCCTTTGATTTTAAGAATGAGTGAAATAAATCCTCACGCAATTCAACCATTCTCCTTTCAATTTGGTTAGACAATGTAAAATTGAGCCAATAGTTTAATTCAGGACAAAGAATAGTTTGCAGTTGCAGCTGCTGCTATAACATAAAAAAACACACACAAAAAAAAGGAAATCAAGAAAACATATTAGGAGCTATCTAACATCCTGAGAAATAGCATTAGAGTCATTTAAGCCTAACTGTTATGCCAGAATTTTATTTCGGCTTAGCGAGTTAAAAAACAACATAGCACACTCATATATTATGAGCTTTCAAGATACGTGAAGGTACAACAGCTCCCACTGAAACAGAACACATCAGAAATCTGAAGGTCTCTGAAAATCTGGGTTTATTGACTGTAAATGTGTCCAGCGGTGCTCATATACTGTCAGGAGCCCTTATCAGAAGGATGTTTGGTGCAATAAAATTGAGCTTTTCTCCTTATTATTCAGAAATATATGTGGAAATGGACTGAGTATTTTGGACAATAGCAAACTAGTAGAATTTTGGCTATTTTATTAATAAATTACAAACTTCGACTAAGAGGAATTTAAGAGTTGGCCACTTCCAGAGTAAATGGAACAAATAATCTCCACTTTCTTGCCAGAGGCACAGACCATTCATCTCCAAATCCAAAAAAAGACGTTTACAATGTAAAGCTATGCTGGGAACTGTCTTCAATGATCCACCTTAAAACAAACTCCAAACAGAGCATGATGATGACTATGGTACAAAGATCAGTTTGTTCAATGACCATTGTTCTTTACACAAAACCTAAAAATCTTAATTAAATTTGAGCTCACCTATATACTTTGGATCTGATATCTATAAAGAAAAATAATTGTAATGAATTATCTTGGTAGGGTTACTGTATACATGAGCTCACAGGTGTTTAAAGTTCCTAGGAAGGCAGTTCAGAGCTCTGGGTAATTCAGGTTCTGCAGACTGCTCTGTGGCCAGCACTATTCTCACATGTCCTGCAGAGCAGTTCTGAGAGCCTCACCTCTGCACTCGGCACTCAGGACAGGCTCAGGGTACCCATCACACCTTTGCAGAAGCCTTTCCAAACCTCAGCTAACCTCCACTGAGGTCAAACACTCCCTAAAAAAGGCAGGTAGGATACAGTTTCAGGTGGGTTTCATTTTTCAGGGGGAAAAGGGAAGGGAGGGGTTGGGGGTTAGCTTTTTGGGGGGTTGGCTGGTTGGTTGGGGTTTGGAGGGGTTTTTTTGTCAGTTCCTTTTATTTAATAGGGTTTTTTAAGGATTTGAAGTCTAATAGGTTCTTTATATTTTCAAGGAAAAGAGTGGAAAAAAATCAAGTTATCAGTAAGTTGTATGAAGTAGTGTACTGTCTTGTAGTTTCCCAGCTACTTGCTGATCACAGAATTACCCACTCTCCCTTTCTCAGTTCCTTTCTTTGAGCATATGTCAAATGCTGGCATGCAGGCTGCCCAAAGGGAATAGAATATCATCCCCAGAAAGTTGTTAACATAAGGCTGTGCATGTACCATACCATTATTGTGACAGTTTGCTCTAAAGCAGAAGAGACAAGCAGAAAAGTGCACAGCTCCTCTTTCTACTACATGTCTCCTGTTCATTCATTCCTTAATATTAACCTTACTGGGGTCTCACATGCAGGGAACTGCAAAGCACTTCAGCAACTCAGCCTGCTGTAGCTGGGTTGGTCCTTTTTCATTTCTGACAATTAACAATCTTCTCCAAAGGCTCCTGAATTGTTAACTTCAGTCAAAATATACCACAGAAGCACCTTGTGTGACAAGAATCTCCCAGCTCTTCCCCTTCTCTGAATGGTGGGATCATTTGGGTATGAATTGCAGGGATTTCCCGTGCTGCAACAAGCAGTAACCTACAGCAAGAACCCATTCACTTGATATTGAAGTGGCCAATCTGGATCAAACTCAATTAGCAAACTTGTTTCAGATATGTTATTGCTCCTCAGTTCTTCTGCCTCATTATATCCCCCTCTCATAGAGCTAACCTGGAAATACTTAAAAACACATGACTTGCATAAATATCTTAAATAAAATATTAATGAATTCTTGTTTCCATTAGCTTCTTGAGTATTTTCCCCAGAGTGAACACTGCAGACTTGAAATATTCAAGAACTGTTTCTGCTCCCATATTGCCAGTTCCTATCAGAGCTATCTTCTGCTTCTTTCCCAACACAACAGCAACTGCATTAGCCTCTGGTATTCCCGGCCCTCTTTCTTTAATAAGCCCCAAAGAGATTGTTTTTAATTTCCTTTCTATATCTTGCATAATTAAACCAGAGAACCCCCGTCTTCCAGTCTGTGATTTAATGAAATCAAGAATGGTAAAAGCACAGTACTTCTCGCCTATCAATACTCACAGTTGCCTCCTACATTTTTGTACTGATAGCGTTTTTAAAACTGAGTTGATACAAAAATTTGAACTGGTCGGGTCAATAGGGCATTCCTCTCCACCATTTGGCAATTTGCTAAAAAATAGCATTTTGTGTCTTTTATAAATAACATCAAAGCAAGGGTTTCCTTGGTTTTGGGCAGAGTGCCTGGTCAGAAGAGCAGAGTTAGTCTCAAAGACAGGGAGCCAGAAAGCCCCTTGCACCCTCATCAGGATACCTGTCTCAGGGGCCAGAGGAGAAGTCCTTTCCCTACAGGAATCCAGGCAGCTCACAGAGAGGGCTGGCCCTTTGCAGGCCCCCTACCCCTCCTGTAGCATTTATTTTGGGATAACCCTTTCTCTCTCTTTTGTGCCCTTGGCACAAATGTTTTTGCTGTGTTCAGAAAGAAAATCAAGGACAATAACTAGATCTGAATATATTTTGCTTAATGAGTCTTCCAGCTAGGTCACGCATAAATCAAACCAGTTCCAAAAAGCGATATTTTAAGCATTGCAAAGTCACGGAGTTTAAAACATCTTACTATATAATTGGGTTTGGGGGTTTTTTGGTTAATTTAGTCTTAATATAAAGATAGAGATCAAATATCAAACCGCAGAAAACAAGCACAGACAGGTGCTAAAAGGGATCAGTTCAAAGGACTTAGCAGACCATAATAAGCAAAGCATCATCACAGCCCTGATCTTCCTGTGGGTAAGAGCTAGTATGGCTAAAGGGGAGGACGGCCAGCTGCCATCCTCCCCTCAATCATACAGGCACTAGACACTCAAAAATCATGTGAAGACCCCTTTATCTCCAGTAAAGGTGTAAAGGTATGAAATACAAACACCCTTGAATTGCTCTATTGCCACTCATGTTGCCCGCATTACAGAAATAAAGAGGAAAAAAAAGGCAGTTACAGAATATAACTTCAAGTTATCTTGACTATTGCATAAAATCTCTTGAATGGAAAGTGACTTGAAAGCTCAAGGATTACAGAGGAAACAATATGTAATAACTCAAGACATTAAGCTCATGGAGGGGAGGTTTTTTCCCTTTTTTTAAGGAATCCTGAAACAATTTGGGATGGCTTTTATTTAGCAGGTAAAATAATTACTATAGCAAACTATCAGCTTGTGGCTATTTCTTGGCCAAAATTCTAAGACCTTCTTAAAAACTTGGTTCCTTAACACCCATTGCTTAGTAATTATCTACCCTGACCTGATATGTAAAGAAAATGACTTGAGAAGATTTAAAGAAGTTAATATATTGTAGCAGAAATACACAAAGCCCACAATATAATTCCCTATTGGAAAGGTATTGATACATCTTGGTGTATTTGTGCCCCCTAAAATGAAGGAAAGAAAACAAATATATTTCAGCAAAATTTGTTCACTGTTTAACTTGCTTTCAGTTATTTCTAAATGATATATTGCATGTAACTAAAGCCATATACTTCTTAGCCTTGTTTTGGTCTTTTAATTACCTTGCACTTCTTGGAAGACAATTTGGACTGTAACAGAAATGGATTTAAAACACTGATAGCCTTTTTACACCTTCCTGTCTACAAAAAGTGTATTATTGTAACATTGACATTAGCTTACTGAAAAAACGGTTTTGCCCTCAAAATTAAATACTATGTTTAGTGGAAAACAATATTAAAACAATTAAAGAAATGATGTGCATTTGTTCTTTCCTCCTTTGGAGATTAAAAAGAGCCTGAGGCAGCTCATTTTTACAGTATGTTTGCTGTCAAGGGGCAATGAAGTGCAAATGGAAGCCAATCGAACTGGGTGATGTGTTTACTCAGGAAGACAACAGCTGGAGAAAAATGGAGGATTTTAGCAATCAGCCAGTCACATTAGTTAAGGGACAAACTGGCATATGATATAACATTATTAATAAGGAGACACCCTTTGGGGGATTAGAGAGAATGAGTAATTATCTTTGTGGAGGATCAAGGAATTTACTTCATCCTCTCTGAGTCTGCTGGTCCAAGATATCCATATCTGTTTTTTCCCAAGCTCTCAGGCAGTACAGACATCACAGGTTTTTACTTCAATATTCACAAGCCATTCTGGTATACCCAAGTAGTCCCTATTGTCTCCAAAAGCAAAGTTTGTAAAATGGAATTGGTTAAATGATTTCATGGTCTATACCTGGTGAAATTAAAATTTGTGTTATCAGGCACGTATCAATGATTTCTAAACATGTGGTGCAGCTCAATTATCCCCTACCCACTGGCACATACAAGGGACAGGAAAAAATATTTATCCATTAAAATGACTGCATGCAAAATGCCTAATCCAAAATCTGCAGCAGCAAATAGAAACCTTCCTGACACACACACAACAGGGCTTTATGACACTTACGCTAAAACTAGTTACAGCAACATTTTTTTTTAACTGCCTCAAGTTGATATGCTTCATGATACAATAATCTTATTGTTTTCTCCATTTTATCATTATAATCTTGTTAAAAATCTGACAGAAAGAAGTTCAATCTTTTTCTGTTGATAAGCTGGTGTCAAACTCATATCTTTTAATCTAAAGGTATTCAGAGGCCAACAGCCTAATTTGAAATTTACATCAAACTTCCCAGGCAGCTTGGAATTCTCACCAGGTACATCCATGTTCTGTCTATGAGTAACTGGAAAAGGAGCAGAAGCAACATCAACAGTGAATCAGAAATCAACTATGGCAACTTATTTTTGAAAGTTTTGAACGTGCCCTGAAAGAATTTGCACCAGAATCCTGCCTTTTATGAGGCAAACTCCCATTCTACAGACATTGGTGGTATCAAATATATTTTTAGGAAGTCTAAGAACACTGCATTCTTGTTTTTCTGCAGATCAAGAACTATTTTGAAAATAATTTTAAAAAATGAACTAACATCTTCATGGGTAAGTGGTAAGCTTAAAAGAGCTTTACAAATGTACAAAACACAGAATTGTGTCCCCCATGAAACACAAGTGTCTCTAGTTGTTGTCAAATAATTCATGACCAGCAATAAAAATAAAAAACAATTTCTCATTTTAACATCAACCCAAGTGTAATGTCCTGTTCCCGCAAAAAGAGCTAAGACCAAGTACTGCTATTCAGCAAAAGAGAAAATAACAAAAGACAACAAAATAAGTTTAATAAGACACCTAGGTACCAGAATTTCTGGAGTTTACTATTTAATGTATTCAGCAATGCCTTCTGCAGATGTGTAAATAGCTTTTCTCCTCATTAGGACAAATTAAATTATGTTTTCATACTTAACACAGAACCAACTTCAAAGAAAAATAAGGACCATGTAAAGGAACTTATTCTTTTAAGTTTGTGAAATTGATATTACTTCAGATTTCTAGAAAACTAATTAAAAGGGAATAACTCTTGGTAAAATAAATGATAGGATGTGGAATTTGTGAAACATGAAGGAAACTGAACTTTCAAATATTTGTTCTGCTTCGAGTGAATTATTCACTGTGACTCATATTATTGTGACTTTAGTCCCCTCTCTTATTACAAACTGTCTAGGAAATGACCATCATTTTATTCAAACATTCATTACCTGCAAGCATTTGCTGAATATTTTATGTCAATAATTTTGAGTCCTTAGAATGCTTGTAAAATCTTTGCCTCAGTACCATACTACTCTTTTATATGTCTGGAATGTTTGGCCAATTTAATTAAATAAAAATGTTTCTAGTGCTCTTATTGAATAACTAAAATGGTTTAAACAAGAGAAAAAACAAACTATGAACACTGAATAGCAAATAATGAAGCACCAAAAAAAATATCAAGCAAATATTTAAGGCATATGTGTAAGAGTGGAACACTGATAGGATTAATCACTGCCTTGAGAGTAATTTGCTAGTTTTATGTCTGTTCAGTTTCTCTTCAAGTTGTTAACTGTCTTGAAGCTGTGTTTTCCAAGGTACCTCCAAACTGAAAGATGAGAACAAAGAAAGGATTCACACATACATACAAATGCCTTGGTTTAAAGGTATTGTTGAAAAGTCCATTTTGATGGTTTTTACATCACAAGGTACCTAAAAACATAAGATCATTTTGTGTGTTGTACACCTCATTCCCTTAATTATTCATATTGGATGATTAACAGCAGCTCTGTTGACTTTATTTGGAACTGTTAACATGTATAGACAGGATAAACACAGGGTCTTGATCCACTACAGACTGAAACAGTGCTGAAAAAAGAATTTCGTGCCCAAATTATGGGCAGCAGCCGCAGCTCAATTCATTGTCCTCAGTCAGACCAGGATTTGCTGGGAACCAGGGAGAGAGCATATTTCTCCTGCTGTTTTAAAATCAAATGTTAAAAATAATTTGAAAGGATAAACTGGAAGAGCCTTACTACTTTTGAATATACAGTAATTGATTACTGCAATGGACAAAATTTATTCTTTATCTGTCCACACATTTCAAATTACTGTTCTTACTGAAATCTACAACTATGTAGCCAATCACAATATACATCAATATTTATTCCTAACCTTAGGGTAAAATTATCACCCTTTTCCCTTTCAGCATAATCTACTGTGCTCATCACACTGGTCCAAACTCTCTCTGGACAGCATCAGGACAAACACTGCCTTCTACTCCTAATTTTGTTACTCTCTCAGATACACCTCATTTTTATATAGGCTAATCACTGAATAATGGAAATGTTTATTTGTAAAGAAATTAATGAGTTTACAAAAGAAAATAGTTAATATTAGCACTCTTTGTAAAACCTGAGCCCTCACCCTACACCAGTAATTGCCTTAAAACATCAGTTGCAGTCTAAATATTCCTTGAAAGATCACAACTGCATTGACTACGGATTAAGCTCTTCGTATTTACAAATTAGGATTGCAGCTAAACAAAACATTAACACATCTGCAAGGGGATTTTCTTGGGATGAAGAAAGAATTACCCTTTCAGGGTGTTCAGCTTCATTACAGCATCAGAAGGAAGGCCCAGGTGACTACCCTTGATTAGATGCCTAATTTTGCACAAGTGGGATAAACCCATTCTAAAACCTGCACATATAAGCAGTAACTTCCATTTGTGACCACCAAAATAATTGCTTTGTTTCAACATGTTATTACAGTTTCTTATTAAATTGCCTAAAATAATTATTTTTTCAGGCATTGTTTTGTCCCAAGTGACCCTCATTAAATTCAGTAACAGATTTACTATTGACTCAAATGGGAGCAGAGTCAGACCTATACAGCATAGATATTATTTTCTTTGTCTAATTTTTCTTTACAGAATACACTAGAGAAAGGAAGCGAGTCTTCTTTTTCAGACAATGAAAATACATGGTTTTAATTCCTACTTGAAGTATATCCAGTACTATCCCATGGTATTCAGTAAATTCTATAAACATGACTAAAGAATAAATATGGTCTCATACATCTGCAAAAAGAAATCCATTGAGACAAAAGTCTGTATGGTTCATAGTTTCTACATTTTTGGTTTTTAATCCATTGACCTCAGGAGTAACACTAGCACAAAGCAGATGAGGCAAAGCTGGCATTAAAGCTTGCTACCCATCAAAACCCCAGACTAACACTGAGCTGTAAGACTTTTTGTCCACAAACTTCATGAGTTGCTTAAGCCAATGAACATGTTGCCTGAAATAAATCTCTTAGCAACAATTAATTCCTATAAACAAGTCAATTACTATCATTTGTATTAACATTAGGGGATTATTTTAAAAATATTAGCTAAAAGTAAACAGAAACCGTATTTTTCTAAATTTAGATAATTATATATAATATATAATAATATATTATAATTTTTATAAATTTAGATAAAATTAACTTAAATGTTAGTTATTAGAACAAAGAAAAAGATAAACACTCCTACTTGCAACTTCACTCTGCCAGCATCCACCAGCAAATATAGGGATGACTCTAATGTAACTCATTAACCAGTTGGAAAGATTTTGTTCCAGTTTAACATTTCTTCTTCACAGTACTACACAGAGATATAAGAATTTGGTGCCAGTGCAGCCTGCCTAAGATAACAAAACAGACTTGAAAAACAAAAGGAAATAAATACATCTTTTTCAAATGTTATTTAAAGAAAACCTTTTAATAGTCTCTGAAAATGTTTGAAGGCAAATACGCTATTTTAGAGATTTAATTATATTTCTCTGAAAAATATTTTAATGTGCCTTAATTTTAGAGAGAATTAGAAGGAAAATCTAACATACACTAATCCACACTCCAGTAGTTTCAGTCATTACCAGCTCCACAATTTTGATAAACAAGTATATAGGGAACATTGAAACACATACAAACACACACACTAAGCATTTCACATTCCCCATCTCACCATACATCTGGGGAAAGCAATTCCTCAGGTACTTTTCAGATATAAGAAACTTTATTCATTTGCTCTGCTGTTAGTTGTTCTTGAGCCTGGGTTTATTCACAGAAACATTGAGCCTGAAGTTTTTTAAAGGTGACCCAAGGTTCACATGAAAACATGTTCTGTGTATGTGTTATAAACCTTCTGCCATTTATTCTCCTGCTTTTTAAAAGCTTGCTGCTCAAAAATGTAACAGAAGCAATAATGCATGAGTTAAGTTACTAGTCACACACCATGAAAATTCAAAATTAGCAGCTTCCAAGCCACCTAATCATGCAAATGTATTGGCTGAGCTGTCTGGCAAGCGCCTCTAAATTACAAAGAGATGCCTAGAAATCAATAACCATTTCCAGACAAAAATATTTTAACTGAATTCATATTATAACTATTCTGAGCAGATCAACCCTTTCTAATAGTAAGAATACAAATTGACAATAGATGCAAATCCTATGTAAAAAATAATTAAACCAGCAATACCAACTTACACCCAGTTTGGTTTTAATGCAAAAAGTGAACTGTCTCCTTAGCTGTCATCTACTCTGCTGTAAGTTAACATATCTTTTCATATTGCTGCTTTCAAGTCTTGGTTTTTTTCTCTCATGTACCTTTGCTTCAGAATCCTTTTCCCTAGGTACAATGCATGTTTTACTAGCAACATCCATAAACTGCATATATAGTACAATGCACTTCAAATAAAGCAGCCAGCTCCAGGTAGCCCATCTTTTCAGCTCTCACAGGTGAACAGACTGCAAAACATTACACAGGCAGCTGAGTAGGACAGAGCAGGACTGGATGTGGTGCCTAAAGGGTATGGCAGTCTCAACAATTACATCATTGCAGCATTGTAAAGCAGAGTTGGAAAGGTGGTCTTGCTTATCTTGCCCTAATTTTTAAGGCATTTGAGAAGTAATTTCCACTTGCTTTTCTTCAGTAGAGACTTATTTCTTTCCTCATCTTTAGTAGTTTGTCCATTTGCACATAAAAGGGAAGAGGACCTCAGTTTGCCTCTGCACCATCCCAAGGGAGATAAACCAAGCACAGCCATCACATGATCAAACACTGCAATGTGTTCCTATTATACAACTGAAAGCTAGATGTTCTTTTCTTCACAATTCCCGTTAAAAACAACAACAACAAAAAAAACTGCTCACACTTCAGCAATCCCATGAAAATGTATTTTTACAGATATGTCACAATCAGATATATTTTTCAGCAGAAGCCAAACTACAAGTGCAGGCCTTCAAAAAACTTTATTCCCAGATTCCATTTTCTTAGAGCCACAGACAGCCTTTAGTGTCCCCATAGAATTCAGTTTTATTTTTACACGTGTATTCAGCTATCCATCTTTCTGAGAAATAAATCTTTTACCTGACAAATAGCTTTACAAAAAACCTGACATCTCATTTTCTTCCCCTGTATTTGTAGGTACCTACTGCAGTAAAAGTATAAAAAAACTCCACACAAATCACACTTCCTAAAAGCAAATATTATGATGCTTGGGAACTTTATCTGGACATTGTTACAGCAGAATTTATCAAAAGAGCTGTGCCTGGGAGAAAAAAAAATTCTCTAGGAACACAATAAACAAAAAGGAGAAATCTTTCACTTGCTGTTAAGGGAAAGCCTGTGGGTAAGGGGAAAGGAGCAAGGAACAACCAGGACTCACACTAAGTCACAGGGGAAAAGCTGGGAAGAGATCCAGTGCAGGATCTGGTCATTTGGTCTACAAATGACTCTGGATGCCTCATGCTCAGACTACGGAATCTATTATCTTGCCCCTTCCTGAGGATAAGCACTCATACCTGGCAACTTCCCTTTTTTCTGTTTTAGTATTTTGCCTTTCACCTGGGAATCTCTTGATGTTTGTCTTGCCTGCCTCTCTCTTTTCCAAAGTGTTTCTTATAGTTCTATTCTGGGTCAGGTTTTTTGAGGGTTTTTTTCATCTTTTCAGGTGTTAAACATTATTGATTTTTTACAATTAATCCTCTAGTGACCAATTATTGCAATGTCTATGTTATAACTTATTCATTCCTTAATTTAGGCTTTCTTTACCTGTTGGGAGGAAACAGAAGAGAATCTGCTTCCTTAGTAAACTGATTGGATGATATAGTAAAAGTAAAAAGAAATGGAGACTGATGTTACTATGCATTCTCTGACAGATAACCATTCATAAAACTCCCCTAGGACTCCAGGACCACTGGCTAAGTTAAGTGTCAGACAGTTTCTTATTTCTATCTGCAGAACATAATGACGTCATTTTCCTCCACACTCTTCAATTTGTTACTGGCGTGAGAAGGAGAAACTGCTATTCAGGAGGAAGTTTGAAGTTTGATAATGTTAAGCCAGTTGCCAAATGCAGAGATATTGCTTCTTCTCAGCACTTGCCTGCCCTTACAGCACATGGCTGAGCTATAGCAGAATCACCCAAGGATGATTTGGTGTTCCCCAGTAGATCATCACACAGTAAAGCACCTCATGCTTTTGTTTCCCACGCTGCCAGTGTTTGAATATGGGTCTGCACTACATTTGTATAACTTTAACAGGTTGCCAATAACACCACTGCTACTGCAAATGCTATTTTTCAGGCATAAAAGTCATTTTTTACAGGTACACCATTCTCCTCCTCAAAGTCACTTGCTGATGCATTAAGTGCCGATCACACATTATCAGCAGAAGCATCACTAGGACTGTTCTAACTTAGGCTGATGACACAGTAGAGCCCAAGAATGAATTCAGCTATTTTATTTCCTTTACAATTTTTTCTTATTCTACTATTTCTAGTTTAACTCTTTTTAATCAGTTTCTGCAGTAGACAGTATACTTTGAGATGTAAATTACTTTAAAAAGCCAAATATACACAAGAAAAAGGGAAATTTTTCCCATCTCAGTCACTACTTAATACTAGCATAGTTTTATGTGTAAAAAAAAAAAACAACTAGTTGCTGAAGTAAGACAACATAGAATTTTTAAAGAAAATCAATCTTAATTAAAATATTGAAGAAAGGATGCGATATCCTTAATACTTGGCAAATGAATACAGTAAAGAATTAGAACATAGAAAGGGTTAGGTTGGAAGGAACCATAAAAATCTTCTAGTTCTAAGTACATGTAGTCTTAATACCCTTAGAAGTCTTTTCCAAACAATGTACAGAGACAAGCACAGAAGTTTGCTTTTTATGTCATCTCTGTGGTTTCATTTCAGGATGCCTGAGATCACTGCCAAATACATCTGGATTCTACAGAACCTTCAATCAAATGAAATCTACATTACAAAGAAGCCCTTGTGCCACATTCTAGGGAATTGAACATACTCACTTCAAAAATAAATGTAATTGCATATTAATAACTCAAGCTGAACAAAAATTTTGGTTTATAGTTAGAAATGTGCAGTTCTTCTCCAGTTGTTATACAAGTAGGGCTTGATTTTCACAACTCTAAAATTACACTAAACAGAAATAGGCAGGTCCCAGTCTCTGATGAAATAAATGGCAAAGCAAAAGATGCATTTGTGAAAAAGTTGATCTGGCTGCAGCTCAGGTAGAATGAGACAAACTCTAAGCATGTGATGAATCAGTGTTAATTTGGCTAGTAGCCAGTACAGTTGAAAACCTTACTCCAAAATTTTCAGAGAGAGTTGCCTAATGTAGAAGCTAAATTTATTAATCTGGCCTACACACTCATATTAACAGCTACCATTTGGGTCATCACTAAGCACCACACTATTATGTAATTAACATAAGTCAAGAGAAAACCAAGATAGAGGAATAAACTTCCTGATCTCACAGTTATGTTATTTTGGAAGTGGAACTGCAGATGTAAGGATTTACATCTGCTTTGCACAAATGCAAATACCTGCTCACTTCTAAATCCCAACTAAGTCATATGCACAGCTGAGAAACAGACACAGAGCTGTGTTTTTATATACATTCATACACACAAAACCAAACAAGTGTTTCTGTGGAAAAACTCCAAAACATTAATAATTTCTGTCATTAGTCATCCCTAAAAACATCATCTGTTACAGAGTTTACTGAATTAGTTATTAGAGACTTCACTATTCAAATAAAGGGAGAAAAGACCCACGTAAACAATGATGCCTGAAATTTACTATTTTTGCACGCACAAGAATCACTTCAAGATCTTGAGTTTAAACTCATATTGCTACAGTCCACCAGAATATTTAAACAGTTGCATAACACCACATATGAATAAGGCTGTCAACTTCAAAAGTGCTTCTTAGGCTTAATACAAAGCAGGTCTTGAAGAATATGATATTATACCATTTTTTATTACTACAATTAAGAGATTATAAGAACATAGGTCAACTGTTTAAGATCATCTAATTACTTTAATCCTACATAGCATTTATAATCCACTTTATTTACTTACCATCTCCTGAGATGGGTTATTATTTAAAATGATTGACAATTATTTTTCCACTTCTCAGATTTTATTCTTTACTATTTTTATGATATTGCCTAAGCAATGCTATCATCAGGCATCTCATCAGCAATGAGACAAAATCCCAGCACTGTCAATAGGAATATTACAGACATTCCTTAATACTGCTTTAAGCATAACTGATATGCTAAAAAAATTAGTATTAAGCTTCTAAGATTAGTGTCAAAACGAAATTTTTCTGTACTTTTTTGTTAACTTATAAACATAAGTTTGCTGCCTGAGCAATGCAGTGAACATTAAGAAAACCCCAGTGTTGCTCAGTAGAACTTTCAAGGACTTTTGCTTCTCAGCTTGCTGCAGACTGTAACTTTGTTGCCCTTGAGTCTCAGGGTAAAATAAATTCAGCATTTATACAAGTGCCCCACACAACTTTCAGAGACAGAGCGAGCATCAGGCATACTGGTACTGTGTTTTTCCTCACTCTTTTCTTCCCTTTTTCCCCTTATGATTGCAAATATATTCTAACTTCACAGGATTACTGCAGTCAGGGAAGAATGTATAAAAATGCATCCCTCACTTGAGAATGAAGTCAGGGATGGCTATGAAGTCTCTGGGGACCAGAAAAATCAAAACAGCAGGAAACACTGCAGAATCCAATAAAATACCCTGGTTGAGCTCCCCTCACTTCCTGTAAGCCAAATATTACTGAAAATGTTTGAAAAGATCAATCAACACAGGTAATGTGCATATCCTTATGCACTGGTACAATTCCAAACAAATGATGCCGTATAAATGAGCACATGCATTTTAAACACAGGGTTTTCCTTCCACTGTTCTAGTTCATATGTCTCATCCCACAGGATGAGAGACAGAAAACACATGCCCATAGGCTAACACCTGAAAAGACACTGGGGGATTTGTACTAGAATGTGTGTGGAGGAGAAAAAAACAGCCCCACAGAACCCGAAAAGAGGTTGTGGATTAGCTCTACACAAACTAGTCTCCCCTCTTCCAGTAAAAATGAGGGAAGCAGTAGAGCTTTAGAGATGCTCCCCATCTTCTCCCACACACCACCTCAGATGGGAACTTGCCAGACACTCAGGATTAATACTCAAACTCTCCTGCAGAAAAGCTTAATATGTTCCACTGCAAAAGCACATCTCAGGTAAGAGCCATTAGGGAAAAAAAGGGTGCTGGACTGTAGGGTGCTAATTGGGTCAGTAGGGATTGCAACACAAGCATGAGGTTGTTCGTTTGTCCTAATGTGAAGGAATACTTCTCATTTTTCCACCTGTGTTTAATTAAAAATTAAGAGGCTAGTCTTGAGAGGCCTAGAAAGCCACAAACAATTGTACCAAGGGCATGCATATGTGTTTCTTTGTAGATAAAACTTACCCTTGTGATAGCTGACTTCAGGGAATTTTGTTACTACAAGGGGGGGAAAAAAGCTGCTGAGAAACAAGAACAAACAAGATTTTACAGCAGGAACAACTTGAGATAAACACTGTGAACAGAAAAAACCTCCCAAGATATTCCATAATATATAACAATTCTGTAGAAAAGAAAACAGAGACAGCAACATCTGTGCTATGTGATGCTGGTGTTGGAGCCCATGGAGAGGGATTTACAATCCCAAATATACTAAGAGGTGATTTTGTGAATCTATTTGTGTACACACACACCCCCACATCACACTGAAGTCCTAGTGTTTTGTGTACTGAACATGCAACGGAGTTAAAAACCTTTATTTCCAGCTAGTACTTGAAAAATTAAGACTGTCATTTGGTTAATACTCATTTGAAGTTACAAAACTACTGCCAGCAAAAGCAATTTATCAAAACACTTGCCAAGCTATTTGGCTGATTGTTTTTGGCATGGGGCTGTTGCAGCCTGAGTCATTCACATCAGTTATAATGAAGACTCTCATTCAAAAAACATTGTTCTATTGAAGCAAAGGAGCATTCTGTTTTATTTTTCATACTGTATTTCTGTGTTATTTCTGTGACATCTAGTATAACTGGAATTAGAGCCACAGATCACACACTTCCAAATTTCTGTGAAGAGTGGTGCAGCACAAATATTTCCAGAGCATACCTGATACTTATCCTTTCCATTCAGTTCTGAAAGATGTGGTCTGCTAATCTCAACAACACTAATGATAGAAACAGAACATGCATATACCCAGAATCTTTGTATCATTCTGTTAGAAAGAAGTGATTTTGAAACTGAAAATTAAGTATGACTTCACATTCTCAGACAGTTCAGTCAGATAAAGGACGGTTTCTGTCAGACTCAATTTGTATGAAATCCTCACTCTACAAAACACTGCCTTTGTTAGCAGTAGAGAGCTCCTTAGGAATTTTTGGATCTTCAGAAAAATCTTACTCGGCCCACAGTGCTAATGAAAGCATTCCTAAGTGTACTAATACAGATTTCATTAGCAGAACATGCTTATCAGATATGAAGGAAAGTGATAACGCTGGGACATGAACTATGAATCCATCACCTGTACTGCATAGCATTTTTCATTACAACTTTCTGGTATACTTGCAGCCATCTCAAATGTTCATGCAATTTTTGGTGGCTTTCATTTGAATATAGATGCTTGATTCACTGAAGCTTGGGTCTTATATCCACTGAGATGATGAAAGTAACTTCTTGAATAAATGCTAGACTAAAATCCCACAGGTTTAAGATTTAAAAAGCAAGTTTCAGCCTCTACCCATTATGCCAAATTCTCCAAGAATACATAACACCAAGTGGTACTAGTTTAAGTACATGTTCTCAGGGCTAATAGATTTTTCATACTGGACTTCATTGTCAATTCACTGTAAACCTTTGTGCTCTGCCACATGATGACTCCCACAGTTTTGCTCCATCTCTCAGATGTTAAGCACTGTCCACTGACTCTGCAGTCTGATCCCCTTCAAGGTACAGCACTTCTTACCACGTAAATCCAAACTGTTTTACCTCTTTCAAGCCACAGCACAAAGTCAGTTGCTGATTTGAAAGGCAGTGAGCATGGGCCAATACTCATTTTCATCACACTACAGCTTCACCAACTACAAGAAGACTGAGGAGGCATATCTAGTCTAAGACAACAGAAAGGAGTTCAATTACCTAGTTGCTGTTTGAAGGCTTACAACTGAGAGGGATGATGGTTAGCCAGTTTTCTGTAGGCACTTCCAAGATATAATATTCTCTCCTTTGGCATACCCTTATTTCAAGCATACAAAAGAGAAAAGTTTAACCAGACAGCTTGTGCTATTCCAGCTAATGTCTTTTGAGATGTGTCCTCTTGTAGTGACCCTAACCCAAAGCCTGTTTTACATCAAGGAGTTTGAGGCTCAGCTCACAGCTAACCTTGTGCTCTGTCACATGTACAGCTCAGGCTGAGTCCTTGGCTGCAGGAGGAGCTCAGCCAGATAATTGTAGTAACAGGAGCCTGTAGGCAGCTCCCACTCAGCATTAGCAATTCCACCACTGCATGGCCTTGCATTTATCCAAAACTCCATTAACGACTTCATCTGAACATCATTTTTCTTTGACAGTAGAAATAATTGCTTACATTACAGCCATTTTGAAAATCAGTTATTTCAATCGCCTCAAAGAAAGCTAAAAAAACTTAGAAATTTTTATTTTTACCATCTATATGAAAAATCTTGTCAGCTAATAATATAGAAATTTTCTCTGTAAGGGAAAGCACAACATATTTCATGTGCAGCTCACTGTTTACATGGTCTGTGGAGCCTTAAGAGCACAATCTCCCATTTACTACTGTTCAGAAAACTCTTCAGATTTTGTCCTTCAGATAAAAGGAAAAGAGCTCAGCTATCCCAGAACCTGCAGAAACCCATATCACCCACACTCAGCACACAATGCAGAGGCACTTTCTGCTCTTCATTCTGTTCAGTAATGGCCAACAGAAGAGAACTGGCTTTACAATAAGCTTTCTGCCAAAGAGCGCAATTTTAAATGTGGCATTTGATATGAGAGCTGTTTGGAGGAAATATTAGTCATACAGCACCACTACAAATTTATTCTGTATGTATTTCCACAGAAATGATAAAGCTCTCTTGAAGCTCTGAATTCTATTCCAGTGTAAAATTAGACTCTTTAAGATGGCACTACATAATTCAAAAGTAAAAGTGAATGCACTGTAGAAAAGAAATTGTATAATAGGGGCTTAATATATGAGAAGTCAGCATTATCTGGATCTTGCTAATCATAATTTCAGTTGTTAAAGCACCAGGGACTCCATCAGTCTAGACACTATATTCTGATTCAATTACATTATGCATTAAAAAGAGGTGGTTTACGGCATCCATTAGACTTGTTATTACCCTTGTGCCATACTCAATTGACCAAAGGAAAAAAGCTTTCTGCTATGGGAGGTGAGACCAAAAAAGCATATTCAGTGAAATGCATTAATAAGTACCCCCCAAAAGAAGTTTCAGTTCATTTCTTCCAGAGATTAGTATTGCTGCAAAATGCAGAGTAAACATCATGCCTCATTACACCTTTATATTGCTCAGACCCCACATATTTATAGGTGTAACACTGATTAATGGAAATAAATTACAACATTCTGTGACTCAGAATAAATTACTCCAAACCTTAGCAGGACTAATAACAACTTGAATACAACATATTAGCAGGAGACTAATCCTCATTCATAACATCTAGCATCTCATTTTTCTCTTTATCTTGAGCCTCAAAAGTCAAAAATACAGCACTGCCATTCTTAGCATTCCAGTTGATGACAATAGCCATGAGAAAATGTTCAACTCTGGTTAAACTGACAAGAAACTCTTAGCTGTTATACTGAACATGAGACATCCCTTTTAACTCACAATGTAGCTGTCAATTTAACTTAATAAAACACTTCTCCATTTTCCAAAAATGAAAAAAAGCACCAACCAAGTATGTTATCAGGATCTGTACAGAATTTTCAGACATCTGTAATCTTTCTCTATCAGCAACTGCTGTGTTGAAGCTCCTCTACTTAATATATTGAGTACACTTGATCTCCAAATTAGACATTTAAGCATTTTTAGAGTAATTCAGCCACAATTTTTTTTTTTAAAAGTAGGAGTTTTCATATATTTATTGCTAAATTAACACATTCATCAAGTAATTGCATTATTCTGGGTTTCAGATAGAATTAAGAATGAGGAACAGTAAATTTACCCAGTCTTCTAAGAATTTGACATGTAAAATAATTCTCATTTGAAGATTAAAAAAATTGTTATTTTTGTATATTAGTAAGAAAGAGATGCATTTGTTTGGACTTGAAAATCTTGTTAATTAATAGGGAGAAATCATAAATTACGTTACAGAAAAATGTTTTATTTGAAAACTGAACTAAAGAAAAATAAATTACTGACAAAAAATATTCTCACTAACATAGCACCTTTTTGTGCCATTTCCTTTTGGGTAATGAAATTTTTTCAGCTAAAGAATTCTCACTATTCTATGAATGCACAATAAATTAACTCACAATTCATGCCAATGACATAACACCTTTTTACTCTTTTGAGTAAAGAGTACTTGAGCTGTGGATGCCTCAGTTCCTTTAGTAGATTTTTCATATTGGATTTCATTGTCAATTCACAGTAAATTTTTGTGCTCTGGCACATGAAGACTCCCACAAGTTTTGCCCCATCTCTCAAAGGTTAAGCACTGTCCACTGACTCTGCAGTCTGATCCCCTTCAAGGTACAGCACTTCTTATTTACGCTCTGTGCTTTAGAGCATAAACTTCCTACAAAAGTCATTTTGTAGGTATCACTCATGAAACATGAGCAGTTTTATTCAGGAGCTAAACGTGCTCCAGCTCCAATTGCTTGTCATTCAAAGGCAGCCAAGGCTCACAGTCTCTCCCAGCTCTCTCCACTGGTGCTCCGCTCGTTCTGCGAGCCCACACAGCCCAGGCCATCTGCTCCCTGCTGCAGCGAGTCCCTCTCGCACTCCTCAGGCAGCACACAAGATTTCCTCTCCAGTTTGCTCAGAAGAGAAAAAGTCTGGCTAATAAATGCTGCCTGTTTGACAACACTGAACACTATTTACAAACTGTGGCTCCCTTTAATCAACACATTTGTCCCTGATTCCAAGACGTGACTGTGGCTCATTTTAAGTATGCGACAAAATTCTTGTTGAGACAGATGGAACTGAGAGTAAGTGTAGGCACCACTGTTACAGAAAGCTCCACTCAGATGAGATCCTCTGCCCATGACAGATCCCCACCACCACAAACAGAGTTCTGTACAAGGTTTTGGAGTAACTGGTATGATGCTCACAACAGAAACAGGACAGTGAATAATAATTCCTCAAAACTGACATATAAGCTGAATCCCAGACAAACACATCTTTCTCTCTGCAGCTTATATCAAGGCAAATTCCTGCCATAGCATATGAAGAGGGAGTAAAGCAACTACCCCCTTCTAGTGTCTATGCTGGTTTGCAGTAAACATCTGACTGATTATCTGGTAAGTTCATTTCCTCTATGAAATCTGATGAGGCACTCTTTTTCTCTGATAATACAAAATATTAACAAAACAACTTTCGAGCATGGAGTTTGTGGGAGGTTTTTTTCTGGTTTTGGTGAGGTTGCTGGGGTTAAATGTTTGATTTTGGAAGGCAGGGGTGGGGGAGGGTTGAGTGAGGTACAACTTTGAAAACGTACTTTTTCCATAAGGTTCTTTAAGTATTCTATACTGGCACTAGTCACCAAAGGGTTTGAGTTTTGTAAAAAAATCATTTGCCACCAACATTTTCCTTTCCCAAAGCAATTTGTAAAACTTCCAACAGCCAATGCCAACTCACTATGCTTTTATGTCATTAGTTTATTGCTAGAATAAAAAAGCCCCGAATCAAATTAGAGGCAAAATGAGACTTGAAACAGGAAAGCTGAAAATGACAAACCAACCAAGCATTTATTTATTTCATCCCCATAGATACTAAAAACATAAAATATTATTATACTTCACTGAAGATGGCACAGAGCCATTGGCTTAATAAAGAAATAACGAAATATCAGGAACAACGCAAAAGGAATTCAGTAAGGGCCGTGAACTCACTGCCAGTGACCCAGTGCATCAAGTGACAAAGACAAGCCCCAAGTTTGGCAGCCCTTGGGCATTTTTCCTCATTATGTGATTTATCAGTTTTTAAACACCATAGCCCATGCCATACAACATGGAATAGCCAATCACAGGGCTTCCTGCTGGCTTTTAAAGCTGTTATTCCCACAGTGGTGTGGTATCCTACAGCAAAAAATCTGAAGCAACAAGCCCAGATTTGCTCGTTATCCTGATGGCATGTGCCAAATCTGCAGCTGGAATCATGGCTCTGCAGAGCTGAAATACCACTGTGACAGCTCAACCAACTGCTCTTGCTCAGGTCACCCTAGGCATCAAAAGTCATACTCATAAGCAGAGCAGATACATGTAAACAAAAGTCAATAGCAAAATTACAGTTCTGTTCTGACAAAAACACAAACAAAAGGAGATAATTTTACATTGACTGCAACACCAGATACATCTTTGGGCACTTGGGCTGTCCCAGGCAAAGTGACTGAAATAAGATGGGACCATTAGGAAAGAGCATGTAAAAACCTTCAGTTGCCTCTTAGATTTACATTTTTTATATTTCCCCATTGGAAAGCTTTAAGTTAAGTTCTAGTAACTTCCTATTATCTCACAATGGGAACAGCTGTGGCTCTAACCTTCCATTTATTAGTCAGAGCTACAGCTTCAACATTATAGCTTACTAGGAATGGATGTTGTACTCCAGTAATAGCCCTTTTGTGGCAATGTCCAGCTGTGTGGGTGGATGAATACGACTCCCTGATGTGATGGATAAAGTTTTTTAGTTCTTTCAAACTCACCTGGGATTCATGGGAATATGAAAACATGTGGGGTAAATCCCAGTCCTACGTCTCATGGCCTGAAAACAATCTTAGGGCCAAACTGCACAGCACCTGCACAGGAAACGTGATCTGTATGAATAGTGAAAACATGATTGATAAGACAAAAAAAGAAAAACCATACCTGTGAAACAAGAGAAAATAGAGAGAGCTTGGGTTTTTTAAGATGTCATAGAACTTGTCATTTCTCTTTTATTCTCTTTGTAGAATTGTGTTCATGTTAAACTTTTTTGGTAAGTGGTACCAGTATTGTCTTCCAAAAACAGTTCCTCTAAATTTTTAAAATGCACTGGCCTGCACTGCTCTCAGTTCCAGCACTATATTGATTTAAATTCCAGGCTTAAGAACCTGGTGATAAGGAACTCTTACTAATTGGAATTAGAAAGAGAAATTGTGCTTAGCTTTCCATGCTCAGATTTAACTGTTCTAATGCAGAGAGCATTTATCTGCCTATCTGAAATGGAGCTGTTTAGCAGAGCCCAAGAGGCTATAAAGCTTTGTGACCATTTCCAAAAGGTACATGCTTATGACCTTTGAAATCCACCTTCCTGATTTATTCAAATGTTTACTCGATTGTTCTCTGAAGCTCCTGGATACTTTTGCATCCCCTTTAACAGGAATTCATATGAGTGCAGATGCGCAAAACCTAGACAAGACCAGGAATTTCACAGTTTGCCTAGAAAATGTTGTTTAATGGAAAGTATTTTTTTGTAATAATATATTAAAGTTCATGAAAAATCCACAGAAAAGCATTCTCCCTGTCAAGAGATGTGTTCTGTAATTGCCAAGAACTGTAGGACATAAAAAACCTTATTATTGTGAGTCAAACTGTAAATGTTGCTGTATTAAATTCTCCATTCATGCCAAAGCAGCGATGATAAAGTTCCTTCTACAAGGCCTGTTTCTGACCAGTCACAATAAAAAAAATTACAGAATTCTGGAAATGAAGTCCAGGAGGACAGTTAAAATTTATTGCTAAAATCAAATTGTTTCTTTTACCTTAATTTTCATAAAGCATAATAAAGACGGCTGACAGCAAAATCATCCACATACCCTTCAATAAACTCCACAGATGAACATCCTCAGATGTGACTTTTCATCTTTTATATCTTCTTTCCAAGCATACAATCACACTAATATGTATTCAAATAATAATTCTCACTGCCTAGCCACTACAATTTTATATGATCATTCATCGCTGCAGTTTCCATAACATAGCAATGATATTGGCATAATTAGATTATCTGTAGCAAGGAGCTACCACAGCATTTTGGCTCTGTGTCTCTATTCATGTGTGTCATCTAGTGGATCTCTTATTTTTAGAGTGAACTCTCAGTGACCCAAAAACTGAAACACAAGGCTTGCTTGTGCTCACAGAGTATCAGTTAACCTCAGCCTGAGTGACATCTAAGAAAAACAGATGTTGTACCAGCCCAAAAATAGAGGGAGAAAATTACAACAGAGGCTTTGAAACAGCAACCACAGAATGACAACAGAGACCACAGAACGACAATGGAGACCACAGAACTACAAAAACAAATCATAAAAGACTGATTTACAGTCAGTATATGCATGCAAGTTGAGGAGCTGGATAAAACCTGTCTTGAAGTACCAAAAAACAAACAGCCATCATGTGTAAAACATAACACAAATAACAGATCTTAAATACGTCACTTACATTTGCTGGAGGGAAAGCAAGTGATCAGATTGCTTCAGCAATCACACAAAAACAGCTGAAGGAGGTGCAAAATCATGGGCAAAGAAACCATCATTGCATTTCCCTCAGCAAAGGGCTGGCTCGGTGTGCTGACAATTCATTGTAAAACTACCTTCTCTTCCTTTCAAGGAAAATTAACTCATGCAACCTAGGGGCTAAAGTAGCATGGGAATAAAGGGCAATGCCAAAAACTGAGATGACAAAGTTTACACATATTTATTTTTATTATCATCACAAGTAAGCTGTAATAACAAGCTAATTTGGATATTGCCAGCACTGTGACTGGACTATATAATATTTAATATATATATAATATATATATTTAATATATATTTAATATATATATAATAATCATTTGACCAGATGGTTAGCATCACACTTGAGAATAAATTCTTGCTTCAAGTACATTTTTTCACTCTGCACAGAGAGGGCATTTAAACCAGGTATCCTGCCTCTGAAGGCTGGCAGTTAAATCAGGATGTGACTTTACTGCCACACTACTACAACTTAACTTTGTTAGTATTGATTTTGCTCATAATGAAGTGAAACAACTGAAGTATTCCACCTCAGNAAATTACAGTTCTGCTCTGACAAAAACACAAACAAAAGGAGATGATTTTACATTGACTGCAACACCAGATACATCTTTGGGCACTTGGGCTGTCCCAGGCAAAGTGACTGAAATAAGATGGGACCATTAGGAAAGAGCATGTAAAAACCTTCAGTTGCCTCTTAGATTTACATTTTTTATATTTCCCCATTGGAAAGCTTTAAGTTAAGTTCTAGTAACTTTCCTATTATCTCACAATGGGAACAGCTGTGGCTCTAACCTTCCATTTATTAGTCAGAGCTACAGCTTCAACATTATAGCTTACTAGGAATGGATGTTGTACTCCAGTAATAGCCCTTTTGTGGCAATGTCCAGCTGTGTGGGTGGATGAATACGACTCCCTGATGTGATGGATAAAGTTTTTTAGTTCTTTCAAACTCACCTGGGATTCATGGAAATATGAAAACATGTGGGGTAAATCCCAGTCCTACGTCTCATGGCCTGAAAACAATCTTAGGGCCAAACTGCACAGCACCTGCACAGGAAACGTGATCTGTATGAATAGTGAAAACATGATTGATAAGACAAAAAAAGAAAAACCATACCTGTGAAACAAGAGAAAATAGAGAGAGCTTGGGTTTTTTAAGATGTCATAGAACTTGTCATTTCTCTTTTATTCTCTTTGTAGAACTGTGTTCATGTTAAACGTTTTTGGTAAGTGGTACCAGTATTGTCTTCCAAAAACAGTTCCTCTAAATTTTTAAAATGCACTGGCCTGCACTGCTCTCAGTTCCAGCACTATATTGATTTAAATTCCAGGCTTAAGAACCTGGTGATAAGGAACTCTTACTAATTGGAATTAGAAAGAGAAATTGTGCTTAGCTTTCCATGCTCAGATTTAACTGTTCTAATGCAGAGAGCATTTATCTGCCTATCTGAAATGGAGCTGTTTAGCAGAGCCCAAGAGGCTATAAAGCTTTGTGACCATTTCCAAAAGGTACATGCTTATGACCTTTGAAATCCACCTTCCTGATTTATTCAAATGTTTACTCGATTGTTCTCTGAAGCTCCTGGATACTTTTGCATCCCCTTTAACAGGAATTCATATGAGTGCAGATGCGCAAAACCTAGACAAGACCAGGAATTTCACAGTTTGCCTAGAAAATGTTGTTTAATGGAAAGTATTTTTTTGTAATAATATATTAAAGTTCATGAAAAATCCACAGAAAAGCATTCTCCCTGTCAAGAGATGTGTTCTGTAATTGCCAAGAACTGTAGGACATAAAAAACCTTATTATTGTGAGTCAAACTGTAAATGTTGCTGTATTAAATTCTCCATTCATGCCAAAGCAGTGATGATAAAGTTCCTTCTACAAGGCCTGTTTCTGACCAGTCACAATAAAAAAAATTACAGAATTCTGGAAATGAAGTCCAGGAGGACAGTTAAAATTTATTGCTAAAATCAAATTGTTTCTTTTACCTTAATTTTCATAAAGCATAATAAAGACGGCTGACAGCAAAATCATCCACATACCCTTCAATAAACTCCACAGATGAACATCCTCAGATGTGACTTTTCATCTTTTATATCTTCTTTCCAAGCATACAATCACACTAATATGTATTCAAATAATAATTCTCACTGCCTAGCCACTACAATTTTATATGATCATTCATCGCTGCAGTTTCCATAACATAGCAATGATATTGGCATAATTAGATTATCTGTAGCAAGGAGCTACCACAGCATTTTGGCTCTGTGTCTCTATTCATGTGTGTCATCTAGTGGATCTCTTATTTTTAGAGTGAACTCTCAGTGACCCAAAAACTGAAACACAAGGCTTGCTTGTGCTCACAGAGTATCAGTTAACCTCAGCCTGGGTGACATCTAAGAAAAACAGATGTTGTACCAGCCCAAAAATAGAGGGAGAAAATTACAACAGAGGCTTTGAAACAGCAACCACAGAATGACAACAGAGACCACAGAACGACAATGGAGACCACAGAACTACAAAAACAAATCATAAAAGACTGATTTACAGTCAGTATATGCATGCAAGTTGAGGAGCTGGATAAAACCTGTCTTGAAGTACCAAAAAACAAACAGCCATCATGTGTAAAACATAACACAAATAACAGATCTTAAATACGTCACTTACATTTGCTGGAGGGAAAGCAAGTGATCAGATTGCTTCAGCAATCACACAAAAACAGCTGAAGGAGGTGCAAAATCATGGGCAAAGAAACCATCATTGCATTTCCCTCAGCAAAGGGCTGGCTCGGTGTGCTGACAATTCATTGTAAAACTACCTTCTCTTCCTTTCAAGGAAAATTAACTCATGCAACCTAGGGGCTAAAGTAGCATGGGAATAAAGGGCAATGCCAAAAACTGAGATGACAAAGTTTACACATATTTATTTTTATTATCATCACAAGTAAGCTGTAATAACAAGCTAATTTGGATATTGCCAGCACTGTGACTGGACTATATAATATTTAATATATATATAATATATATATTTAATATCTATATAATAATCATTTGACCAGATGGTTAGCATCACACTTGAGAATAAATTCTTGCTTCAAGTACATTTTTTCACTCTGCACAGAGAGGGCATTTAAACCAGGTATCCTGCCTCTGAAAGTTGGCAGTTAAATCAGGATGTGACTTTATTGCCACACTACTACAACTTAACTTTGTTAGTATTGATTTTGCTCATAATGAAGTGAAACAACTGAAGTATTCCACCTCAGTATGCTTTTTTTTTCAGAAAAGAAAATTTCCACCCCTCATTATTGTACACAAACACAAAATGCAGCTCATTTGTATCAAGTTTCTCACAACAGCTTTCCCTTAACATTTTCTGTCAGATAAAACATCTCTTTGTGATCAACAAGCAGATTAACACATTTTCAAGCCTAAAATGTTTAGAGGACAGGAAAGCTATTTTCCCACCTTGTGTTATGAAAATAACCAAGAAATGCCACAATCCTCCAATGCAATACTCCATGTTAAATTGCTCTGCTGCCTTGGAGAAGAAACAAATTCAGAATAAGCATTTCAGCTAAATCACACTATTTTTTGATGCTAGACAACGGTCAGCTTTGATTTGCTCTGGAGCATCTCAGCTGGAGCTGTTGCAATAGATCTTTAAAGAACACAAAGAATGATTTAAAGAAAATGTCTCTACTACTTTCATTTCTTACCACTGTAATTTAACCAAAGAATGATATAGTATATCCACTTTAACAGAGTATTTTGAACAGAACTGAACCCCAGGTGACCCAAACTGAAATTAAACCACAAGGAACGATTGACACAGAGCAGGGGAGGGAGGAAAGAGAATTGGGGGGAGGGAGAAGAAAATAAAAATCATTCTTTTCCTCCTCCTGTTTCTGTTATTATTTGTAATTGCACTGCCCACAAAGAAAACCTACCTCCTTCCCACATCTTGTCTTTTTAAAATACACATTGTAGAAAAAAATAGGTCTTGTACAAAACAGCCATGAGCATCCTATGTCACTTCCTATGCTACTTGTGCTGCACAAAACTCTGAATTCATGCACCAGCAGTTCAGGAATACAAGCTCTTTTGTGGCTTATCACTTAATTGGCAATTATAATCCTATAATTAACTACAGAAAAAAGCCTCTGGCAAAAAGCAGCTGAGTAATTCAAACATGAGATATAAAATTACTCCTAAAACTAGTCAACAGCAGCTTATCTGCAAATGCAGAAATAAACCCCACTAGAGAGTTAGTACCATCAATTCCTGTGCCCACTCAATCCTCCAGCCACCCAGGGGCCACATCAGTTTAAAAAAAAGTGACAAGAAATGGTTTCAAAGCAGCCACCTATCTGATACTGGCTGGGACTGATTGTCAGCCTTCCTCACAAAAAGGGAGAAGGCTAAAAATATCCTCACTCACCTTGCTGCTGTAAACAGCCTGTTCTCCTAGTTGACAATCACTTACAGAAGTAGTGGTGCAATAAATGAGCTAATGAAAGTGTCACTTACAATAAGATGTCAGCAAGCCAAAAAAGCCAAGCCTGACTGGCACCCATCCTGCTGCAGTTGACTGAATTCTTCACATCACACTGCACTGTTAATTACAGCAAGACATGCATCTGCAGCCAACCTATTCCTTTTATGAGAGCAGCAGATGGGCCAAAACCATAAGTAACAGAAAATAAAATCTAATTGGATTTATCTCACCTTCCTTCTTGATACTTCTTCCCTCTATCTGCTCATCATCTAAACCCATCACTAAAATACCACTTCAGCCAGATCATAGCACAGTGAATTGTGCCATGTACTACAGGTTCCTTCACACAACCTGACCCAATCAGCCCATTAGATCATTGAAAAAGCATTGAACAGGAGATTAGTTAATCAAATTCTCTTAGACATTCATTTCACAATATTTGTAATTCTAAGGATTGAGCAGCAAGTTCAGCAGGCCCTCAAGGAGACTCCAGCTACTGCAGCTAGCTCCAGAAAGAGAACAATACTTCTATACTAATTCCCACTTGTTTAAAAATAAATTAAGCAAACCACACAGCTAATTCTCTGAATACTCGTTTGTGTTATTTGTAACCTTGTGTCTCTCTTCTTAATTCTTTTACTGCACCAAGGACTGTAAACAAAGAAACAACTCAAAGGAGTACAGAGCTGCTCAGGGAGCAATTCAAACTCTTCAATGGTGTGGGTTGGGAGCCCATGTTCTCCAATTCTGTCAATTGCCAGATGCATACATCATTTTTCTCTGGACTGGAATCCAAGCATCTCTTTAATTAGAACCCATGATGAGGGCTCCAGGGTCATTCCTATCCCATCATGCTCTCAAATACTAGATAAAGCAGAAGCATCTCCAAACCCATTCTGGTGCTTAGCACTCCTACATAGTATTAACAGTCTAAAACCCTTGAAGAATTAAAGCATCTGTCCTCATCCAGCCAGAACAGCTGCTCACAGGAGTGCAGTGACTGGCTTGCAGCATCTCCAACCAGTCCTTGGCTTCTGCCTGGAGTGTGTCTAAAATTACTCACGTAATTTATCTCCACTTACAAACAGTCTCAATATTAAATAAACAAAACATGTAGTTTCTATTAACTGAGCCAAAAAAATATTTTGTTCAGTATTATTTGTCTCCTTTATTTTTCAAATACTAATTCAAGAAGGTGCTAAAATAAGATTTGTTGAACTCAAAGAAGCAATTTTATAATATGCTGAAAATACAGGTTTTTGATGACTAAGCTTATTGAACTGTATTGTTGGAATTCACTGTTAATGTTGTGCAGGATTCTGCCTACTTAGTTTTATATTGCTAGATGCATAAAGTTAGGTGAAAGACACAACAGGGATTCCCAAAGAGGTCAACAGGAGTGAAACGATACGAATAAAAATATCCCATGTACACATCTCCAAAGAAGAAAACTAATAGAAACCTGCTCCATCCACACCAAAATGAAGTATTTTTCCTAAGACAAAGCCTGAAATAACAGTGAACAATACTAGAAAGCGTGGGAGATTTGCATAAAATGAGAGGTTTTCAGATTTTGTCAGTGAAAAACTAACATGCTGGAAGATGCAAAAGAAGTGACTCAGTGTAACAGACAGCTGCAGTTAAGACAGGTTATTGTAAGTTTCTTTCAAGTCAGAGACAGAACAAAGTGGACCCAACTTTATGAGACTCTGTCCTATAGAAAGATGATAATCAGGTGTCCATTTATTGTCTACTGTGAGTCAAACTTTTCACTGAAATTAGAGAGAAAGAAGACAATTAGTCATAAATCAAAGTACCTCTTCATAAAATTTCTTAATTTAATTCTAAAAGAAAATTTAAATTGACCTTTTCAACGTTAGGCACCACTTAGAAATTGCTTGTATAAAATCTGCCATATATAAAACATGTCCTTAATCTTACAATGAAATAATTGTCTTTAATTTTTCTGAAAATGCAAGCTATGGATCTGTCTGAAAAACGTTTAAATCTCTTTTTAATTACAATTTTTTTTAAATGTGCTATTTTCTTTTATGATATAAAACATGTCAAAAATATCTACTTCTATTATTTTCCCTGTACTTAGGATTCATCACCTCACACTCTCCTCACATGCCACTTCACCGATCAGCTAGGTTAGAGTGCACTCTTCCACCTTGGAAAAAGTCTGAAATACCACCTGTATAATCTCACCAACTCCCAAAAGACAGAATTGTCTGGAACTGACAGTAAATTCATGCAAAAAATTCCAGCTTACTGCAATGAGAACATATGCATGGGGGCACACATCTAACAAAACCTAACAAAATGTTGGAGTTTGTGTTTCCAGGGGATTTTTTTAATCCACAGGAACTTGGTGATAAAGCCTGCTGTCTCCACAACATCTAAAAGCTTGAATCCAATAAAAATTTTAAACAGAGCTTACCTAGGTGTATTTGAAGCTCACATAAATCAGTTCCTACCAGTGTAACTCTGTCCAGATTCTGTTTAGTGCTGAATGAGCACACACACAGTGATACATTCATTTCACCAGGGCCCTGTCAGAATCACACAGGTATAACACAGGAGCTGGGCTCTTCATTGTCCTTCTTACAGAATTCCAGTTTATGAAAAGAACATTCAGCTCTCTTCACCATGATGACCTTAGTGGCATAAGTCATCTTTTATAATTCATTTTTCTCTTTCCATTCAGAATTGCTGCTGTACTCAAAGACTGAAACTGCTTCGTTTGTTTTGACATATGAAGCTGCAAAGTGCACCTTTCAATCCATCACTCAGGAAGGATGCACTGGTGATGGCAGGAGAGGTCACTGAGGCAGACACCTCTCCAGCAACTGAAAAAGCAGCATCTGGAGTTACAGAGCTCAGGCACTTTTATTTGTCATACCATGATATGAAACTCAATTCATCTCAAATGCAGGGATTCTCATGGCTCACTCCAGGGAAAGGAAGGGTTCTCACTCCTCCCAGTGTATAACTAGAATTTTAAGAGGAGTTGAAAAGGGAGGATTTTATTTTTCTCCCGAGCACTGGCACTCAGTCAGGGCAGAAAAGGTGTGTATACCTACACAGAGGCTAAGAACTTCTGATACTACTTCTGGTACTACTAGACTACTACTTAGTCCTTAAGGATAAGGACTTCTGGTACATTAAATCCTTCAATACTTGTCCAGCTCTGGTTACATGCTTAGGACCAGTTGCTGGATTTACATTTGGAAGCAGCAGTTGCCCTTCTCTGATGTTCATAACCATCTCCTTAAGATGCCAATAAATGCATTATCTATATTGATACACTATGCAGGAGTGATTCCTTTCTCAATAACAAACTAACCTGATTAAAACAAATGCCCTACTAATTAGTAAGCTAAGTTCTTTGATTAGGTATTTCTATTTAGTTCTTTCCATGACAATAACTAGAGTAACAGAACCAAAGCATGCTATCTTAAATCGAACTAAAACCTCTCTACATTTCTTTTTGCTCAGTCTGAAAGACTTGAAATGTTATTTGTTTTACTTTGAGTGATTTACCCTTTGCATCTTTTGTCATTTTTACGTGTACAAATGAGAAGTTTAGTAAAACTGGAATATCGAAAATACTATGAGCATGCCAAAATAAGAGGACTTACTTTAAGTCCTCTCTTTTCTCCAGCCACAGAATTTTTTTCTACTTCTATTTAATGCATAAAAAACACTTCAAATCACATCTAAAATCTTCCTTTTCTACATGAAGGACTACATGTGTAGCTACAAACATCTCTTCTAATCCCCAGAGAAATAAGTTAAGAACTAAAGAAAATATGGCCACCCCCTTCACTTAAGGGAGTTTTACACTATGCTCATATAGTTCAGCCACACCTCAGCATCCTGCCAAAGGGGGTCCAGCCATGGTTGCCACCTTCTGTTGATGTGGTTTCCTGGACATCATTTTACTTCCAACAGCACCATTGTGCAGCAGTGTTTCCTTCACCACACGACAAAAAGCAGAAGCTAAGCACCTCTTGTTCACCATTTCTCCCTTAAATTTGACTGGAGAGAAGGAAGCATGTTCCTTCACCTTTTAGACCTCACCTTTATCCTCTGAAGCTAAGACATGCTCCTTCCAGGACAAGTATGGCTCAAGCATACTGGAACTCAGCCAAAAATAGATGTAGGCTCCTTTTATGGCATGGGCTAATGAGCTCGTTTACACTGACATTCAGGAAGGGTCCAAACAGAAGGGAAAGAAATCCCTCCTCCTTTTCCTGAAGGACAGGTTAATCCAACTGCAATAAGGCAAGAGAGGCCATCACAGCTCACTACATCTACAAGACAGTTTGTCTCACCTTGCAGTCTCTTGCCATCTAAGACTCAAGGAGTTTGTGTGGATCCTTAAAAAAATCCGTGACTTTTGAGGACATCTCCAACACAAAAATGCCCTTCAGTGGAAGGCCAGATGCCCTAGCTGGGGAAGAGCAGAAGCAGAAAATGAACCTCCACACTCACAGATGTCATTATTTGTCAGTAGCACCCAAGACCTAGATTTTATATTTGGACTGATAAGGAAATGAATAACAAAATCAGTTACTAAATCTGGGTTTCAGTTCTCTTTTGCTTATTACACAAAGTATTTATTTCCTCCCTACAGAGCAAGGTAAACTATATCAGGGAACAACTGGATGTATTTTAGGTCTTGATTTAACCACAAATGCCATATAATTAAACAAAGGCTCAATGTATACCTCAGTACAATAGGGCTAACCAGAATATAACTTTTTTCTCCTAGTGTTTTCCTTACATCTATAGAAAAGGAAGCCCTGCTCCCCCCTTCTGTCCAGTAACCTTTTCCTTTATATGTTCTCCTCACCTGAGTAGTTCACAAAATGAAGTGTAATGACAACCAGCTTGGCAGCAACCTGCAAGAGGCACCGAAACAAATCAAGTGCAGCAGTGCTCACTGGCTGACAGCTGTAATAAATTAAATTGCCTATCCCAATCCAATTCATTATGCCTTCCATGAAAAAAAGGCCTAGATGCAAAATGAGCTATTCAAAACACATTCTGCATTTCTATTAATCTAACAGAGTGAATTGTTTTCTATGCAATAAAGCTAACAATGCTTGGCTGCACAGCACTGCACCACAGCATAAAGCTCCCGCCCAGGGAGAAAATAGAGGCAATGTAGGGAGCAGGAAAATGTCACCTTCGAGGGCTGACTTAGAAGTTACCAGTCTGTGAAAAATGTGTTTCATTTGTTTAAGTGTTTTCAGGTACCTGCCACATCTGTGTCATTTAGTTCCTAAATGAATCCAGTATCTTTTTAGTTTCAGTGGTAGAAATTATTCTTCATTTTTGCAGCATTCAAATTTCAGACTGTTGCTCACTGCCACCTGCTGGAGTGCAGGGAATTTTATAGATGGGAGAAAAACTGTGGGCACAGCAGTGGGGTTTGATGCATGCTTTTATTTACCAGATCCACCAAAATTACATTCTGTTCCAAAAGTAAGGCTATTTTCAGGCATGTTTTACCATTCACTTTTACATAAAAGGTTTGAATTCTCTTGCCCCTGCAGAAGCTGGGTGAAGTTAATAGAAGGCAGAATGTGGTAACTTTACTCATACTATGACCAGGTGTTCATAAATATAAAGGGAGAAGCAAATATTAAGAGGTAATTTCACACAAGTTGTATTTTCTGAGATAAGCAGAAAAATCTAGCACTACTTTTAATACAGCTATCTATTTAGTCAATCTAAGGATAGCTGCTCTCCAATATTGTGTCTGTTTAAGCCCAGTTTACAGAGAGCAGTATGTTATGAGCTCAGTCCTTGAGCCTAAGCTCAAAAGTCAAATGTTTAATTAATGCAGAAACTGCAGAGAGAAAAATATCCAAAAATTTAATGATCAGCACATGAAACAAAATATTACTTACCTGGTATCATCACAACACAAGTATTTCCCACAAGTAACATAGTAGATTAGACCAAGAAAAAGCAGACCTCATGTTAGAAGCAGTATAGTTACCTGAGTGTAGGTTCTAAGTTTAACCATCTGGCCAACTCTGGTATCCAAAAAACACTGATAGCAGACCCCAAGGGTCATGAAATTCCAAATACTTAAAACTATATTACTGCTTTCTTGGGAGAATTGAGGAACTGTTTCAGCTTCTCTCTTCCTTTGCTGAATAAAGTGTTATTTGGAGGTATTTGTTAAGGTTTTTCCAGCACTTTGAGCATGGTACCTTAAAAGGTATTATGGAAACATCCTTATTATGCATAATATAGGGGATTGTGTCAGACTCAAGTTACAAATAGATGCTGAGCACTGCAAAGTTGCTGCAGAAGTGCAAACCTCTTGCATTACCTGCTTAGACACGTACAAGGATGTTTAACACTGTGGATGCTCACAGTGGCCTGAATGACATGTACAAGATCTGAGAGCCAAAAATTCATTCAGACAGAAAGCCCTACCTGATTATGGGGAAGGTCTAGGCCTGAATCCATGAGAGATTTGGATTGTGAATATATGCATCCTTACTGACTTCACAGCCAGACCCCACTGCCAGGAGGCAGCTGAGCCTGTGAAAGGGCCTCTACTGCCTGCCAGCATGACAAAGCCTCAGCCAGAGTCTTGCATGTCAGGTCAGCTTGCTGCACAGCTATTTTAGCATGTCACCCAAGAACACATTGAGCATTTGGAGCCTGGCCCCTTGCTTCCAGAGCAGTCTGTACATTTATGCATATTAAACTGTTGGAGGTTCTTGCCTTATACACTTCCTTTTCTTAGATTTTCGGTCTTCTCTCCCTTACTACACAGTATAACAGACACTGATCTTCTCTACAAGCTGCCAAAACTTACAGCAGCATGGGCACAAAACTTCGCTTTCTCCCACAGGGGTTTTTTACATTCTCTCCAACACTCTAACCAGCATTCACCATTGCGAGAAATGACCAGAACACAAGGGAGTTCAGGAGTTTCTGTGAATCATTCCCAGCCCACTCTTCCTGCTGTCTGTGAGGAAAGGAGCATTTGCCCTTAGAAAAACCAAGGTGAACCCACCATTTTGCTTCTGCTACAGGGCAGCAGCATAACAACTTCCTAGATCTCAATCATTTCCACTGCAGCACACTGTTCCCAACACAGATATTCTCTAGCACAGTACACATCTTGTAGCAGAGTCCAGGAGTTGTGGCCAATCACCCATTGCTCCAGACATTGCTGCGCAGGCTGGGAGCCTGATCCATGTCTGCTTCCAGGACATTCCCACAACATCCATCCCTTTCTTAGAACCAATGGCCATTCCATTGCAAAGACACATTACACAGTCTGCTTTTATTCCAGCCTATAGTAAAAGGAGATACTGTGGTTTCATAGATTGCCAAAACTGCAACCTTGTGACCTCAAAAATGCTTTCTAGAACCTGAAGGTCACCACAGTGGAAACAGAAAGCTGAACTTCTTCACTGCTTGTGTCTCTCTCTAAATTGTTAGCACACAAATATAGCAAAGTGGGTACCACAACTGAAATGAGATATGATAAATAATGAATGAAAAACTTAATATAGTTAATATTTTAAGTTAACTGCATATTGTTTGACAGGGCCCAGAGATCAATGAAGAATAGTCTTGTGGTGTCCAAAACTGTACAAATATAAACTAAAGTGACAGCTACAGGCCTGACAAGCTCATGGGCTAAATAGAAGCTTACAAGGTTAAAGAGATTCTTTCCATCGACTTCAGTAAGCTTTTAAGAGGGCTCTAGGGCATCTCTGATGAGACAGCCACAACAATCTCCCTGAGAACATACTCCAGCAGTTTCCTGTGCTTCCGCACTTCAAGATGGGAGCAGAACAGAGCTAAATAGCCATTTTAAACCCTATTTGTAAAGGAATTCAAAAACTTAAAGAAAGATGAAAGTACCTGGATCATGGTTTTTAAAAGGTATTTGGGTACACAAGAGCCACTGAAATAAACCAGTCTTATAGAAGCTCCAATACTCAAATAAGTTTTAAAAAAAATCTCAGTTCAAAATACTAATAACAAAATCTATTTTAAAAAGACCAACCAAAACAATTAAAACCCCCATATAATGCAGTAGTTGATAAACTTGGCAGCATTGAAAAATATAGGCTCATTCTTAGCTGCTTAAGAATGACAAGGGGTACAGTTCTCATAATAACTCACTTCCCTTTTGAAAGCATTCAGAATAAACACCTATCATCACTCTACAGCTTTTCCCACTGAAATGCCATGCCAAGGTTAACAACATTCTCCCAATACACAGAGACCTGTTAAAAACCTTTCAAAGAAAGCAGGAATTCTTGGTGGTCTATTAAACCAATGGACTACACAAAAAGATACTTAAGAAGAGTTTCATTAGTGGGATTTCAAACTATAGAAGGCAAAGCTGGTAAATCAATTCTTGCTGAATAAACATTTTTGGATGCTGATTTTTTGTTCCCTTTCTCAATTAATAGCACTAATAGCACTTTCAGAGGAGGATGGGGGGGTCACTTTCGAATAAGTACAACTTAAAATTTCTTCCATTTTGGAATACAAATCAGGCAGTCATAGGTCACATGAATGTAATCCAGCACTTCCAGGATCACTTCTTCTGAATAGAAATTTCCAAAGAAACTGTAGCATTGCATTCAATTTGTATAACATCAAGCATAAAGAGGTAATGAGTGACAGTTTCTGTGAGAAAAGAACTCTTCTCAAAGATATAATGTTTATATATTGAGATTCCCAAAGTCACTGTTTGCATATATAAAGTATGTGCCAGAACTAGGAGCAGATATTTAAATGTATGAAGCTTGACAGCTTCTTCCACATCAGTAAGCTGCCTCTGTCTTCACATTACACTCTTCTCTCCCACCCTTGGAACAACATCCCACGTCTTTAAGCAGCACTGCGGCTGGGAAGGGTAGCTGGGAAAACTGAACTAAGAAATGTCTCCAAGATGAGATTCTCATTTTCATTTTCCCAGTTACTTTCCTTATTTATTTTGCACATCAGAAGCCCAGCTCTCCTAAGACCCTGTTCACTGCTCTCTCCAACAATATCTCAGAACCAAAAATCCCTTGACTGCAGCTTTCTCTCCTGTCATGTCCCCAGCCAGGTTTCCCAACAGCCCAGCGCCCCAATAACTCCTCCACAGTATCCCCAGCTGCAACAGAGCAGCTGAGTGTGGCATAGGTACTGACTGGAATACAAATATCATATACCACTGAAAACACTTTATAAAATGCACCCACACAGAATAATGGTGATAAGAATACATAATGAAACCCATTAAAAAATTCCTAAAGGAATAATATGATTTCTGTCTTTTTTAATGGACAGGGGCCTGGTACAACCCTGGCAGCTCCATAAGTTTTGACTATTATAAAATAACTAAAAGCTTCTCAGTAATTTCAACATGGTAACAACCTGCTTCAGCTGCTAGTCTCACTAAAAGTAATTTAATGCCATGTCAGATACCAATATATCCAATTGTGTGCAAAACTGCAAATACATTTAAAGCCCTGGTACTAGGTTGAGTGGAAATTCAGTTTTCTAAGTGTCAATATAAATGTACACAGGCAAGCAAAGAGAAAATACAAAAGCCTCTCCCACACAGGCTAAAAGTGTGTGTAAATGTGTGCTTAAAGAGGTTTACCAGCTTTTTATTTCTTTCCTTTTGATGTTAGACTTGAAAAAAGCAGTCAGTCACACTTCATTGCCTGGTGTCTGTGAGCATTTAAATCTGGCCAAACAGAATAGATTGTGCAGTGAGTGTTAGTATATGTTTAATAAACTGCACCAAAAGTTTAAATCTAAAGTTTAGAATCAGTAGTAAAAGTGCAGAAATACAGAATTAAAACTATTGCTCCATTTCCACTACAGAGTTACTTTTACCTCAAGGTCCTATTCCTGCAACCTGTGATTACACTAATAACATCTTTCTTGGAAAACATCCCCTTGGACTTAGTGCTGAAGTCATTATTCAGATAAAATTCCCATTGAGCTGACCTGAATATATGAATTTTCTTCTGGGAAAAAAAACAATACTTAGTATTAGAATTATAGCATATAGTTCTGTATTTGTAAAAATACCTTAAAACATGCCCATAGACTCCTTAACTTTACATAGATTACATTGTGTGCCCTAAATAACAGATGAAGTACTTTCCTTTAATATAAGCAGTTATAATGAAATGTAGGCTTCCAGGCTCCACTTGACATCATGGCTAATAAAACCAGTTGTGTATCTGAGTTCTCAATAACAAAGGAAGTGAGGAAGGAAATAATATGATGCATATGTTACAGACAAGGAACTGAGGCTTGGAATAACAAGGACTCCCCAACACACCATAGAGCTCACCCCCAACACCAGATCCCTTGGGCTCAAAGTTCTTTAATTTCCCCTCTTTTCCCTCATTAAATAGCTATATTAATTAGTAATTAGGTTTGGCAAGAGAAGTTACGTTTAATGAAGTGACAGAGTAACCCTAATACCATCAAATTAAAATATTACAGCAAAGTTTTCATCTCTCTATTCCCATAGAACTCCAAAATATACTTCTGCTCCCATCAGTGTACACTGAATGAGAATATAACAGCTTTGGTGGGTCAGAACAGTTGTTCATTTAGTCTTATCTCCCTACAGCAGTAGCCAACAACAGCAAAAACATTCAAATGGAGTAAATGTGGAATGATGTTTCCCCTGAATGATGTCCCTCAACTTCCAACAATCCATAGTTCTGAGACTTTAACGCTGAATATCTTGCAATAGGCGGCTTTAACTGTTGAGTGGTGACACTGATTATACAACATGGAAAAAGGACTGTAAAATCATTGCACCTTTAAGAAGGCCTCAAAGCCAACTCCAAATTAGCAGGATATTTCCCTTTCATTTTTTTGCCTCTTACAGCTTACTTTTTACAGATTTATTTTTCACATATTAGGAAAATCCGAAGCTAGAAGGCCCTATTAGTACTGAAAGGCATTATCACCAAACTGTGCAGCTGTTTTAGAAAGCATATGTTTATGTGTTATTGAAGGTATGTCACAAATACTGAATAGATAGAATAAACAACTTGCTAGCTATAAGGGAAAATAAATTTTGTGAATACTCTAATAACTGAGTAAATATGTAAGGTATGGCCACTGTTTACAGGGAAACTGACATCATTTCAGCAAGGGATGGAAAGGAGGTCTAATGGCAAGAAAAAGGAAGAAGTGTGACAAGACAGAAAAGATGAAACTTCTGAAAATGAGTTTCAGCATAAACAGTATGTAACAATAAGTAACCATATATTTTGGGCACACTAGCAGAATAACTAAACATGATGTGGTATTCTTTAATCCCATTATGTATTGATCAAATTTTGTATATTAACTCAGAAATACAAACTTTGCATGACACATAAGTTACAACCACAGACTTCAGAAAGACAAACCACAAACAGCTGCAGGTAAGAATTGCAAATTATGTCATTATTAGAAGCATACTGCAATCTTATCTAAATGATTACTAGCGTTGAAACACTGATGGTTAATCTTAGAGGTCATTCCATGAAGATCTACCTCAAACCACCAAAGATATCTGAGGAAACAGAATGTCAAACCTGTGTTTGAATTCTGCTTTGACTTGCTAATAATGTTTTTACAGCATAAGTAACCAGTAAATTAGGATTCTCCAGAGCAACCCGTTATACTCTAAGTCTTCCCAAATAGCCATTAACCACAATGGCATCTAAACCTGAACAACCCACAGTCAGCTCTGATCCTGCCAGTGCTGACCCCCTCTCTTCTCTTTGTTCTGGTTTTACACAGCTGCTGCACCCACCTGCTGCCTGTTTGTACACAAATTATAACATCTCTGGGACAGGGATCCTGCCTTTGTTCTATGTTTGTACAACATCTGCCACCTGGTACTGACTACAAACTGCTCACCTCTCACTGAAGAGAAAAAAAATAGACATTATTGTCTAAAGAGAAGTGAGGTTTATTTCCTACTTTCTCTTTCATGATCAGACATATTCTGTAAGTTTTTTTCAAGCAGATACATTATTCATTTCACTTTCCCAGCCACCATGAGGCAATTCAGAAGGCCATTGTTTCACATACTATGACTCCTCAAATTACTATAATTATTTTGCACTGCAACTCTTAGGATTCAAAGAGCTTATAATGAAAAATAGCATGAACTGGGATACCATTTTAACATGAAAATGGTTCTTGCAGCAAAATGAGACGAATATTGGCTGGAGTTTCAAAATCCATCATGCATTAAAAATTATGAAAATAAAAATATTTATCTCTTCACTTGGCAGCCCTGAAAGTAAAACCAATTTCATGTATGTGATAATGGACAGTCAGAAGTTAAATCATCCAGATTTTCAATCTCAGTCTTTGACACTAACTTCTTATAAAATTACCTACGATTACAAAGAAAATAAGACTGAAACATTTTATTGTCAGCATGTTATTCTCCATCCATTCTGTTCAAGAACACACCAACCAGAAAAGCAGGGCAAATCAGTGTGTTATTCTCCATCCATTCTGTTCAAGAACACACCAACCAGAAAAGCATGGCAAATCTGATATTTGGGTTAGAGCATAGTAATCACAGGCAAATTATGCCTCTGTAACAGTCCTTCATACTCACAGATCCTCCACTGCTGTTCCACTTCGTATTTTTACTTCAGTATTAGATGTTCCAGGAAGTCCCTGATAGAATGATGTGAGTATTGCTTATGAGTATATTACATTCCATATACCCTAAAAGTCTTTGTCTTCAGCATGTGCAAGAAACACTTACATACTCTGGTAATAAATGAAGGATATTTGCATACATAAGGTAAAGAATTTTCTCCTATATAAGGCAAGGTTAGGCTGCAATCCTTACTGTGAGTAGATTCTCCATGCACATACATAACATCTATTCTGTATTCTCCTACTCTGCTATTTATTTATTGGCACCTTGCTTTATCCGTGACAGCAAACTACTAAACAGGACCAAAGTGCTATTTTTCAAGCTTGCCTTTCAAAACTTGTTTTTACATTAGAACAGAGTGAAAGACAAGAAAGTCATTATACAGAAACCAAGTAAAGTAAGTCACGTGTCTCCATTTCAGCACATTGCTGATTTTCCCCAAAGGCCTCTCAGTGCCTTCATAACTTGATATCATGTTTATTTCTCCACTTTCTTTCCAGAGATGTCCTTCTAATGTAATGTTTGTCTTTAAAAAATATATGGTCTGAGAGAGGATGTGGGGCCTACTTAGGCTGATGTAGGATTACTAAGAAAACAGTACACAGAAACCTTTAAAAAAAATGGTGAATCATGGAAACTTTCATTGCTTTGATTACTGTCATGTTTCACATGACATGTACTCAGATCCTTTTTTTTAAAACTAAAGTGAAAAAATTTACAAAGAACCTCTCACCAATAAGAATAGAACACCAGTGTAAGCTTTTTCTATCTTATTTAACGTATCTTTTCTTGTTTTATTGATTATCTGTTTAAGCTAAGACAAGTGAGTTTGCCAAAGAAACCTTGTTGCCCTCAACACACCCATCTTGACAGTCATAACCAAAGAGGTCTTCACACCAAAAAATGTCATCCCTGGTCAATTCTGAGTTAGTAGTTCCATTCTTCCAAGGAAAATATAACAAATGTTCTTAAAACATTTCCATATCCTAGAAAACAAAAAGCTTAACATTTTATATACTTTGCATAAAGGAAACATATTTCTCCTTCACCATTGTGTTCCTCGGTGAACCAGTAATTCCTACATTTAACCTCACAAGCCCTTCTAAACAAGTATGGCCTGGAGAAGGGAGACAGACTTCACTGTATGGAATCCATTGCCATATATTTCCTTGCCTTCATATTTTAGGGAACTCAGACTGGAGATCTCAGCTGAGGTAAAATGTCAGAGGAAAGAGGCGGTTTCTTCTTTCAGTGGGCTTCTTTTGGGCTTAAGCACCCTTGTAGATGAAAACGGCTTTTTCCGACATTGTTTAGATCTTCTAACAGGCACTACTGAATCAGATTTATCAAGTCCACTCTTAATCTTAAAGATGTAGAAGGATGCCTTTGAAGATATTTATTCCTTAAGGCACAAAATGGACCTAGCTCCCATGAAAAGCAATAATACACTTCCATCAAAGACAGGAATATAGCCATCCTATATTCCTCAAACTACATCTTACCTGCCTCACATTAAGGTGTATCTATATTTGGCAGTGGGGGGGGAAGTCTCTGAGCAGCTGGGTAAATTTATTTATAGCAAAGAGTAAAGCTGAAGTGATTTCATATCTGATACAGACAGAATGACACAGAACCATGGGGAATGCATTTTTTGGGGGGGGGCTTTCATAGGAGCACATATCTCCACATCCATAAGTTTGGTAGGTAATGCCTTGGCTGTGATGGATCCCAGCACTTTACATCCCACGAGTTTGCAATGACCCTATAAAATTACTTTCCATCCATCTGAAGTTCCAGTGGCAAGAAATATTTCTAACAAATAGCCAGGACCTGGCAGCAGGTCTAATAATGTAGTGCCAGGTTTAAAATGCTGCAGTTATCAGTCAGTCACACCACAGAGCGGGTCATGCATAGCAAAGAGCTGCTTTATTAACTTGAAGGAATATGCAGTGTGTATGAAACGATAGAATGCAACTACTGAGCAGAAGCCAGAGCTGAAGCAAAATCCCCATCATGGCCCAGATAGTGTGTGCCATTCACAATCTTACTGGAGATCCATCCTAAAAAGCACAAGCTTGAGACAACAATTAGGAAGTCATCCACACTGAAAACTGAATTTTGTCTTCTTTCTTGAGGTGAAAAGAGGAAATAGACAAGAAGGAAATTGATACACTACCCTGAAACTGCAAATCATAAAAAAACATAATACAAATAAAGAAGAACTTTTCTGAGGGAATTTTTCACACTAAGACAGTGACCCTTGTCCTTTTCCAAAACAGATCAAAGCACTTCTCCTGAAAACACCAGCCCAGTACAGGCCTTTTATTATTCAAAAGGCATAAAATGGTTATTAAGCAAGGAATGCAACTTTTAGGAATATAAAAAGGACTAACTAGAGGCCAGGGGCCTCCTTTACTAAAAAGCAATGGACAACTGCAATTAACTATTTGTTGGGCTACTTGCTGCAAACCAGACATCTTCATAAAATGCATTGTATACAGTGCTAAGCATTTATGAGGTGACCTGTCTCCATAGAACAGTCCTGGGTCCTCCTAGCACTTTGCTATAAGTTTCAATAATCCTTTTAAAAGAATTGTTGAGATGATGGCAAATGTTAGATGTTAGGAGGGTTTTGCCACAAATCTCTCTCATTTGTTGCAAGGAAAAGCAATGAAGAGTATTCAAATAGCTGCACAAGAAAAAAAAAAAAACCACAACAAAACAACTTGCTCTGTTTCACTTGATATAGCAATGGATACAGCAGTGCCAAATTTGTGATTCTTTATGTGTGACCTAATTGCTAGACAAGATTTATAACTATCAAGGTATTGACAAGATATTAAGGAAATATTAAAACCCCACAACTTTCTATTTTCAGAATGCATGATGGTCAAAGGTATCCATACTACAAATTCACTTTTCTTCTGCTTAATTTAAAAATACTATTTAAGTTCCAATGTGATGCAGAAATTTTTTCACCAGAAGCAATACAAGATGGTAATTTTTGTCCCCTGCTCCTCCCTACACCAGCACACCTGAATCCCTGGGCTTTGTGAATGTGGAACCAATATCACTGCAGCAGTACAGAGATAGGGAGAAATTTTCCAAGCCAAAACTGGGGTCCTGACAGAAGGGAGGTTAACAGTAAATAGGAACCAAGGATGGAACAGTAGAACATTACCCACAGCATCTGATGATTTTTTTCTTCTTTGTGGGCAGAAAAAAAAATAGCTACAAAATAGATCTGATTGCAACTACTACCCCAACTCCTCATTTCCCTTACCAGTCATTCCAGCAGCCTGAAACCTGCATTGCTCAATCCTCCCCACAGCCTCTTGCTGTTCTCTCAGAGCTGCCAGCCTCACTCTCATTGATACCCTGCTCTAACTCAGTGTCACCAACTGATGAGCATCATACAAGTGACACCACCAGAGCACTCAAGAGAGCACTCACTGTTGAGGACTTTCTCAACAATTGTCTGTCATTAGCAAGTGTTGGCTGAGGAGCAAACCCACCCTCATGGGAAATGACACCAAAGAAACAGCACAGAGCTATAAAAAGATTCTGTACTGACGCTGAGTCCCTTCATGCAGAAGAGTACATTAGAGATTTCATGGGCCATACTCTGCAAATAGATTAAAAACAGTATTTAATGGGCAAGATCAGTATTTTCAAGTGTAGCCTATAAAGCTAGTCATCTCCATTTGCACTAAGGACTTGAAAGAAACAGCCTAAACTTCTGAAGTGCTGAGAACCATCTGCTCTTATTTGCCTTAGTAGCTTAATAGTTATGGAAAATAAGCAGTTTAATTAGATGCTTTGGCATCAACCTGATTGGCTAACTTTTGACTGCATAAGTTTAAAAAAAAAGAGAAGTGTCCAAAGTAGAATGATCTCACAGTCAAAGAAAACATTGCTTCCACTCACCATTTGGCCTTCTCCATGTCCTTCATTCAGCTCCAGAGTAACTATAAAACAAAACTGTCTTCTTTTTTTCCTGTCTAATTCTATAATATCAGTAAAAGTTTAGATGCTAAAAGGACAAAAGTTTTTTCCCTCCAGGAAGAAGCAACACCAAAATACAAAATTTTACAGTGCTCCTTGCTAGAACTATCTGTATCATGGATTGAAATATATGCAACCAAAATAACCTCAGACTATCGCATATTCTAGACAAATTTCTCTAGAGACAAACATGTCTCTGTCACAAAATGAAGGGCAATGTGGAGATATCTAAACTAGCAGAAGCACTGTTGGAACATATATATTGTACAGCAAAGCATCATAAAGGCCTATATTATTCTACTGCACCCAGGCTAAGATCTGCCATCAATCCAAGCTTCCTGGCTCTGACACTGTCCCATTCTGCTGTGGCCACACCAATTATGTCATGCTTTACTGCTGTGAATACATGTCATTGATTCATCTGGAGGGAACTAGCTCAAACTTGCAAATAAAATAATAAAATAAGAAAGAAACTCTAAATGTAAGAAAGACAACAGTTTTAAGCATGCAGTATTTTTCTTAATACCTTGTGTAGAACTGTATTTCTGAAGTGCACACAAGCATACACAGGTAAGAAACACGGGGTGTTGGAGGGAGTGGGTTTTTTAATGCAACTACAATTCTAAGGAAGCTTGAGCTTAGATTCCAAGCTGCTACCTGGAAAGGTCAGTCAGAACTACTGACTGTACATACCACCTTTTAAATTGCATTTGCTAAATATTTGAAGCCCTAATCCCGACCAACATTTCTACAAGCTGCCTCAGCACTAATAGCTAGTAGGGGGATGATGTTTGGGAATGTACGAGCTTAATAAAACACATTTACATGGTCTTGCGTGATAAGCAGTCTCTATGTTAGAAACCAGCAAACTTTGAGGTAAATCTGTCATTTCCCATCAACTTTTGACTCAAATGCTTCATTTCCTTTCCAAAGGAGAGGAGTGTTGGCTAGGAAATGTGACACTGTCTGACAAGATGGAAGAGAGGACATCAGAAACAAGACAGAGCAGGGCACAGGAGAGTGCATCTGCCCTCCAACAGATACAGCCATTCCACTGCTTGGCTGTGAATAAGTCAGTCTCTGGTAGTATTGCCAACTACATAGGGAATTGAATGTCTAGGTAAAAGAGCATTTCTTTTTTCTCATCCTTCCATTGCCAGTTCATTAAATACTTCCTTGAATAACTGCAATTATACAACTACTAAGAGGGAGGAAATGAGAGGACAGTTGATTTTCCTCAGAGTAGCTGGCGATGTTGTGTTTTGCATTTGTCACCAAAACAATGTTATACAAATTGAAAATTAAGGAATCTTATATTTATTTCTACAACATTTCAAGACACTTGATACTGAAATAATTCCTTTTTAATGCTGTTTCTCAAAGAATTGACATGGCTGCAAAAAGGAATTTTTCCATATTATTATAGCTTCAGCATGAATTCATTTGCAGGTAGAAGCTGTATCCTTGCCTCTTCAAAGTTTGTCTTCCCAGGTTTTATAGAGTGATTCAACACAAGAATCCAGGTTAAGATTATACAATGCCCTGTCCATAGAAAATTCATGTGTCTAAATAGCTTTAAATTCTTTAGTACCAGCTGTTCTCTTACTGAATTTCTGTCACCCTTTTGATCCCTCAGTCTGTTGCTCTAAACAATGCTTTGCTGTGGTTCTCTTCAGGGAATATCAGAGAACCCACAGCTTGGTCTTGTTTCCAACTGCCTTCCAAGCATGGCATGTCTGTGGTTTTTTTCCACAGGAAGAAGTGTAAAGCAATTTTAATTCACAGTTGATTCCATTTGCTTTTTTCAAAGCTTTATTATTATTATTATTATTTAACTTTTCTGGTCACACAGAATACCCAGTTCTTCCAGAGGCTCATGTTTAGTGAAGTATAAGATTACAGACAGTTTCCAAATCTCTACTTCCTAAACCTGCAACAAGATGTAAACTCTGGACTGGAAAACACCTCACTGATATTGTTGCCATGGCAAAGCTTAATATGAGTTTAGAGACTGGGCATGCAGCCAAGAAGAAAATGAGGAGAGCTGACACATGACATTTCCCCCTTTGTTTTTTTATATAATTTGCTTTCTGCAGCTCATCTCAAGAGCACATGAAATGTTTCAGCTTCAGTCATCTCCACAAGAGTTTCATTTTTCCCCTTTTTGTGATTTTTTCCTTCAATTCCCAAAGAATTACACATGTTCATTTCAAATAATTCCTAAAAATATTGTTAGCATATGTGCTGTTGATTTCCTCTTTATTAAAAGAAACTAGATTTGAAGATGGGAACACAAACCTAACAGCTTCTCATCAACTACAGTTTAATTTGATAACCAATAAGGACATTTTCAGGGGAAAAAAAGTACCAGTATATCGTAAAAACACAGATTTCTTTTTTGGTTTATCATTCTAACCTGACTTTACCAATCCTTTCACTTATTGCATCACTGTTTAAGTCCCATCATTTTCAGCCAGTGTTGGGCAAGGTTGATATAACCATATTCAGCAATTGCATCCTGTTAACTTTAACATCAACTGTACAGTAAAATTCAAATATCTTGAAATATAGAGACTGTACATAAGTATAGAGCCTCCAAGCCCTCTGATATTGTTGAACTTGGCCAAGGCCATCACTCAGTTTTGGCTGGCACAAGGAGTTGGTGGCCGCTGCCAGCACAGCCCTGGAGCAGCCCTGGCCCAGGTGGGGCCAAAGGCTGCCTTCCCTCAGTGGTGCTGAACACTTGACACAGTCCTGCTGTGTTCTGCAGCAGAGGCTGTAGTAGAAAAGGCTTCCTCTTCCACTTTCTAGCCCCAAGACACCCCAGCAAAGCTTTTAGCAGCCACACAAGCACAGCCTGCAGAATTCTGCACCTTCTGCCTGCCTGAGTCCTGTTGGCATTCTGCCAGGATTCCAGGAAGCTTCTCTCCTTTGGATAGCAATAGTGCTCAAGGTTAAACACATCTGAAATCAAAGCCCTGGTCTGCTACAACAGAGAGCAAATTGAACTTAGCATCTGGTACCTATAAGCTGGTCATACATATTTATTATTCCCAAACAAGCGATTCCAGAATTCTTCTTTCAAACATACAGAGGTTTTCATTTTATCCAGACTCCGAAACGAAATCTAGAATGTCTTTTACAGCAATGAAACCTTGTCTCCCAGTTGATTTTAACAAATCCATTACAAAACAAATAACTTTATAACAAAAAGAAAATGTTGAGCTGTTCCACTGTATTCTGTACCCTCACAGTAATTATAGTTGGAGGCCTAGATTTCTAAACTCTTTCATAAGATGTAGGCAATCAGACGTGCCTCTTAGGAGGATTTGTAGCAAACAAGTAAACTCTTGGTGAAATGTTCTAAAACTCAGAAATACTTTAAACTCATACCCTCAATGGAATAAAATTGTGAGGAAGCAAAGTAATCAGTAGGCTAGTGCATAGCAATAAACTTGTACAGCAGGTGTAAGGTGGACAATCTTTTGAAATGGTGAGAGCTATCAACAGGAATGTTAGGAGGAAATAAGTTAGAAACATGAAGCACTTATTCATTATCTTGAGCTTATACACAAGGGCTGGCAGTCACTATCCTTAACTACAAGGACAGCCATTCTCCTGTCACATGGAAGCAATCACTTCTTGGCAAGAGCACCTGTAGGGATGCTACAAGGAGTAACTGCCCACAGGCAGGCATTTCTGACTAGATCAGAAATTTTTTAATATGAACAGTGACAGTGTTCAGCTGAAATGGCTGAATGTGGACTGGATGAAAAAACCTTCCTATAACCTAATGTCTTTATGAACATAATGAAAACACTGCGTGGCAGTACAGGAGGGTTTACAACTGCTGCAATCCATTTAGCCATCTGTCCAGCAAAAAGGTCAATGTAATTAACAGTTTTAAGTCACACACTGACATGGAAAAGTATAGCCCAGACTTCACATTAAAGAAGAGAATCCAAATCAAGAAAATAAATACTTTGATTCCAGAGATGACACCACTGATTTCTTCCAGAAACCCAGACCTACTACCATATAAAATGCTGCAGAAAAATGTTACTATAACCCTTAAACAGGTGCTTCAGCCATATTAAAACACCAAGGATGTCAAGTTTTAAGACCTGGTTCTGGGATATTAGATCACATTAAGAAGCTTACAGTTACACACACAAAACCACATTTGATCAGACACCAAAGCCCACTCAAGAAGCAACTCTAAAAAGTCAACTCTTCCACCTTTCAGGCCCTTTTTCTAGCTTGCCAATTTGAAAATATCAACTGTATTTTTGATATATTATTACATTGCATAGAATTGGGAAAGCATAAAGAAAGTGACCACAAGAAAAGCTTAAAAAATAAACAGCATTTAAAGGACACAATTCTAACAAATAGGAATGGCTAGAGGCCAAGAAAAGGCAATTGTTTGGGTGAGGAACACAGGTAGCTGATTCTGCCAGCAAACTCCAGAGGTTTCCAAACCAGCAATGTCTGTGGAGAGCTGCTCAGACTCATGCTTTCAATTCTCCTGCTTCTGCTCAGACTCATGCTTTCAATTCCCCTGCTTCTGCTATCTGCAGTAAACTCCTGCTCCCAAATCTCTGACAGGTATTCTGCCATGCCCAGATCTTAGGGTGCATTTATAGAAAACCTGCACGTGGCCTTCAACCACAGCACATCACAGCAAGTGCAGTACCTAAGGACTGCTATCACTGTGTCTGTGCTGGAAACAGCCAAACTGGATGGCCACAGACACCTCGAAATGCCAAGCCTACCTCTGCCATCCAAAAATCTACCAAGATAGAAAAAGCAGTCTGAGCCAGGGAAAACAGCAGCCTTAACTTAAATGAAAATGCATGTACTAGATTTTATTTTCATACTAGCGGTTGCCAAAGGGATGTTTCCTGGGATCTTTTAAGCTTAAATTTCCTGGTCTTAAAAAGTGTGGGACCAACCATACAACCTGCGGCCACACCATGCTCAGAACAAGCACTACTCTGATTTGCATGGCTGGGGATCCAACACCCACACCCCTCAGGAACAAATGGATGTCACCAACCCAGAAAATCGTTTGGGATGCAGCAAAGTAGTGAGTCTTGTTCCTTTTTCTCTTTCAGAAGCATTGCATCTGTCACAAATCCAGAAAGGTGGCAACTTAATAAGAACAATTTTGAAGGTTCTGATGAACATATGTGGGAGCAAGTTCCAGACAAAAACATTCATTGCTAAGTAATAAGAACTAATATCCAGGCTTTAAACTTTTTCTTTTAAAAAATTTCTAAACCTATTGAAAATATTAGGCTGTTTATATTTAATCCATATTTGGTAGAAATCTACATAGCTTTAGTGAACTTAGCACAAGTACACTGATTTCTCTCTGGCCAAAGATCTAAATGCAACTTGGACACAAATAAGTTCTGTGAAATTTCATAGGAATTAGGTACACAATTCTACAAAACTCGTTTTCAAACCCCTAGAGATAGATAATGGCTAAGAATCACTACATAATACATCTATCCTTTGGAAAAAAACAGTTCTCAAATGCACTATTGTCATGCTACAAAAAAAGAGAAGCTGAATTCAGTCTTTCATGAAAAGGTTTTAGCAACCCCATGAGGCAAGAAGAAATATGTTAAACTCTTACTGAGTGAGAAATGTATGGGTCTCCATAACCTACAGTTGTTAATGATAATGAAATATCTGCCAGCTGCCATAATCAAAGCCACAGTAACTCAACTAGTTAAAATAACACAGTTAAAGAATGACTGCCTGCCAAAGCACATTTAACTTCAGGTAGCATCTCTGCAATTGACAAAATAGACAGCCATTCCAAAGATAATCCTCAAATTATCATTTTCTCACTTAGTGGATTTATATGATTTAATATGCAGTCATTTTCTCATTAAGACCTAAATATAAAGTACTTGAACAAGTGATTGCTGCATTCAAACCATTACAGAGCATTTCTTTCATGGTGTTCCTGCCTATGGCACCCAGAACATGTTAAGATTTGCTTTTAAAAGCCAACATGCTGTAGGAGTCAGGCACCTTCAAGCTGCTTCACACATCCAGCTGCTGTAGGAAACAGCTGCCCAATGGGGCACACAGAAATCAGAATGCGTGCCCATAGAAGTTCCACAGAAGAACTTTTTTTAAAGCACTTCACAAAGAAGTCTCCATACCAAATGCTTACTTCTCCTTATGTGAACAATCCAAATAAGCATAATATCCTCTGTGAGAAAGGCAGAAGAAATCTGCACGCTTTTGTGAGAAATGCAGAAGAAATCTGCGTGCTTTTTCTCCTCTGCAAATTATGCAAGCGCCAACACAATCCCCCCAGGACTACTTAACAACAACAGTTTACATTGAAGCCACATCAAAAACCAGAATACATGTCTTTTTCAAATCATGCAGCACATATTCTGTACACTGTGCCCAACTGCAGAAAAACAAGGGGCACTTTCCAGTGTCACAGCTGACTTAACTATGATTCAAAGAGCCCACTGAGGTCAAAGGGGGGGGGAAGAGTTCGCATAAATCTCAATGTAATTCCACTGAGTTATGTGTGAACAGAGTTCTTCAGGCAGATTGTCTGCCACAACATTGCCTCTCAAACTCCTCTTGGAGTACACGAAATTTCCTGCTTATAAAATTACCACAAACTATCAGCTGTGACTGTTTAGACCCATATCTGCTACCCCCATGTAGTACTCCACATCCCACTCAGAGCACAGGTACCTCTAGGCTGCTGCTCCATAGCCACAGCGACCCAGGCAGGAGAAACCCATTTGCAATTGTTTATAACCACAGTCATCACCACGGCAATGCAGCACTCCCACATTCAGCTGGAGTCAGGCTGAAACAGTCTTCTTTATACTGTGGGGATGAAAAAAGCAACCTTTCAGAAAAAGAACACAACATGAGCCCACACCATACTACTGCTAATGGTGTGGCTGAAAGGGATCACAGAAATGTCCTCCAGCTCAAAGAACAGAAAGGTACTTCTAAGAGAGCCAGGAACAAATCAAAACAAGACAGGCAGACTTCTGGCAACAATGAAGCTGTTGGTCAATATTAGAGGGCACAGAGAGAACTCCCTCCCAGATGAGAGCCACAATACACAGGTCAATGAGGATAGGGAGTCACAAACTGATGGGGATAGGGAGGAAGACTTCAACTACTACTCCAGTTCTTAGATGAACACAAGAGCTAGAGGCAGTCTAAAACCTAGGAAACATTGGTTTGTGCATCCTGGGACAAGTTCCACTGTACTTTGGGGCTGGGAAGGAGCATTTCATAGCACTGCACCCTTCCACAGTAAGAAACACAGCACCTTAATAAGTGTATTTCATAGTGTTCAAACGGGATGCTTCATGTTGCACAATACAATAATAGACAGATGAGATTATTTTGGGACAACATGTTGTAACAGTGATTTGCTTTTGCATGAGAATTCACAAAAGTAGAGAGGTATTTATGTGGTAGGAACAAGAGGCAGACACTTAGCCCCTTCTCTTCAAAGCATTTCTTGTAGAACTGCATTTTACCAAATTTCCCCTAGACATGAAGTGGAATTTTAAGAAACAGTGTTATATAATGATGACATTGCAAGGCAGAGCTGCCCTGCCATTTGTTCTAGACTAGACCACTGTGCTTTTTCTGTACCTCAGGGGAACTAGTCTAGCACACTATTTTGTTCTGAATCTTTTTGTGCTTTTTTTTACTTCTAAACAACCAACGATCTGATTTCCTTAATATACAAAAAAATTAATAAATTATTCAAAATAGATGCCTACACTGTTGCCAACCTCATTAATGCAAACCAAGCCCTTCCTGTACTACTTCTCACACTTAGCAAGCTCTTTCCTAGCCCTGCTGCCCTCCTCAGTGCCAAGCTCTCCTGAACAGCCACACACAAGCGTATAAATGCATACCATATAAAGACACAACTTTCAAGTACAAGCTGTAAGAAAACCTGTATTAAAAACGAAAATCTTTAGTCTCAACACTGGAAAAAGTCCAAAGGGACAGTAGCTCAAATAAAAGATTTTTTTTCTTAATCTGTGCTAGAAATTGGAAAGAATAACAACCATCTGCTACTTTCAGTTCTCTTGTGGACGTTGTATTGAATGATGCAATGTTTTGCCTTTCAGAGCTTCAAAAGCTGTGCAGGGATCTGCAAGGGAAACAGAGAAGGAGGGGAAAAGTGAGACTGGAGACACCCCCAAAGTCTGAGGTCCAGACAGCTCAGCAAGGGAGCTTGGCCCTGCCAAAAGGGCGGTGAAGTGACACAGCAGGATCCCGCAGAGCCAACAGCCTGCCTGCTCAACAGCTCACTGCAGACAGCCTTCCTCTGAGCCAGAGCTCAGTGGAAAATAACAGCAAGAAGGAGCTCAGGAACAAAAAGACCACTTGGCTGGAGACCATGCTCCAAGCAGAGGACTCTGCTTCTCCAAGAGCAGCTTGTTGCAGCCCCTCAGCGCTGGAAGCAGCTGGCCCCAGCGAGTTCCTGCCTCCCGCCAGCCCCTGGCACTGCCCAGAGCTTTGCGTTGGTCCTCTCTGCCACAGCTGTCCCACATTCCTGCAGCAGGCCAAGATGAAAGCAAGTGGCACAGTAGAAACCTTTTCCTGTACCTTTTTTTCCAAGCACTGACATATTCCTGTACTGGGTACCTAAATGTGAACTCCCCTACTATTTATTTCCAGCATCCATCATGTTTACTGCTGTTAATTTGACTCAAACATTTATGCCCCAAAACAGTCACAAAAGTTGTAACAATCCCATTCAGTAAAGCTAATGAACAAATACTAACTTTAGAGTTTTTCTATAGGTACGCATACATAAGTATGTATCTGTATTTATGACAATGTTTGAGTTTCACAATGGCCAAACCTACCATAACAGGCTGAAGTTATCAAACACATAAAACCTCCATGTAAATTCATTAAACATTAGTTATAAATCATTCCAGAGCATTATCTTTAACACTTCATAAACTAGTTCCAATATTCTGTGGAAACACTAAGAAAAATGCTCAAATTGATATTTATTAAAATTCACTTTAAAACACTACTAAACAAATAACATGGTTTTACTTATTTCATTAATTTTGTGAAAAATATCCATTAAGAACTCATCAGACTATATCCCTATTATCTTTTCAACTTTAGTAAAGTTTTGTTACAATATAAATAGAGCATTAAAAGTTGAAGGCAAGTTTCTAATAAACATACACACAAGCTTCTCATAAAGAAAACGTTGTAGAAAACAGCTCACATACCAAACACAAAAATAAAATCTTAATCTGTATCAAAACCAATTATGGTTTCATAAAAATACTCAAGAAATAATACTCCAAAATGCTTCATGAAACATTCCTGTTTACATCAGACAGCTTCATAAAGCCCTAAAACATACATACCATAGCCACAGCTCCACAAGTCACCAAAAATCAGCTCCAGTACTCATAGCATATGTCCTCAGTGGTTTTAACAAGGCTGTTTCAACATCTTTTTACAGACCACCCCCCCCCTCACTGCTCCAGCCCTTAAATCCTCTCACAAGCCAAAACCATCCTTCCCCAAGGCCCTATCACATTATTATTCTGCAGCTGCTCATATACTCCCCAATTTATTTCTGTGATTGAAATCAGCAGCAAGCAATTAAGACTAATGATGATCAGGTGATCAGAGTCTCCCAGAACAAGGGCCATGACCAACACTCACTCAAGGCACCTGGGGAAAACAATCAAACAAAATACTAAGACCATGTTGTACCCCAGCAACACGAGCCTTTCTTCATGAAGAACTCAGCTTTTGATCAAGGAGGACTTTACTTTTATTCCTGACTTTCACAGGGCAACAGGGACTAGCGCACTAAACCCCAAAGAGCTGCCAACATTTCTCAGCCAGAACCTGCATGAACAGCAGGGTTCCCACAGGACACTGACCCCATGGGCAGCCAGCAGGGCTGGGCAGGTCCGTGTGACCCAGGGTGCCCTGTCAGACACCTTGGATCAGGTGTGTGTGGTGGGCACTGGCAGTGGGAATGGCCATGGTGAGTGGAGGCTGGGGCTGATTCCATCTGGCTCCACAACAGCCCCACAGCTGGGCTCTGCTGAGCCCTCAGAGAAAGCTGGAGGTGCCTCTGAAAAAAAACAAACCAAAAACAAACCAACATTTAAGAAAGGGCAAAATTCTGCCAGGCAGCAATAAAAAAAGTGTAAGAAGAAGCCCTGCAACCACCAAGGTCAGAGAAGGAGGGAAAGACAAGAAGGTCCTCCAGGCATCCAAAGGGCACAGAGCCCAGAGAGGAGCCCACACTGGAGCAGGTGGAGATGCCCTGAAGGAAACCCCAGCCTGTAGAGAGCCCATGCAGGAGCAGGGAGAAGAGTGAGGAGGAAGGAGCAGCAGATAGGAGCTGTTACCAAGTGACCACAACGCCCTATCTCCTCTACATTGCACACTGTGTTATTTCATGTGTTTGTGACCATCCAAATCTAATTTAATTGGCATTAAATTAATTTCTCCCTAACTGAGATTGGTTTTCCTTTAACTGTAGTTGGTAAGTGATCTGATTTTTGTCTCAACCTCCAAGATTTTCATTTTGCCCTCTCACCCTGCCCTGTTGACAAGGACAGTGAGGGGGCATGTTAGGTGGGCATTTGGACACAGTACACAGTCAACCCACCACATATCTCCAGCCAGTGATATTGATGGTCTGACCTTTCACAGCCACCACCAGTTTGCAGTAGTTTTGCAGAGCCTCACACCTGAATCTCCTGTGAAGGCAGTAGGGCAACTAGCAGGGTTGCTGCAAAAATGATTGGATTGTGTAGTGCTCACAAATTGGGTGCCTTAAAAAATTCTGGCCATCTTGCAGTGGAGTTTCAAGTACCCATCCACAAGGCTCTGTATGTACCTGCATTTGCCTCAGCCAGTCTTGCATCATGTCGTTTCATCATGCAGAAAACAAGACCAGCCAGTCAATAAAAAATCCAGAGCTAGGGTTCAAGGTTTAACAAAGGAAAAATAACATGAATTTATGACATTCCAGCATATGTAAATGCAACAGCTTGCAGATGGGTTGGTGGTTTCTAGTGGATGTGGGAAGGAATAACATAATCCACAAACATCAGAAGGGTATGACACCAATTAAGAATACCAAACACTTAATATGGGAAGCCTTATAGTCTATAAAGAAATATTGACTGTAGTATAGCTGAGGTTTGTTTCTGTCCACATGTCTTGTCATCTGTCTCCACATGCCACAGGAATTCAGCACAAAACAGATTGCCAAGTTCCAGCAACTTTGGAAACCCACATTTCTGTTTCCTCATGCATGGACAATGCATAGAGCTGCACTCAGGATGCTGAGCCAAATTCAATGTGGCGGGGGGGCACAACTTCTTGAAATGACTTCTCAAATTTAAAGGTTATTTAAGGCATCTAAACAAGGATTCTTAGGAAGTTAAAAATTTAATTCAAAAATGTATCCATAGCTCCAACTTCAAATGTATCTAGAATCACAATTTTCAAAGTGGACATAAAGAAATATTCAACCATACATAATTTACAAATACCTGTGTAATCCAGCCTAAAAAAGCCTTCAAGAAAGAAGTTACATCACCTTTTCATGGGCGATAAATTTTCTCTGTGCTTAGAAAGAAATGGTACCCTGGAAGTCTGAGTCAATTAAAAAATTATAGAAGAAGACAAACAGTCAACACTCATACTTGTTGTACAAGAAAATTATAATGGAGTGATCACTGAAAACCCTATGCAGGGGGAATTATCCTGACACAAAGATGCTTTACTACTTTGTTCAACTATGCCTTGACATCCTGTGGTATTTATTGATATTCTGCACACTGACCCTTTCCTAAACTTTAACCTTGCCTTGAAAGCACTAGTAGCTCTTACTCAACCCAGTTATCTCCATCTCAGCCATGGGCAAAGACAGTTTGCTTCACTTGATGTCATTCTCATTTATCTTTGCATTCCCATCAGATCTCAGAAAGGCTCATGAGGCAGCCCCTGGCAAATTGCTCAATCTTTTCTCTTCCTTATGCCAACATTTTAAAGGTTCCCTTTGATCTTAGCTGCAAGTCTAGGATGAATAAACCTCACCAGACCAGCAGAGGCTACAAAAACAAATCACAATTTTTATCATTGCTTCACTGTCCTCAAGGACCCTTGGTATTTTGTGGAGTCTATCTTTTCACAAGCACTCTTTCAGCTCCAGTTAGTTTATATTTCCAGCCCTGTTTGGTATAACCCTGAATTCTGGCAGAAAGTCACATAAACATAAGTACACTTGTTAAAAAGAAATATATATTTATGCACAGACAACTTACTCTTGTTCTTTAGTTATAAATAACGTCTTGTCTACCCTGACTAAAGTAATACACCTTTCAACATCTTTAAACAAGCCAAATTACAGCCCTGATACAAATACCCTCTTTTTTTTATAGCTACATTGTATTTCTGTTGTGAATGCTTTGCTTAGGTGAAATTACCTTCAATTTAGCTTACACCATACTTATAAAGTCGGGCAGTGGTATTTTTGCCTTATATGTTTCCAAATATTCAAGCAAGGAGATTAGATGGCTAAAGGCATATTTCAGCCTCTAGTGATCTGATTTATACCTGGATACATTATTATTTTTAGCTATACAGACTCATAAGTATTCTGAAAAATCAAATTAGAAACAGATACTAGGCTTAGGAGAAACTAGAAGAAACTTAGTGCACCAATATGAGAAATAAAACACCCTAAATCCAACAGAGCTACCAAAGAAGCATAGGTATTAAAGCAATTGGATACATAGGATTTCTTACTGCTAACATTTTACAGTTTTGAAATGTAAAAAATTTTCTTCTTTCTCATCAATATTCTGCATCTGTCTTCTGCAATGCTAAATGCTTCTTTGTGTTCCTAAATTGAAAAATCAGCTTAAGAAAATTTTTCTGAAATCTTGATTTCAAATAAATGTGGGGTTATATGTAGATGAACTAACTAAACAGAAGAAGATATGAGGCCTGAAGATAGAAGTGTGAGCCCAGACAAGGTGAAGAGAGGAACTGGGGGTGGCAGCAGGGCCCATCCCCCAGCACCTGACACAGAGAGCAGGGCAGCTCTGGAGATGGCAGCCAGCTTTAACCAGGATCTCCATCCATCAGGGAGGTTCAAGGTGATGGGGCAAGTCTGAGGCCAGGCTTGCTGGTCAGTGAGTCAGACACAGTCTAGAGATTTCCAGACAGACCCACAGTGACAGGGCAGATCTACCACCAAACCAGGAATCCCACGTGTGGGCCAGAGTCCGTGGGCAAGGACAAGCTGTGCCAAAGGTGGAGAGCAGCTGGAAGCACTGCTTAAACAGACATTGGCAGCTCAGGGTTGAGTTTAAATCCTGCTCCTGGGGTGGGAAGCCACAGTAAGGCTGGTCAGGGCTGTTATCAGTGACCCAGGACACTCAGCAGAAACTTCCCTGAAATCAGTGGGATGGTGCCCTGTTGAAGCTCACTGTTGGTAGAAGCATGTTGCTCACCCCAAAGAACTAGAGCTGGTGATGAACAAATTTTAAGGTGTTGTCAGTGCTCTATTCATCATGGTATCATTAGAGGGAAATCAGAAAATTAATCTTAGTGAACAAGGAGCAAATTAAGTTGCTATATCTCTCAGTCTCTAAATTCTTTTTCCATGACAACTAAGTACCTCTACTAGTATTTAGGATTTCCATCCACTCCCTCACCTACCACTACCACCCCTCTCCTGAGCTTGTGTAGAAAAATTTTTGCTTAAAGGAGAGCACAGCTCTCAGTAAAAAGTAAAAATGAAAGGACTTGGCTCTTTCCACCAGGACAAGTTTCCATTAAGATCATTCTATATAGCTTTACTCAATGTGTTTACAAATCAGACAGGTGATTTTCTTATCTACAAGACTTTTAGAATGCAGCCTAGATTGTGCTCGTGTATAAATAGAAAAAAATAAAAAAACTCACAAGTCATATCAACCCAAAGAGAATCAATCTCTTCCAGAATCAAGGAGGTCTCTACAAAGGCAATTGTTTTACAGCAACCAAAGAACCAATAAAATTCAGAGAAAGTTCTGTCTGGCATATGTGTCTAATAAACACATATGTTCAGATGGCTGAGGTTGTTTACACAACCTTCCATCCAAACAATTTCTGATTACTGTTTTATCTTTTAGTTGCTGTGTTTGGCTGTCAGTAGGGTTTATTTTCAACTGGTTTAAATTTAAAAATTTTTTTTTTTAAAATTCCAAAACAAAAAGAGAAATGTAACACAGTCACTCTTCAATCCACAGTGATTTCAGCAGAGTTTCTAGCAAAGCATGCATTTATAACAGTGACCTGAGCTAACTCACTGGGTCCAGAGGAGAAAGGTCACCTTATTGAGAGTGTTGCATATTTTCTGTACCCTGCTGTTGGAGCCAATTGGAGAGACTGCAGATGGTGAGCTACCACAGCAGAGAAAAGAGGAATAATTCCAAAACCTAGTCCAAAACTCTTTCAGCACAAAAAGCCTATCCTTAATCCCTTGCATAGTTAGGTTTAATTTGAGCATAACATGGTCTGACCTTTCAAATACCTTTTAAAATTGATTTTCTTCCCATTTCTAACACTTTAATTTTCACAGAACAGAAACTTAGAGGGAGCAGTCTAACCTATACAAGAACTAGCATCACCCAGCATTTTTAATCTGTGAAGTCTGGAATCAGTTTGTTTTGCAGTGGTTTGGAAATGACACAGTGTGCAGAAAGTTTCACAGCTCATCAATTTTAGAACATTTTCTAAACAAGTGCTTGTAATTTAAGATGGATTTTAATCTAACTCATGCATGTTTTCTAATGAAGCCAAATAGTGACATAATAATTTAAAAAATATTATTAATTCCCAGTTAGGAAACCAGTAGCAAATTTTATGACTCTAACACGTTTCCAAGAGTACTTTCTTTAGTGCTTTTGGCTTAACACCAAAGGCGTATTTTTATTTATCTTCAAACACTGTTGTGTCTGAAAGTGATGTGTCACAAATGGAAGAACCGTAATTTTAGTTGGATGTTTAAATCAGTTTGTCTTCTGCAAATTTATACCATTTGGAGAATGCATTTGGAAGTTATGCATAGCACTTTTTAATAGACTGTATTTATTAGCAGCACGCTTCTGAGTGAAACTGGCATTTATTCCTGTTTCAATTTCACACTTCTTATTTGCCAGTTGTATTTTAGCCTGTTTGTAGTCATATCTTGAGTTAGCACAATGCAACCAAATTGTCTGCATGCAAATTTCAGTGCACTGTTGTCCTAGTTTTAACACATTTGGAGGACAGATATAACAAATGACTCAGGGATATTCTGAGTAGTGGTAAACAGAAGATAACTGCTAGTGCATGAACAAAGCCATTATTTTCCTGTTCCCCTATAACTTAATTTAAAAATTAAAATTGGGTAATTACTATATGACTCTTTTGTCAATGTCATGAGACATGGTGTTAAGACAATAGCAGGCATTTCTCAAAAACCCTGCTAAGACTATTTTTTTCTTGTCAGTTTATGTTCAAAACAACTATGTGCTTGAGTTCTCAGTTCTGGAGTTTGTGAATGTCTGTGGAAGTCAACTGTGCTTGTTTCCATGGGTAAAGGGGCCACCAAGCCCATACCTCTGTGTTTTAGAGCATTCCCTGCAAAATACTTACCCCCTTTAACACCTGCTTGTGAAGAGATGTTGCAGCTCTGTTATAAATGGCTTCATGAACAATGAGACCTGTGATATGCCTTAAACAGCCACATCTTTTAAAGGGATTAAAATCACCCTGCAGCAGTAGTCACAATATTTAGCTATCAAATGCTGAGCAACATCAAGAGAAAGCCTCTGAGATCTTGAAAAATGAAGTAGTGATACTTGTGAGACAGTGGGGTTTGAGTTGCTGTGAGTCCTGCCCAGCCTTAAATTAGGAGCTGACACAACTTTCAAAAAGGAATTATAGCCATAGTTTATTTCTATTCCTCAAGGCAAGGGTTCTGTTTGAACATTTAACATGCATGTTGGAGCAGAGGAGCAAAGATTGTCAGAGGTCTGTGTCTGACTTTCTAGCATGTCAAGCTGAAGAATATATGTAAGAAAATAGGAAAAGGCTAAAAAGCTACTGTTAAATGATGTAAGTTAAAATAAAATCTGACGGGCCTGGATAAAAATGGCACTCTTTGCCCCTTTGCCTCCAGACTAACCTAATGGAGCTAGGGAAGCAGTTACAAGGAAGAGATGTGCTAACAGGCATGGCCCTACAAGAGTTATGATCAATTAAATCCAACATGTTGTTTACCTGGTTTCAAGTTACCATACAAATCCCAAGTGGGAAGGTTTTCCCTGGGATATTAACCTGGGCTCACAAACTTTTCAAGAGATTGAAGGATCCGTGGCAGTGGATTGTTACTCCAGCCCTCTGGAATTAACTACCTATATGTAATTCTTCCTTCAAACATGTCCTTACAAACTGGACATTCTCTCTGCTATTTGGCTCTTTGCTGCTGCCAGAGCCATAAAAAGCAAGAGTTGGCAACATGGAAGAGAAAAGCAGCTTTGGTACATCACTTTTTTCTCTTGGTTGCTATGTTAATGTGTAAGCATAACAGATAAGATTTTGACACACAATCTCATGGAAAGAGAAGCTTAAAATTCAATTGTAGTTAAAGTCTAGTTTACATTCAGAATCCCTGAAATTTACATCAGTCTTAATCAATACTTGGAAAAGCACCTGATGAAAAAACTATGACATGTGTCTATTCTCATCAAAACTCAGAGATAAGGCAGGGAGAAGAAAGACTGCTACAAAACTCTACAGAGTAAAAGAGCATCTATAACTCTATACAAGTCTTCTGTTCTTTGTGTAGCTAGTACTAACCCAAAATTATTCTGAATCCTAGGAATGACCCAGATTGGCAGTGTGATGTAGTCAGAGAGAGACCAGTCCATCAATCAAAAGAGAAAGCAGAGGTTTGCACAACCACTGAAACTTTCACTTTGTGGCAAATTCTTCCTATGTCAAAAGAATCAGTGTTCTGTTTATCTTCATCATGGCACACATTACAGGCCTTTACATTGGACACAAGGTCCCCATCACTCATTCTTGCTGTTGTTGCAATTCTCTTTCAAAAGGCTCATACAAACAGGAATACAGAGAGTGTCTCAGGCTTACAGTGCAGCCAAGGCTTGCTTTAATCTGTGTTGTATCACAGCAGGCTCTGAGGGACCACTCACCACTGATAGGCTGAATGAGTGGGATACAGACTTCTCCATGCCCTTCCTCTTCTCTGGTCATGAGCTGAGCTGCAAACTCCAAAGGTATTCCCAGAACATGGCAGTGACTTTGACAAGCTGGCTCAAATCCCAGTGCAGATCTGACTGGGTCATTATTAATTTATTGAGTAACAGAGAATATGTCAAAAGTGTTGGTGGGTGCTGAAGCAGGGTCTCCATGTCCTGGTGTTACTGTTGACACTCCCCATGACAGTGAAAATCTAACAAGAATTATCAGCATTTGCTCTGTCCCCACTGGCCTGCTGAGTATTTGTGTCATGCACTGGGCATTAGCAGGGAATATTTTCAAAAGGAGAGTTAGATTACTTACATGTTAAACAACAACTCACATCTTTTCTTGCTGCTAGCAATTTTGATTAGGAAAAATAGCTGACCCTCTTACTCCTTGCATAATTAAAGAGTCATGCTGTTCTTCCTGTGGTTTTTCTTGCTTATGATTTTCCATGGCAATCCATTAAGTGATACAGTATTAACAGGGACCTAAAACACAAAATTTAATCAACACTTGTTCTAACATATCAACATTTATGCTCAGCACACTGTACATTAAATAGTGGCTTTACTGAATTATCTGACCTTTCCCTCTCAAGTCTGCACCTCCTAATGGCAACTTTCCTTCTTTTGGTATAAAATATTGGCAAGGTCAAACCCTGCCATATCACCTGCAAATTTCCTCAAATGGCTCACAGAACTGACTTATCTACTTGTACAAACCATGACTGCAAATGTGTTTGGATTATCTATATATTTGGTATTCATGAGGTTTACAGTTCTAGCTTGTAGTCAAGAAAATTGCTTTGATTTTTTGTAAGTCTCAGAGCAGAAGGCAAATAAAAAATATAATATGTTTACTACCACATACAGTTCTTTAAACTCCTGCTGCATTTCTCCTGACAATTCCTTTTCCATCAATCTTCCTGCCCTTGGATATCTCCCTGACATTTTCTGCCACGGCAGCAAAGGACATATTCTGGTTGACATAATTTAAAATTCCACTAAAGAACATTTCTTTCTTCTCTTATACTGAAAAGCAATCAGGTTTCATTCCTGGATCTGAGAGAAACAAATAACATGAATAAATCAACTTCATATTCAATACATCATTATTTTGTGGCACAATAGGTAGGTGTGTCTAACCGGAACACCTCCAAGTGCCCATCCCATTCTGCAGCAATTAGAGAATATATATATAAGGTCTGTAACATTACTGGTTTGCTCCTGGAGTCTGAGCATAACTGAAGTCTTTGGACAGAATTCGAGTCCTACCAAGGGATCTGACCAAGGGTGTAAACAACCACTGACATCCTCAGCATATATAAATGCTCTTTGTCTCCTCTGAAAATTGTCTGAGGAGCAGAGATAAAAAGCAAACTACAATCTCACTGGCTGGTGCTGTTGCAGTACTCACTGCACATGAGATCTGTTGTCATGGCCTGTCCTCATCAGCCCTCTGCATCCCCAGCCCATGGGGATGCTTCTCTCCAGGCATTTCATCAGGAAAATAGCAAAATCTCATTGGAGGTTTTGAAAGTTTTCCTTCTCACGCTACAATTAAGTGTCTCTCATTTCCAGGTAGTTCGGTTTTGGCTGGACAAAGGTTTAGCAAACATAAAGTCTACCACAGGAGCCTGTAACACTATTTTTCTTCCTAAAAACCATGCATGGACAGTTTCATCTAGGGAAAGATTCATTTACTTTGATTAAGAATATTGAAATCTTTTTTTTTTTTTTCCTCTCCTTCATTTTCTGTCTTCGTACCATATTTTCAATACCTGACTTGAATTTCAGTAGGCTGCTGGCATGACTCTGGGGCCCCCTAAGGAACAAGGGGGTATTTCAACCCTGGCCCAGCACTGCTTCTGGAATACTAATGTATTTTGCTGCGTGTATTCCAGTCCATTTGATAATTATATCCACATTATGAGGTGAAAAATGCAGGACATAATGCAGAGTACAGCCAGCACATTTGCACTTAAGAAAATATCATTTATACTAGAGTCAAACTCATACCCTGCTGGAATTTTAGCAGCTTTTCCTTCATGAAAAGATTTTTAATAGCATTTTTCTATTGGTTCATTTTGTCTCTCTGTGACATGTGAGTAAAGAAATCACATTTTAATAAATGAGAGTGCTGGTTTAAAAGACAGTAGGGGAAAGCTGTTGTCTTGATTTAGTTTACAATGTAGAAAGGCTTCAACAAATACAGTACAACAAATGCTGAAGCAAAATAGATTCAAGAGGAAGCTTTTTCTCCACAGAACACAGAATGATATTTACAGATGTACGTTCACAGCACACAGTACCAACAACTGGGTAAGGGCAACAATCTGTTCAGCACCATCTTTGATACAATTTGCTCTCCTTAAAGCTTAAAATCTCAATAGGTGATGCAGAAGGAAATATTGTCTCCTGAGGACAAGTATCAGTATTTTGGCCTGGTCAGAGAGCAGATTCCTCTGAAGCTGTAACAACAGATGGGTGAGAAGTGCATTTGTCCTGGATGCAGAGTGAAAAGCGCAGGGAGATGAAGCCGTGCTCTCATTGCCACCAGAGAAGGCAAGCTGCAAGCTGCCAGTCTTTTCTCCTCTAAACAGCTTCAAGGAATCTGCATCAGAAAGAGTCCACAAAGGTCTGCTACTCTGGCAGCTCCATGAATCAGACTTTAGAGGACGTGCTGGAGGGCAGCAGGCCCATGCTATGAGCACTGCCACTGCCAGGTGCAAAGGACAGCCAGGAATTCCCCACAAACTGTCACAGCTCTGGTATTCTGAACAGATACAGCCTCCAGGGATAAGCTGTGTTTTGAAAGGCAAGGGATAAAGAAAGAGTGAGGATCAAGGGTAGGGGAAGGCATTGGAAGGACAACACAACCTGGAACTTGACCATTAAATAAATAAATAATTGTAAAAAGAAGTGAGACTGCAAAAACCTGTTTGGTGAAAATAGGAAGAGCAGAGGAATGGGCTGTAAAAAACATTCTCAGAAATGTGGAAGCAAAAGCATGGGAAGACGTGAGAAAAACTTGAAAACTTGTTCCTAGTCTGAAGTAATTTCTTTTAGTATGATATGTGACACCATTGAATGCTGACAGGATGGAGAAAATCAAACAGCTTTTCTTTAAGAGTATCTCCCTTTTGTACTACAGTTTCCTTGCAGTGGGAAGCATTTGGACAAGACCAAGGTACACAAGTCACTTCTGAGCAGAGCAATTGAACACACAGGGCCTTGTGCACGGGCAGGCTGCTGTGTGTCCCTCCCCAGCCCAGAGCTCACTTGGGCATCTCCCTGCTGCACTGCATTTTGCTGCTGTAGCATTAGGATAACCCAGGTCTGAGGAACATGAGCCTTTAGAGGTACCTGTACACCTTCAAATCCAGAAGGCTTGTCATCTTCCCACTAATCTGTTGTGCAAGCTACTTACTGTACTTCCTAGAACCGATCTGGGGGAGCTGAAAAAGCTATTTGTTGTCATAGAAACAGCAGGACTTGGTGCTACTGTGCAAGCTGATGCATGAGGGTATTGTTGCTTGGCCTTTTTCCAGGTAACCAGATTGAGAAATGCTAAAAAGCTTTTAAAAAACCTCCTGATTTTTTGCCAAATAATCAGACCTACAGTTCTCACAAACACATTCAAATATTTACTAATTGTTGTGGAAAAATCTGAAAATTCCTGGGTATGGGAAACACTGTTGAAAAAAATACGTTCTTGACCCCAGAAAACAAACAAGCAATGGTCATCTTGTAAAGCTGCAGGAAATGTCCAAAAATCTGAAACCAGTTATGAAGAAGCAATTAAAACTACAGCCATTGTCTTCAGTCCCCTCCACTTGCTGAGGCTAATATTTTGAAAGCCTATAGTTAGAGTGGTAATTTAGGTCAATCCTGCAAAAGCAGCTATCCCAAGGGCTCACCAGCTGCCAGAGAGCACCACTCACTGACCCCACTGACAGGCAGGTAAGGGTTTGTGACTTTTCCTTTACTTTCTGCTCTTTGCTTCTAGAGAATAACAGTGCCAGTAAATCACTGAACTGAATGCTGGGAGTGCCCAAAGCTCCTGGTGCTGCAGGTAAACAGCTGTGCTCCCTGGGCAGCTCCAGAGGAAGACTGGTTTACAGCCAAATTACAGAGCCACAGAAGCATTTAGGCTGGAAAAGACCTCTAAGGCCATCAAGTCCAACCCTTGACCTTGACCAACAACTTGTCAGCTAAATCATAGCCCTAAGTGCCACATTCAGTGGTTTCTTGAATACCAGGGAGATGGGGACAGTGACTTTCCCACCTCCCTAGGCTCCCTGTTCCAATGATTAAATCACCCTTCCCATAAAGAAGTTCTTCCTGATTCACTGGCCACAGAAACACAAGGCATGTGTTTTAGATCTAATTTACTTTAGACAAATAAGGTCCTTTTACCAGAATATCTTTTTTTTTTTCTTACATTTTTTCTTAAAACATCTTTATCCTCCACTTGCAGAACAGTATTTCTTGGTTATGACAGAATGGAAAGAAAAATTTCAAGGTGTTGCTAGTTCATAGAAAAGGTGTAATTTTTAACTATTTGGCTTGGCAAATGAGTGCATATGACTAGGATAGGTAATGCAAATATTTAGCTGTATGTGGGCACAGGTGGAAGATAGAAAAGGCAGTTTAGATTATAAAGGTCTTAATCCATCTGCATAGAAACTTCCCATTCTTATCTCAACGGTCCAATTTTCTCTCCATCTGTTCCAAATAGTTCAAAATCCTGTCCCATTTAGCACAGAAATCACCAACCCCTTGCTGTAAGCTATAAAAAAATGATCCAAATGGTCTTACATGTCCTGTGTGGAGAAAAAAAATAGCCCTGCGACTTGCAAACAGCCTGTCTCTGTCACGCAGGTATGACATCATCTGACATCTCTGAGTTAACATCCAACTGATCTATTGCCCCATAAAAATATTCTCCTTCTTTTTTTACTGAAGTAATCTGCTTCTATTACAGAATACGTCTTACTCTTCTCCCATGGCCACTGAAACAGTCAGAATGCCTTAGGAATTACAAATATGCAATTACTAAACTTTCAGGCTGTGAAAATGGAAGGATGTGACACTAAATTGAGCCATGAAAAAAATAAAGGGAAATGGCTGGAGGAGTGGGAGCGCTTGACTTAGATTAAATTTCTAATTCTTTGTTGGACAACAGCCTAGGGCTGCAGCCAGCCAAACAGCCTCCTCCTATGCCAGATCCAGCATCCATCCTCTATGCCAGCTTCCTTTTACGGTTTAGTCTTGTCATATTGAACTCAGTTGCCAGCTACAGGAGTAATCTAATGTGATGCAGAAGGGCGTAAGCCTTTGGGAAAAGACAAGCACATGAAAGAGAAAACTGTCAGTAAAGGGCTACTAATTCTGTTTGTGTTTACACTATAAACACAAACAGAACAGCAAGGTAAATGAAAAAAAAAAAAAAGCTGCCATTTTCTAGATTCTCCTTACTTCCTTGGCTCTTCATACTTTTGCCACTTGTTAGAGCTCAACAAAAGAGAGGACTGAGAAGCCTTTGGTCATTCTATTTCTGACATAACCATAGAAGAGAGAGGCTTTTAGCCTACACTCCTCTTCAACAGCAACCCTGTGTGACCATCAGCTGTGGAAAATCCAGCCCAAGTAGTTTTCCTTTCCCTCCATATGCTGAATAAGTACTTGTTAAAGGAAAAGTGAGTGTGACTAGATATGCCAGTTTTTTCCAAGAGACAAGAGGTCACGACTCTCAAAGCCCATGAGTCTGGGTCATATACTTCATCATCAAATAATCCCCTTGTTGCCAAAGCCTGGGATTATGCAAGCAGGGGAATGTTGGTTGTTCTGCTGCATCTGTAGTTACTCACACAGACTGCAGCCCTTCATTGGGTGGCACCACAACACAGATGTCTGTCGCTGTGATTTGTAGACATTCTGGTGCTATAAATAGTAACACCAGCATGCAGACAAACACAGACAAGTCCAGTTGGTTTTGGAATTATCCCTCATTTACCTATATTTATAACAACAGCTATTAACTGACATGATATACTTTTGCTTGAAGAAAGTCACTTAAGTATGTTACTGTGAGGAAATACATATATCTGGAGTCCCTGGACATCACTTGGAGACACGGAATGCAATGAAAATACAACTATATTGTATATAAACATTTAAAGAGATGTAAGTCAAGTATTTTCTTTTTGTGATACACTCAACCTAGTTAGCTAAAACCTATCAGAAAATTGAGGTCTATTTCAAATACAGAAAATAATCACCTGGGCATTCTGATGCTGACTTTCTGTGAGGTCCCAGAAATTATAGGACACATTCCCTGCAGGACATATGAAGCAAAATACAATGACATAATAAAAATCATACTGCACCCATTGTATGCATTTGTGCCTCACATAAATATGAGAAAATAGCAAATTTGTTCATATGAACACTACTTCAGAATATTTTCTCAAAGCTAAAAGCAAACTCTTGGCATTTGCATGACAGCGAAATGAAGGTGGTCTGGTTACAAGAGACATAGAGTCAGACTGAGACATAAGCACCAGGTATCACTGGCTGAAGTGAACCTCTGTAATTTCTCTACATGACAATTGCAGGTTTGTGAAATTCCTGCAGCTACAAGTTTTCCTTCTGTCATGTCCTTTCCCTGGCTGAGGAATTCGTTTTCTGCAGAAAGCAAATTAATTTCACATCAAGAGTGACATCCTTCCAGTCTCCCAGAAGGCACAGATTCTATGTGGGAACACACCAGGGTCATTCTGGTGAGATGTTGAGAAGGCAGGTCAGGTAAGTTGCTTGTAACTCACCAAACTGAAACCTGCAGAACCACAGATTACTCAGATTGTGCTTCAGGAAAGTACTGGGTGTCCAAGGGAGAAGCATATGCTGGGTCATGCGATGAGTGCTGCAGTACCAGCTGGAAGAAATCTGGCAGGAAACTTGAGGATAATCAGAATCTGCAGCTAAGGAAAAATAGAGTCGACTTTGCACAACAGAGAACACTGAGAGTAGATGTAATTTCCTCATCCTCATGTATCATTTATATAATACTAGAAAATTACTAACCAAAGAGGGGGAAACTGAAAAGAAAACAGCTGATGTCCTGTGATTAATGTAAAAAAAAAAAAAAAGTTAGAAAAAGAATTATGATAAAGCATCAACTGGAGAGCTGATATTGCAAAATTTTGCCCCTTTGTCCTTACTTTTATATGAAAAGCTTGTTTTGATTTTATTTCATCTTCTTTTCCCAGATTCATAGTTTATATGTGCAATATCTAAAACTTGCTGTTCCTGTTTTCACAGTGGAGCTTTCCTTCGCAAATATTAGAGAGGTTGGAAAAGGTGTGTTTATGTGCCCTCTGCTGGAAATACATCACTGGCAGCACAGGCACAAAAATGGTTCCCCTCCACACAGGGATCAGCTTCATCATGCACTCAACAGCTACACACCACACAGGCTGGATTTTGTTTAATGAACCTAGTCAAAATAAACTTTGTCTTAGTTGTTCAGTATTGACATACTCTTCTGTATAAATGCTGGGATACAAAAACTGGAGAAAATAAAAAAGTGTCTCTGTGGAAATCAAGGAAATTATACTTTAGAAAACCGCTTAAGGGAAAGTTGAATAATAGTGTTAGAAATGGAACAAGTAAAATCTGCACTGCCCCATTCACAGAGGCACTGTGTATACCAGGCACCCCCAGGACAGTGAGGAAGCACAGGATCAGCCAAAAACACTAAACATATCCAGCCCCATTACTACACTTGCCCTTCTTCTGAAGTCATTCCTCCCCAAAATTGACATTATCAAAAAATGTTACTTTTCCTTAAGAATTTTCTTCTATTCCTTGACTTCAATACATGATTTTTGGGGGGTTTCTTGAGCAAAGACTCACACAGGGATTCAATGATCTGACTATTTTCCCAGCAGTTTTGCAATAACTTAATAGTTAAATAATAGCAGTCATAAGAGAAAAAAAATATTTTTTGTGGTCTTGTAGTGCTACTACTTTTTTTAACCCAGGTCCAGCTGTGCTGCTAGGCCAGCATCTCAACCCAGAATTCTAGCTAGCATTGGAAAAAACATAATTAGTTAAAGCTGGCAGAAATGACCCACTAATTAGCATGCATATTGTATTCTAAAAATTATGCCACTTGTTTTGCCTGCTCTGCATTTAGCTCACCTCCTCCTATAAGCTGATTCAGACCAGCCAAACCTCAAAGATCCTAGATATTTTTCCAAAAGCAACCTTTAGGATTATGAGGCATATATGCAGCATTGCTCTTTTTGCTGCACTCTGTATGCATTGGACATGAATTCAGATAGTCTGGGTGGTAGCAGATCTTCAGCATTCAGATGGTGTGGATTATCATCATGAAAAATGGAAAATTACTGCACTGGCCATTTTGCAGCAACTCTGGGCTTGACTTCACCTAGTGAGAGACTTCACCCTTTGTGCTTTTTTTCTTACTAAATGAAAACTACATCATACTCAAAACTAACACAACAGTCTCCTATTTTTTTTTCTCTACACGATGCTTTGATCTTGCTTGTCTTATATCTATAAAAGATTTTTTTTTATATAATTTGCTTTCCTCTAAGTAAAATTTCACACATACAACCCCAAGGAGGCTGTGATTGAATTGCATCCTATGGGCTTCACTTTCATAACAAAATTTACACTGCAGAAACATAGGTTGGTAAAGACATTTAAATAAAACATTAGCCTGTCCTCTTCTACCTTTCATGCTGTTATTGTAAATTAATTTTTAATCAGTTCCTACCCCAGATACATCCCCCACTTTAAACATACACTTATCACATACTGTTAAAAGCATTTCTAAAATGGCAATTTAAACACAGTGCCAAAGCTGCCCCTTAGCAGCCCTCTAATTCACATTTATCTCTGGTATCAGCTTCAACTATGATGCTCTCCCTTTTACAAGGTGCTAGAGGGGTATTCGAGCTGTGCTTTGGATTACAGTCCATTTCTGCCTTCTGAGCTTGCTGAAAGGGATTCTGTATTAAACAGGAGGCTTTCAGAGCTGCAAAGAGCAGCTGGGAATCCATCTACCACACATATTTTAGAAAGTTTCTCCCAATATTTTATGTGTATCAAAATGTACAAGTATTTTAAAAAGCCAGCTCACTACACTGCTACAAAGTTGGGTCATGTTCTGTATGACTGAAGCTATCACACACAAAAAGGAGAGGAAGAGGTCAGTGATTTCTAATACAAAACAATGACAGTAGACACACCTAACACTGCTTAGTAAGTGTCTTTCCATTCTAAACTCTCCTGTTGCTTCTCATTGCCAGATTTTAGACATTTTGCCTTCATTTACCACTGAGTTCTCTGCATCAGACCAAGGATATGGCTTTAGGTTTTTGTTGGGGTTATTGTGCAGGAGAGAGGGGAGAAGAAAAAAAAAGACAAATCCAGCCAACCAAAAAGACAAAACAAAACCAAAAACACAAGGGATCTCAAAATCACCTTCTCATCTCTTTCACTGGGAAGTTCTAACATCTCTAGCTCTGAAATGGGTTCAGCTGAGAAATATACTTTTGTAGGACCTGGTCACCACCAAAACCCAACTAAATCCTCCAAAAATCTTCACCAATGCTAATTCATAAAAAATGCAATGGACTTTAGTGGTTGAATTTTCTGAGGAGTCTCTCCCACACAGCATATTCCAGCACTTCCTACCAGGCAATGAAACCATAAAAACACCAGCTACAGACAAGGCTGCAAGACCCAGGATGTGACTTCCCAGGAGTCACAGGGGAGTCCAAAGCCAAGGCTCCCCTGAGGTGTAAGGGGTACCTGGGGCTTCCTGGCTTCTGCAGTGTTTGGCTTTACTTTAACATTACATGCAGGTACCCTTTATGAAGTGATTTCATGATAACAGTGTAAGATGTATGAAAATACAAGTGCATTTTGCACAAACATTTCATACTGTTATATTATATTCTCTACCAGGCCAACTTCCACTGTAAATCTTTAGAGTCTTGCCATAAAAATGAACACTAAAATTAAATATTAAATATTTCAGGTTAACAACTGTTTCAAAGCATCTAGGATGAGGCTCAGCAGAGGATTTGGGGTCCAATGCAGATTTATTCTTAAGAACAAAGATGTGAAATACTTAGACTAAGACTATTTATTATAGCAGTACATTTCGAAGCTATTGCCAAGAATATATGGACCAATGAAATCACATAAACACATAGCAACAGGCATCCAACTTCTGACCTGATTATTTTTGGACCAAGGTGATCATATGAGTTTTTGCTGGCTGACTGTGTCCAGGAGGGGAAGGAAGAAAAATGTTAAGTAATTGTGACCGAGGCAGAAGTTGTACCCTTTCAATTCATGATCAGCTGGCCAAAACTGATGGCACAGCACAGAACCAAGCATCATTAATCCCAGCTCGTTATTTACCTCCAGTGTACCCCGTATTTTAACTGTTACTGCTGTTCTAAAAGGAAAACAAAATAAACCCCAGAGGGATATGGATTTCTGTAATGGCTTATACAGCTCCAGTTGACACAAGCTCTGTGCAGGCTATTTCTAGAGACTTAACATCTTACTGACAAAACCGTAGATGTTGTGGATGGATGATATCTGCTAAGCCATCTGTTCTGTTTCACTGCCAAGGCAAAACTCTTCCTACTGCATATTTATTTGACTTTTACAGTAGTTTTAAATACTCTAGTGAATGGAACTTCCCCTGTTCCCCTGGGGAGGTTGGACTGGCTACAGAATACTTCTCATTTGGAGGATTTTTTTCTGGTGTTAAGCCTAAGCTTCCCCTTTTTAATTGCATCCCAAGACCTTCCCTGACCTCCATGCATCTACCAGTCCCTATGTTTCAGCACAGAGGGAAGAGAAGCTGTATACATCAAGGAGTGATACATAAATGTTTTTAAAAGAGTAAAGAGTGTATGCACAGAGGGTCTCAGACAAAATAGCTTCTACTCTCCTCCCAGAGAATGTCAGGACAATGGAGCCTCAAATTTCTCAGGTATGGACCATAATTACTGCAATGTCATTCAATAGTTCTACAGTTTTGGGCCACCAACCCTCCTTCATCCATATGAAAGCAGCAGCAGTTTATTTCTAGGCCAGAAGCTGTTTGGAGGCACAGCAGGCAGGCAGCCCCCAATCCTCCTGATAGTGGAGGGTGGAACAGGAGGGAATGCAGAGACAGAAGAGAGCTGGACAGAGTCTCCCAGCCACCAGGCAGCCTTGTCTCACCACAGACCAGCAGCTGACCCAGTGTCACACTTCCCACAGGATGCTCAGACAGATTCAAAATCACACCTCAAGTCCAGCTGTCTGAAACTCTCCAGGCATACCCTAAGGTTGGGCATTTTGGTCCTTTGATTTGATTTGTTTTGTTTCCTCCGAGCAGATGAAGCTGACAAATGTAATTTCAAATAATTTCATTACAAATTACCACTTTCACTATTTCTCATTGTTTCCAGTGAGAACATTGCTTGTTTTCAAGGAAGACAATGGACCATAACAATACCGAGAAGTATCATTAATAGAGGCATAACGTTGATATATGTATTTTTAACAGTTCAGTACTGCATCTAAGTACCATACACAGAGCCTCCATTAAAAAAATCCTAGGAATCTGGGGCAATTACTGTCTCCAATGAGATTCCATAAGATTCAGTGGCATATTCTGGCTAATCTAGAAACTGATTTGCAGTCACAACCCCACAGGTCGTTTGTAAAATCTGCTGTCTCAACTTATCTATTGCCTTACAAACAAAAATCTGGTAACAGCATCCTCTCTTCTGTTCACATCTCCATCTTTTTCTGACTAAATCAGAATGGTCAGAACAACAGAAATGTTAAATACCATTGAATCTAAAAAGTTCTTCTATAAACAAGTACATTTTATGACCTACTTCGGACTGTTTTAAATCCTTTCCCTGCATGCATATGGTTTTGTATCATACTTCTGTCTTCACCAAAATACCTCGCGGGACCACGTCCTTGCGCTCCATAATTCCCTGCCTGCAGCACGGGTCGCCCCGGGAGGAGGAGCAGCGTCCGTCCCGCCGCCAGGTGTCGGTCGCGCCGCACCCGAGGGGCGATCGGCGGCACCGGGATCCATCCCGATCCATCCCACCCCCCTGCTCCGCGGGACTGGAAGCCGGCGAGGGCCGCTGGGATGCATCCAGGGACACTTCCACTCCCGCACGGCCTCCCTCGACTCCCGCAGCGCGGCTGAAAGCCAAGCTCAGAGTCACGGCCAGGGTTTGTTTGAGCCACTCTGGCCAAAGCACCCAAGACCTGTAAGCGATACTAGCTCGGAAGTGAACTAATTAATCACTTGCTACCTGATTACACATTACCTAATCACAGGCTCAACAGATGACTGTTCTTTTTTGGCTGGGTATATAAGATCCCATCTGAGTAAGGTCAAACTAAACACTGCTTCTAGACACAGGAACACAGGAGGAGTGGGAGGATAGACCAGGAATGAAACAGAAAAGGGGAAAGGTCTGCTGACAGCTGTTCCAGGCTCATGGGAAAATTAACAGCTGAGGTAGGAGCATTTTCCCCCTCCAGGAGAGCAACGTACTTCCCTTTATTTTCCCCCAAATCAACGCTGTAAGAATCCCCTCCTGCCAGCTCTTTTCTGCCCTACAAAGTGAGCAGTTTTCCTGGAAAAGGAGAAGCAGATAAGACTAGAAGAAGTAGGGGGTGAACACAGCCAGGTGGTGAATGTGGGAGGAATAGGAAGGTGCTGGAGCAGTAGGATTTCCCGGGGCTGTCAGTACTGCTGAATCCTGGAGAAGCCCTCTCCATGGCCTAGCTGCTCCTGGAACACTGAGATGCCAGAAGGCTGTAAGAAAGATAAGGGCGGTAGAAATTGTTGCATTGGGCAGGCCCAGAACACACATCCCTAGGAAAACACATTCCACTGCCCTCAGCAGTCACAGAGGAACCTGGTTTAAATTAGATTTTGGGGCAGAAAACAATGAAAATAGCAAAAGTTCCTGTTTGCTAAGTTGTCATATGCTGAGTTGATTGAATAAAATCCCTGCAATTTTTACAGGTGACAGGCTGCAAGTAAAGTACCAAACAAGGGAGACAATTAATTTCTAGCAACACAGAATTCCATCAGTTTTCACTAGCAAGTACCAAGAAGAACCAGGCAATGATTTCAGAGAGCATCTGAAGAAAAATCCAAATGCAGGCAGGAACATTTCTCCTGCTTTTATTAGAAAACTATCCCCATTAATAGCCACTATTTCTCATTCATCTGAGCTGACACTTAAAACAGCTTTTGATAGGCTGATTTCCTGCACAGTCTGCTTGCATTTGGAACTCCTGTGTACTCTCTTCACTAGTGTTTGTTAAAAGGGGGAGCTCTAATTAATTTTAAAAGGCACTTTTAAAACTAGTAACATGATGTATTCAAATAGACATTGTTATTTTCTGTGCATGATGCTTTCTGTTCAAAGCTCTAAGACCATTTAGTTTATTCCTAAAAAATGGATATGCATGTTCACATCAAGTATTATTCAATTAAAGACAGTCCAGGGGAAAAAATAAAAATCACTGGAGGTATAGGGAAAAAATTACCTTTGAGGAATGATTATTTTCATAAGTTGGTCTAAAGACTAAGAGAATGAGGTAGCAGCCTGCCAGATTTTAAATACATAAAAATTTTCCACAGCTGCAAATGGAAAAGAAACTTTTATTAGCAAAGTAGATAGAATAACAAGTAATGGGCTTAAATTGTAAAAAAAAAAATAATTTTAGGGATTTTAGTGGTAAGGATAGCAAAGTTATAGGATAGCTGGCCAAAAGAACTTGCAAATCTTTGCCCACAAAAATGATATAAACAAGTTAAATATGTCTCTAGGATAACCTTCTATACTCATTATGAATAAAGGTACAACAACATATTAGATTATTTTTCTATCATCTTTTCTCACATGAATTTATGCAACACTAAGATTTTTGTGATATTGCAAGTTTCATAACTTACAAGTCTGTAGATGATTTGACTGATCCCCAATGGAACATACAACAGTGTTTCCCCTGTGTCCAGTCATACCACAACCCCATGGGAATGCTCAGTTTTCATGGACTTCTGCTATTTCTCCTTCCATGCCTGGCAGAATCAGGAAGAGCAGAGGCAGGTTGCAAAAAACTGAAAGAAAAATAGAAGCCAGGTTCCAGGAATCATCTAAGTTCAAGAATTCAAGTTCAAGTTGAGCAAAACCACAACAGACTCAGAGGGGGTTCATCTTCCCCACAACCTGAGTTTCAAACAAGTACCAGCATTCTGAGAGATTAAAGAAAAATAAAATGCATTTAAGTGGATAATCCTATTGTTCTTATGATGTGTGAAGGCTTGAGACAAAAAGCTCTGTCTGGCACAGATGGGTGCTGACATCCTTGGCCCACAGGAAAACCTTCAGCTTCACCTCCTAAACTATTGGTTAACTATTTCATCTCCTACAGGGTGGGAGCTGTGAGAACCTCCATTTAACTTTTTCATGTCTTAAGTACCAGCCCTTTCAGAGAAAGGACCGCACCATTTGCAGTGCATCTTCTGTACTTTAAATTGGAACAAATATTATTTCGCAAAATACTTCTGTGCCTGTAACATGAATCACATTTCATGTGAAGAAATAGACCCTCACACAGCTGCCATTCACTTGTTTTGCTCTATTGTGGATTCTCAAGAATGAACAAAATACTGCTCATTTTCTTGCTGATGCAGGCTGTCTGAGTTTGCTCAACCACAAATTCAACTATGCCTGGCAGGGTGGGGCTGAAGTTTGGTTTTTCTAAATATCTCAGATTGTCGTTCTGAAACTCACAGGCGTGATCAACTTTCTGGATTTCCCTTTCATGCTGGAGAGCAAAAATGCAGACAGCATGCAAGGAGCAGCAGAGGAAAAAGTAATAACTGCAACAATCATTCATTTTTCATAATGGTTCCAACACCACTTCCATCCAAAGTCATGGTAAATCTTTCACTGACATCAAGAGCCCAAAGCCTGACCCAGAGCCAATGCCAATGTCTTAGGCTGTGACCACTTAGCATCAGATGCAGGTCTTGTCTAAGTGGCCTGAACTTTCATCAGCTTTGGTGAACTTCCACAACTGCCACGTGTTCCAAGAACAAATTCCATCTGAGTGTAGGATCTGCATTAAATGAGTATCATCCTTGCACTACGCCTGCAGTCTCCTTTCTGCTTTATGATGCTTTCCATTCAAAGTCCCATTGCTAATTAACTGTTGTATAATAACAAAGACTAATCAAAAGTGCCTTTTAGAGACCAATCAGCAGAGTCCTGTGACGGACCACTGAACAAGGAATAATGGGGTGACACCTGAGCTGCTTAAAAAAAAAAACAAACTAAACCAACAAAATAAAATACTTATGAAAAGCAAGATAAAAAAAATTAACTTTCATCCTTCTCCAGAAAAGACAAGTAAACAGTCTAATTTCAACTTCCCTAGAACTTTACATATAAAAGCTTGCTTTTGAAATTCACAGAGAAACCACAAACGGAACTGTAGTAATGCCTCTGCAATCAAAACAGCTTTGGGTACATCTGCATGCCCGGGGGCAAATAAATTAGAGTATCTAGGGCTGGAGGGATGAAAGAGAAATCAAGTCCAGACAGCAGCTGGCCACGTTAGCACTGCTGAAACTTGTAAGCCACACAGAAAAATGGTACATTAGCTTAGGTTGCCTTGTGGTTACTCAGCTTTACAGCATTCAGCCTCAGCTGACCAGGTCAAAGCACAGAGGAGACATGTCTGCACTTGACGTACCTTCCATGTGAAAGGTAAATTAAATTCAAACACAAACCTCCAGAAACGTGTAGCTACAAATGGAAAGAAGAAGGGCAGCCTGTTCTTCTGGTCTTCTTTTGCTTTTCATCTAACTTACTCTTCAACTTCACCTTTGCAAACTAATAAATTCACCAGATACTGTGGCAGCATTTTAGAGATTGCTGGGATCAAGGCAGACAAAAGTCCAAGCCTCTTTCCTAAATCACTCTCCAGATCAAGCTCGTTTAACTGAAATGCAAAGGCACACACAGCCACTGAGAACAAGGAGTCAAAGGCAAATGACAGTGTTTACACTCTTCTCTCACATATCATCAGCGACAGAAACTGCTGTACCTCAACCACAACTAGTCAAACAGGCCAGACATTTCTTTGTAATGGACACAGCAGTAACACAGTCTGTGTGAGAGTGACTGCACCCCTGAGTATCATCCTGACTGCATGGGAAATCAGCTCACAAACCCCTTATGAATTATGTTTGCAACCAACTCTGTTAGACCAAAATTTTATTTAATTTGCAGGACTTATTTATCCTCCACGACCTCCACCTTTGTCTAAAATTCCAAGTCTAACAGCAGGGCTAATGGCAGAGTACAAACCTCTAGGGGCAGTCAATTTACATAGTATTTCCAGGCCAGCATGCCATGAGCCAGAGGGTCACAATCAGAACCAAAGCCAGCTCAGCAGCCAGCCAACCTAGAAGAGAACTGAGCAAAAACCTAAGACATGTTTGCTTCTCTCTTCATCTAAGGAGTTCATTTTTTGACATCCTTTTCACACCTAGAACCCAACACAATGTAGGGATTACAGTATTTCCTGAATGTACAAGTTTTTCAAGCTTTTAAAGGCCATAAAGGCTCAGAACATGTTGAAGTCATAATCATATTGCTTCCAAAACCCTGGCACATGTGGACCTGCTTGATGTGCCCAAGCAGTGCTCACAGGGGACAAGCTTTTTTCAGTTTCCTGACTTCAAATAGGAGGTCTCATACATGCAATTATATCAGTGAAAATCCTACTTCTGATTTGTGGGAACTCTTCCACTTTCAGTTTCATTAAATTATTGCCAAATTCTGATCACAATGAGGAAACACAGTTAAGGTATTCCAGCTGACTGAGGGAAGGAGGGGAACCCATGCTGGTGAGTTCTGACTGCCATTATTTTGAAGTTAATATTGTTTTTTTCCTGACTCATTGTATTATAACAATGACATTCACCTTAGAAGGGAAGGAGCAGTTTTATCACATTGATTTCCCATAACAGTAAGAGAGTAGAGGCCACACAAAAGGCTGAGGCTGCAAGAGGCACATATCAAAATGCCTTTAAATACATCTAAAAATTCTTTGCTATTTGTTCAACTTTGCTCTGAAGACAAGTGTAGATCAGAGCCATATTAGCCTCATTTCATGCAGGGACACAGTCAAACAGAACAGAAAGCATGACCTCTAAGAATACTTACACTTTCTCCAGTGTACTTGCGTGAGTTTGTTTGTTTGAAGTCTTTTCTACCCCTACAAATAAATGCTTTCATTAAAGGAACCAGTCCCAAGGAAACTTCTTTAAGAAGGCTGATCAAAACAATGGTTATTTTATCAACAAAGTATCTGCATGAATGCACACAAGGTCAACAAAGGCTAGTGTGAAGGTGGCTTGATAACCTGTATGAGAAAGCTGGGTCTTCTCCCCGAGCAAGCATTAATTTGTATCATAATTCCCAAGGTGTCAGGTTGGGGCGGTAACAGCCTGTTCTGTGTCTTGTGTCTTCTGTAACCTGTTCCCAGAAGGCTGCCCACAGGTGGATCAGAGATAACATTCACATAAGTTTGAAGGAACACAGTAAAGGCAAGACTGAAATATACACTTTGTCTATGATCTGTGCCTCAGCTTTCGCACGTGTGCTCAATGAATTTTGTAATTAAACTTCAGCTAGCCAGACTTCATTACTCTGGGCTTTAATTTCAAATAGCAGCATCTGCTCTGCCTGCTCTTCAGCAGAGGAGTTGTCTTGTAGCCAGCAATACTTACAGGAGCACACGAACACACCACTACTAATGTAAATCTACACCGTTCCCACACAACCANTTCTGGTTGTTTTCACTACGCCACTAAGCTCCCCCTTGCTGGCAGGAGAGGCTGCCCGTGAGGCTGGAGGTGTCCGGGCCAGGGGCTGCCTCGCTCCGCCCGAGAGGCGCGGGCTCGGTCCGGCCGCTCAACGCGCCTCAAAGGCTGCTCTGAAGGGGGTGATTTGGTGCTCCTGTGAAATACGCCGCAGGAA
>VYXD01006830.1:1122945-1133241 GCA_013397195.1 Hylia prasina
AGCCTGGCCAGCTTTACAGCTGCCGCTCTTGGCTTCTCGCCTTTTGGGCTCGGGCTTAACGCCCGCCGCCCGGCCCGGCACTGGCGGAGCCGGGCGGTGTTTGGCGCCCTGTGAGGCGTTTCACGCTCTGTGAGACCTTTCGAGGGCTGAGAGACCTGGGGGCTGCAGCTACCCCGGCGAGACCCTTTAAACTTCTCCCCGTCACAGCACGCGCTCTTCGTTCATGTGCTTATCACCAAGATAAAAGCTGTTTTCAGTGCTTTTTCTGTCTGTTCGGTCGGTTCGGGGTGGCCGCGGTTCCCCTGCCGTGGCTCGGGGCTCCCCGCGGCCGCGGCCCCAGACAGCGCCGGGAAGCGCCGGGGAAGGGAAACGCGGCGCAGGAAGCGCCGGGCCGGGCCGGCAGGAAAACCGTGCGGAGCGCAGGAACAGCACGCAGGAAGGGGCCCGGGGGCCCGGGCAGCGGGAGGGGTCTCGGTGGACTCGAAAAGGCTCGGAGAGGAAGGGAGGGTCCTGTTCACCTCCGAAAGTGCCCCTCGAGCCTTTCTGAGGGCTGGGAGCCGCCGTTCCCGGCCTGGGCCGTGTGTTCGGGGCCGGGGGCCGGCGGGTGTGACTGTGGGTGCCGCAGGAAAGAGCCCGTGCTCAAGTGCAGGAGTGGTCCTTCTTAAAAGAAATAAAATAACAATAAAAACCGACCACGCTTAATTGTATTCTGAAATACTAAGGTACTTTTAATCTTCAAACATTAAAATACTTTGAAAATACTCTGAAATACTTTACATGTTTTAACTGGTTCTGGTTTCTATAGACAGACTCTGCTTTTTGTCTGGAGCTTTAAAACGTTTTCTTTCTGTACCACCCAGCATACTTCTACAGCGTAGCTGCTGGGCTGAGTATTGTGTTTCCCCATTCTCGCCGATGTGGTGGGAAAAGGCTTTGCTCACTGAGCCTTTTATGTTAGTTCATCCTATTAAAGCGCCTTGCTTTGTTGTCCTCTGAACCCTCTTTAATGCCTCTGCATTTTTCAGCAAGTTTAGTGAAAAGAAAAACTTCACCCTGTATCATTAAACAGTCCTGACTGGAGTCACATTCACTGATGAACTATTTCAAGTTGAAAGATGCACTGTTCCTTCACTATCACCTTAGTTGTGCAGACAAGTTCTCTCCCTCACACCTATGTTATTTACTAGAAGAATACAATTCAAATATTTTTGATTGGGAAATGGACAGTCTCTGAGATGAAGGTTAATCTGGAAGAATTCCTCAAACAACATTTGCAATATTACATATAAAAACAGTAAGAGAGCTGATAAAATGCAAAATGGATTGAATTTCTGAGAACAGCGGGGAAAAAAGGTTGTTACAGTTTTTGGAATAGAGTTGTAGGCTGCTTTGAAGTAATGTCTCTGTGCCAACATAGAGGATTTGTTCAAAAGGTGCATGGATGATATAACCCTGATCAGAGAGAGAAATACACACTAGCTGCAAGCAATTTCTTATCTTGTGCCTAAACCAGCAACAGAAGTGGGAGTTGTGATGGAAATAAAAAACATGTAAAAGTGCCTGGTGTTTGGGAAATGGCTCACATGGATTCCTTCTGCAACAGGAATCGAAGTGGTCACCAGATTAGCAGAAATCGTTAGACCATAGTTGTGTCTTGCCTGAAAGCAAGAAAGATAACAATGCAGGCTGTGGTGAGTTGTTTTTCAGCACTTCATCAGAACATGTTTTCCAGCTAACATCTTGATCCTTCTTCCAAACATGAGGATAGGATTGCACATGTTGGTAGAATTTTTTTTTTCCTTCACCTTAAAGTAACTGATACAGCAGCATCCAGCTCATCTAAGCACAAGGAACTACTGCAATAATTGACCTGGCAGACTCTCCCCCTTATTCAAAATGACACAGATACAAGCTCTTTGAATAGTACCACAAAATTCAAAGTATTCACTTGTAAACATCCCTGTGTGTCTATTATACATATCTCTGTGTGGGAGGGTCCATGAGACCTTGCCCAGAGTTGCTCAGGAAAGAATTACAGATCTAAGGATAGAGTTCACAAGCGAAAATTCTCAAAATCCTCAGCTTTGTGTCTGCCTTACCACAGAGGATTCCTTCATTTCATGTGGAAAATACCACAGTGTAGTCCAATCCCCTCCCCAGCAATCCCAAATTGCTCCTGAAACCCATCCACCCATATACTCTCAATCACAATCTTGTGCCAAATACAATTTTTGCATCATGAAAATTGTTATTGCACATTCTGTGTAACCATATAAATTCTATTGCTATTGCTTAAAGTAATTCACACCCTCACTTTCACATTATTCAGCCCTGGCTGCTCAGGATGGGCAAGAATCTGTCTGAGACCATATTCCAGCAATTCACACCACTATTCTGCTAAGTCAAGAAGTCTTGGCTTATGCCAAGTGTTTCTGCCTTTAAGAGAACAAAACTACCCTTAGCAGACAGCTCAGGTCAGGACCTGTAAGTCTCAGCTGTCAACTGTGGTTCACACCAGATTTTTCCCAGGTAGTGAAACAGTTTTCATCCATGATTTCACAAAGCCCAGCAGATAATTTTAACCCAGTATTTATTTGGTGATTTCTCCCTAGCCTGCATTTTCCAAATGTCCATTTGTTTTTAAAGCCATGCATTTGGTATTTTAATCCCACTTTTAGCTGAGTGGAGTGATTCTGAATAAACACTGCAATTGCTACAGACACATCTTAATATTTAATGGGGTTTGGGTCACACACGTTTCTGATGAGCTGTTTTTATGTACAGTCATTGTACTGTGCACCTAAAAATGGGTCTTCTCCCAAGCAATCGTTCTCAAAAGCTCAGAATAAATATTGGCCTTTGTATCAGGTTCCCATTATGCGGCTGCTACCCCAGGCTCAGTGGAAGGTTCACAGAGGGTTGACAGAGCTTTGTGAGCTCTGCTTTATTAGGACTTTTCCAAGCCGGATCATTCCTGGGTGTGGCTGATGGGATTTCCTGCCTTTTTGTCTCGTGAAGGTAGCACGGAAACTCCAAGTGCAAGGAAACACTTCCCGCTTTGCTGCCGTGTGGGGCTTTTCAGCACAGTGAGGGATCTGGCAGTACCGAGTGGGCCTGGGGAGCTCCCATACAATGCTGCATTGTACCTGCTGCTTTGATGCATTTCAAACTGGTGACACAAGGATTTTGTCATCCTGGTGCTGCAGGGGAGATGGTCCTTAGCATTGTCATTCTCTTCAGTAGTTCACATAAGTCTACACTAATTATATTCCAAACTTACCAAAAAACTCAAACCAAACAGGCAAATAAAACCCCCCAAACACACCCAAATAATATTTTGGATAATATCTTCATTTATATTTGCTTCTTGGCTTTCAGATTTCTCTAGGCACTTCTTATTTTAAAAGAAAACATGTGCAAGTCACTGTGCCACGTGCTGCTCTTAAAGCTCATAGGTGCAGAGTGGATTTAATTACTGTTAATTACCATGGAAAATTCTCAGCATAGTGTAATAGTTAAAGGGAGATTTCATGACCCTATGCAGTTCTTGCCGATGCTGTAAAATGAAAAAAGGTTCCATCGGAATAAATCAGATGATAGCTTATAAGCAAACTCTTTCCATCTGTAAATAGAAAGACTGGATTAGAAAAGTTTGTGAAAGCAAATTATAGGAACTTAATTTAGGTGGATTTTGTTTTGGGGTGTCTTTGTTTCTTAAATCTTGACACTTTAGTTCTATTGAATTAATCTCATTTTCAAAAGAAAAAAAAACAACTAAACATATGGGGAATTATTGAAATACAATAGATGTTTTCCTGGCAAACGTCAGAACCTTGGGGAATTTCCAGCCTTTCAGAGCTGAGCAGGTTCCATAGCTCTAGTTTGCGTACCCATGGTTTTGAAGGCTTTGTCAGTTTGACCCTTTTTACAACATCTGATAATACCTCAGCCCATACAAAATGCAATCAGTATGGAGATCTTATGGGCCAGATTAGGAATTAAGAAATGTTACATTTGGGCAATCCCTGTATTTCTTAGGTGACAGGGTAAAATAAGGATGGATAACAGTATTTTCACATATTTCTGCTCCCTAGTTTTAGTCTTGGCAGCCTGTGGTGTACAGCAAGCCCAAGGTTAGTTCCTGCTCAGTGGTCCATGGGGCAGCTGCAGCTCCTCTCTTGCTCAGTAACCGTCCTGCTATACCTGGCTCTCACACAGGGCAGGGAGTTGCCAGGGAAGTAACAGACAGATTTTATGGTAATTTTCTATCCCTGTTCTATTTCTCGCACTGGAAGAACAGCTAGGAAAAAGAATAAAGATCAAAGGACCATGTTGCTCAGAATAATTCAGGCTATTCTATTTCACGTAGACATTCGGTATAATTTTCAGTTCTCAGTTCATTTCTCTGCCTGTTAGTCACATAGTCATGACCAGGACAAAGCTACATGCCCTTTCCACACACACAGAAGGCAAGCCAGGGCTCAAAAGGGTGCTTTCTACACTGCAGCCTCAAAACTGTGCAGTACCTCTAGCCTAACCTGCTGGTGTATGGGAATGCATGGCCATGGCTGAGGAGCTACAGGGTTCCTGCCCAGGAGCAGGACAAAAATGCCTTTTCATTTTTTTCACACCCGTACTGTTATTAATGTTACCATTTTATTACAGTTACTATTGCCTGCTGAATCTTGTCAACTTGCATGTGGAGTGTCTGTGGAGGAAGCAGATTTCAGTCACCATGACCAGGAGTAGGAAATGCTTCCCATGGCCCAGTGCCACACTCTGGGGTGTGCAGATCTTTTATTGCGTGAATTACGCAGGGCTGAACTGGACTCCCATCACAGTCACCTCCATAGGGGAAACTGTCATTTTCCACAAAGGCCCACAGTGCTTAGATGAGATAAGCAAGGGATACAGAAATACCAACAAAGGGAAGGGAAGTGACTCACCTGTGGGCTATCAGCTCCCAGTACAGAAGCAGGGTGGTAGTCACCAGGGGTCAGTGGCACCATGCTGTGATGACACAGCTCAGCCCTTGTCACAGGATCTCAGACGTGTGGGACAAACAACCTTAATGCCTGAAAGGCTTCAGGAGCAGAAGGGCCCCAGTCTCTCGGATAAAAACACCCCTAAAAATTCAGATATCCCTGTGCATTGCCTCATCCCCATACATTGCCTTTATTTACTCACTGGTAGCACAAGGGTTTTAACTTGGACTTCCATGGTTTATACATTTTTGGTGCCCTGCACAGATGTGACTTTATCCCTGGGACAAAGCAGTGCTTTCCCTCATGACTGTCAGCACCCAGGGTAAACCATCCCTGCCCAAACAAAGGCCTGAGCCAAGAGACACTTTATCTTGTGCACAAATACAGATTTGACACTTTTTCCAGCCCTGCTCAGGTCAGTAATTAAAAGGCTAGGAAGTGAGCACACATGAAATCATTCCTTCCATACAGGCAGACAGATGGAGAGAAATTCCAGCCTGTTTCCACTCTTTTGTCTTCAGGGCATTTTTGGAATTTCCTTCAGGAAGTGAGGCTATGACCCAAAGCCTTCCTCGGTGAGTAGGCTCTCATTTCCCACAGCAAACCCTGCACGGCGATGACATACAGTACGAGAAGGTGAGGTTTATCTTCACTCTCCAACTGCATCCTGTATGAGCTTCATGGAACTTAAAAGTGGTTCTGAGAGGGAATGGCCACGAGAAAGGAAATGGAAGTCAAACCTTTGGAAGAAGTAATGCAGTATCTGTTCAACTACTGCCACGGTCTTCGCTGGCAGACCCAATGGATCTCCAGCACTCACACAGTTGAGGCCATCATTCTGTGTTTCATAAACTTCCTTGATACTTGCAATAAGCCAAGAATTGAATTTACGCATTATATTGGTGATACAAGTGAATTGCTTCACTTTTCTGCTCTAGGCAGTCATGGTAAAACTGGCAGGCACCTGGTTTTCCTTCTGTTTGTACTTCATTGGCTGTCAGAGGAGAATTGCTATTGTAAAGATTCTTCTATTGGCATTTCAGCCATACAGCACATGCTGACAAGAAAGTTATAGTTCAAAATTCATTTTGTATTTTACATGATCCTGCGACATTACACGTATGTCCCCACAGAATGGACTTAATCCCTTGGTTTTAGCCTGTACTAAAACCAAGGAATTCTTTCACTGACTTCTGCGGAAACCACACCTGGCATGAAACCACCACAATAGTACAAAACTGCTAGTAATCTGATAATAGAAGCATTTAAAAAATCAGTTTATTAATGTTTAGAAGTCAATAAAGCTATGTGCAAATTGAACAATAAAGTCAGAAACATTTTAAATACTATTTTTTAAACCAGAAAAAAACCCAACAGTTTAATTGCACTGGAAATTTTACTACGAAGGCAATACATTTTCTTTACAAAATACCAGTCCTAGGAGTTGCTGATGACTGTAGATAAGTCAATTGCTCTCAGCTATCCCAGATATACCACATTTGTTATAGTAATACTCTAGGCGCATGAAGACTCCTGTATCTTATTTACATTGTACACATTCAACCCCATTAGCACAGGTTAGAAAAATAGAGAAGTAAAAATGATGCTGTAAAACAAATACATTCAATTTAACAACAGGTACTTCTTCCATGATAAAATACAGACATCTTTGCTGAAATTATAAACATTAATAAAATGTGCCAAAATGTATTGCATTTTGTTATGGAAGTGCATTTATCTATAGTCATTTCACTTCAACTTTCTTCTTATTTTTTCTGAAACCCAACGTACTCTTTTCTGATTTTCCAACTGATCCTTACTTTTGGAAAGACTGTGAACCTGACACTGAAACACCCCTTCAAGAGTTTTTAGCTCTTCTTACTTAGGCAAAAATCCCACTGTTGTCAATAGCATTTTTTACTATTTTGCAGACTTTCAAGTCATCTTGAAGAGAAATGTTTAGTTCTTCCTTGCGTTTTGCATGATAATGCAGTTTATTTAATGCTATAGAATAAGAAGGCAACCAAAATATGGGGCCAAATGCCGTTCTGAGCTACTTCATTAAATCTGACGCAGCCAATGGAATTGTACAGGCGAAAGTAACTGCAGAATCTAGCTCATGGTCTTCAAATGTAATACAGACTGACAGCAAAAATTCACAGCTATGATCTTGCTAAGTAAAACCCCAAGAGCTTTGGACTCTGCAAATAAAACCTTATGACTTAACTAAAAGCTCTGTAAAATTATGCCAATTATGGTTGTATGTGGTCTAAGTTATATTTGTGTGATCTCTTTCCATGTTATGTGCTAAACAAACACACTTCTTACCACGATACCAGAGCCACCACTAAATTCAATACAGAAAGATCTTTGTGTCAGTGGTTTGCTGTGAAGAGAAAAAACTTCACATTCTTCTCACAGGGAAAAAAAAAAAGATTCATTCTCCCTTTCCCTCCTCCCCCTCTCTCTTTCTCTCACACACACCAGGCATCATTTCACCAAGGCATCAGTCTTTTCAGAGTTACTAAGGAGATTTCAGGATATGAATGCGCCTGACAATCCTGAGCTGCTTCAGCGCAAAGACAAAACATGCTCCAGGGAAAGAGATTTTCAAGCCAGAACAGTCTGTCCCATTTCTTGAACTCCAGCCTCGCAAGTGCACCGTTTGCCTCATTAGAACTAATGCTACTTGCTCACTCAGCCCAACACTGCTGCTGTGAGCAGGAGGCGTCCCAGCTCCCTGATTTCAGAGGAAGACTCTGAAATACACCCCCATGGTTACTCCTAAGAAGATGAGGTAACATTGCCCGAAGACATGATGGTTTCAGGATGGTCACCGTCCTCCTTCTGCGGATGTGAGGAGTTGTCAGACTTACTCCGGCTGAACTCCATCCCCCCAATGATTGGCCGTTTGAATTTGGTCCCAGAATCTGCTGGGGAACATTTGCAGCAGCACAAAATCTTGATGAAAGCCCTCCGCATCTCTTTGTTTGTCAAGGTGTAGATGATAGGGTTCGTGGCTGAATTGAGCACGGCCAGTACTAAGAAATACTCTGCTTTATAGAGGATGGGGCAGGCCTTCACTTTGCACCCCACATCCAGTAAAAGCAGGATGAACAGAGGAGCCCAACAGGCAATGAAGACACTCAGGACTATGATCACTGTCTTGAGCAAGGCTAGTGACTTTTCTGAGCTCCTAGTAGCTTTGGTAATGTTTTTCCGAAATGTCAGCCTGCGGCTCCTAGTCCTCACCATGGAGTAGATCCTGCAGTAGAGGACCACAATAGACAACAAAAGGCCAGTGAAAACGGTTGTGCAAAAGAGAATATAGTGCTTGTGATAGAGAGGCAGCACGGTGGAGCAGTTGGACAAGAGGTTCTTGCAGTTCCAGCCCATGATCGGGAGCCCCCCGAGGATCGCAGAGATGACCCAGCACGCACTGATCAGCAAGAAGGAGCGGAAGCTGTTGCTGCCATTGTGGAGTTTCATCTTCAGCATGGTGATGTATCTCTCGATGGCAATGGCCAACAAGCTGAACACAGAAGCTGACAAGGCAACAAACATGCTGCCTTCTCTTACAAACCACTGGTTGGGGGTCAGGCTGTAAGTTTTGTGTCCAGATAGCAGGAGGTTGGCAGTGTAAGCCACACCAGCCAGCAAGTCCGAAAGAGCCAAGTTCCCAATGAAATAGTACATGGGTCTGTGAAACTTCTTGGTTTTCCAGATGGTAAGCAAGACAAAAATGTTCTCTAAAATTATAAAGCAGCAAATGATGATAAAAACCACCGACGTCACTTTAATTCCAGTGTCCACACTCTCATTTAGCTTTCCCGTGTAATTATAATGCTCTTTGATGACATAGTTGACATCAGTGTTGGTGGGGTTGCTGGTGACCTTCTGCGGGGCAGTGGTGCCGGAGTTCATGGTGCCTGGCTGCGGACTGCTCCCCCAGCGGCCACCGGATGGTGACACCGACCGCAAACCCGGTGGCTGCCCCGCAGCTCCCTGGCCCGACGGCCTGCCCGGCACTGTTGCACAGCCTCACAAACTGCAGCCCTGAGAACAAGAGGCACAAAACCCAGACTTAAAAGAAGGAAGACAAACAGTGTAGCAAATGCTAAAGGGTTTAAGTAATATGCTGGTTTAACTGTGCATCAGAGTCATAAATGTATTCACGCATGAATCAGTTTCATTCAGCTGGTAAAATACGTTTAAAAGGTGGTTAGGCATATTCAATAGGTAAAGCTATTAATACAAAAAAAGTTCTGTCATGCAGAACTGAACAAGTTGGAGTCAGCAAGGACTGCATTACTGGACTTCTTCCAACACAAAAGATCTCAAAGCTCCCCAGCAGTAAGTTCTAGTCTTTTTCTTCAGCGGGAAATACAGCAGCAGAGATTTTAAAAGGGAAAGGGCTCGCTTGATTAAATTTAACTCCAAATGTATGAAAGTCTGCACAGAAATTACCTGACAGGAGACCCGTACTCTCCTCCATTAATAAAGTCTGAATACACGTTGGAAGGGGTAGTTATGCAATTTACTGATGCCATCTCAAACAGTGGTAAATTCAGTGATGTAAATATAAACAAGAGATCATCTCAAAGTTGTAAACAGGTAAGGGGTGCTCTTGCTAAATACAAGTAAGAACATACTTTACAAAACCCACAGCAGTAAAAAGTTTAGAAAGGCAAAAAAAATATGTAATTAAGCTAGAGAGCAAACCCATTGCATGGATCTGAAACAAAGAATGTCAAAAAAAACCCCTTGCATTTAAATAACTAGTATTGCAAGCTTTTGAAATGGGCATAATTAAGGTATACACATATAGAGGAAACTCCCTTTACATATAAAGGTTTTGTAGTGGACATTTAAAAAGAATTAAACCCATAATATCGTGCAAGGAAAGAAGAACAGGCAGATTTATTAAATTACAGCCTAAACGGGGCAAAGCAAGAGGTGCGAGACCAGTGCATTCGGCTTTCTGTTCTATTCCCGGGCGCCAGCCCGCATCGCTCCCGGGCAAACACTCCCATCACTTCTGTCCCGCACCGCTCCCGTCCCGCACCGCTCCGAGGCTCAGCACGCTCCTGCTCCGCTTCGGTCTCCAGCGCGCGTGGCTCCCGTTCCGCACCGCCTCCGCCGGACCCGGCCCGCAGCCGGGCCCGCACGCCGGCCTCCAGGTNGGGACCCCGCGGGGCCGCGGCGGGCTGCACAGGAAGGCGTGAGGCGAACAACTCCCCCGCGGGACCCCCTCGCCCTGCCGGCCGGGGGACGCGGGGAGGGGACGCCGCGGCCGGGCTCCAGCCTCCCT